>OY986436.1:258898422-259220922 GCA_963920525.1 Dichetophora obliterata
TCCTGGATTTTTTTGGATTTGGCCGAAAAACAAGCAAAATTTGAGAATGGTTTGTGGGAAAATGAAAAGACATACGAACTTATGCTTTTGAACTTTGATTCGTGGTTTATTGACGAGTAAAAAAAAAAAGATATTTGAAAAATTCAAAATGGCGGCTTGAAAATGGCGGATCTCGTCGACCTCTGCGCGCAAAACATCGACCTCCCGCGGACAGTGTGGGGCCTCAGGTAGTGAACTGAAATGAGAAATGTATAAAATTTATTAAAATTGATAACATTTCATATGCCTGGAACCTAACTTCAATTAAGTTTGGTAAAAAAAACCAATTTTATGGACTTTTAAAAAAAAAATTGAAATTTTTTGCTTTTTTTTTACTTAGATCTCGTTTAAAAATTATAAATAAACAATTTTTTATGCCAATGTTAGGTTCCAGGCGTACAAAAAAGTATATACTTTCAAACATTCTTTGAATGAAGGAAATCGGATCAATAGAACAAGCCCTGTGCTGTCCGTTAGATTAGAAAACATGGTTCCGAGAAAAACGCGTTTAAAGTTTTTAGAAAGTTGGTACGCGCGCGTGACATGGGTACGTTTGACACGCTCTAGCTCGAGAAATACGCGTCGTATTGAAATATCCCTTGGCACAAACATTCTACATATATGTAACTTTCATTTTATGTAAAAAAAAATGGATTTTTTCAAAAAAATCCAGGAGAACCTTCCCTTAAAAAAAATTGTGACGACAGTGAGAGGTCAGACCAGGTGCTGTGGACTCGCAATATGTCCCTCTTTAAGAATTCCTATTAAGTTTGGTTGTGTTTTTTTCTGGTTATTTTCGTCGTACTGTGTTTTCACAGAAAACATAAACACAAATTCAAGAAAAAGAATATTTGTTATCAAAATTTTAAGTCGCATATTTGTTTTTAGCACGAATGTACTTGTAAATTAAATCCTTATATCTTTTGTATATATACACTTACATTCACTTAAGATTTTGGCTCAGTGTAGAAATCATAAGTAAATTTCTTGTTTGCCAAAAAACATTCCTTTAAATGTCGCTGTAAGTCTGTGCAAGAAACTTCCCCGGTTTCTCAAAATTAACGGTTGAAAATCTTGGAATTTTATATTTTGCATCTTAAAATTCTGAATGCAGATTCAAAATCAGCGATCCCTTAACACTGTTTAATGATGGTTCAAATTCTTAAAAATACATATTATTAGGTGGCAGAACTAAATATTGAATTCATTCTATACTTATTTGATTCACTTTGTTTTGAATCAATCACATGTGAGTTCTAGTTTGGAAACTGCTTATAATTATTCATACTCATTTTTTAGTAAGGCTCATGATTCAAAAATGTGATTCGTTGCAGATCTCTGATCACTATTTTATAAAAAATATATTTATAAGTAAAAGTGTAAAGTGTACACTAAAGATTTTTTACATTACAAAAAATTAAATGTGTTTGAGGGTTAAATAAGCCGTGCGTGTTCATCGTTTGAGGGTTAAGAAAGCTTTGAGTGTTTGCTTTTTGAAAGTGGTCAATGACATTTGGTGTTTAATAATTTGTATCATTTTTCATATGATAGCAATGAAACATGAGTAAAATGCTCACAGAGACAACAAGTTTTAAGAGCTATAAAGTGAGAGATAGTCCGGGATAAGAAGATGTATGTATGAGTGTGTGTGTGTGTGTGTGTGTGTTATCAATGCTTTAAAGTGGACTTGAGTAACAAAAGCTTTTGAATTTATTAGTGGCTGTGAACTAGATTCATTGAAATATTTTAACTCGTCAAGTTGGGTTGGCTGATTGTGTGCTTGTGTGCATGTATGCACGAAGATGTGAGTTATAGAGAGTGTGTGTGTGTGTGTGTGTGTGGCGGTAAGTGTGTAATTCACGTGTACTCATTGCATTAGTACTGATTTTGAACTGCATCTCGTTGATGCACTTAATGTTTTTATTATTGTCAATTTTGTTTTTATTATGTATTTTGTTTTCATTGATGTCAGCGTTTGTTTTAGATAACGAGTTATTTTTATTATTTATATTGTTATGTTTACATTTTCACGCTCGCATTGAAATGTGATTATTTCCTTTTACTTTGTATTATTTTATAAACAAATTTATATTTATTACATTTTGTTATTTCATGTATGAATAAAATCGCACTTTTACGCATTTACAAAGCTCGCGCTTTATAGGTGGCGTGATTACACTCGGAAAAATAATATTTTTTTATTAATTGGCTTGTTAACGTTTCGCATAACATAGCTTTGTGGCAATTTAAATCTCGCAACAATAATTGATAGGGCGAGGCGGAGCGGGGCGAGTTACTTTATTATGTTTCCAGCTGATATTAAAACGTTTTTTGTTTCTTTGTATCCAAAAATATGTGGGCATTTCCACAGAAAAGTCTACCGTGACACAAAATAATTAAAACTTACTAAAAACTTATTATCTTATGATTAAAACTAAGAGAAACATTTTACTTTTATTAATTTAAGCAATTTATACATAAATTGATTTCCTTTGAAAACCAAATCGTCTGCACTGTTTCACAAATGTAGTTTTTCTTTTTTGTAAATGTTTAGTAAATGTTTCGTAAGCTTTGTGTTCTAGCAGAAATGGATGGCATTGGCTAAAGATAACGAAAAATTGGTTAAGGCAAGGAAAGGACAACATATTAAATTTTTTTTTTAATTACTAAATTGCATAATTACTGAACTACCTCATTACTTAATTAGCCAATTGAACTACAGCGGAATTTGAAGTAACGTTACGTCAGTTATGTAACGCCAGATCAAAAAGCCTAATAAAAAAAGCCAGAGAAGATTTTTAAGTTATATCACTTGGAAAATAAACTTATGTTAGTTCAGATCCTTTCTAAGAACGTTATATATAAAAAGTATTGTCCAACTTTTTGAAAATCACACTTTTTCATTCTATTTTTTAATATTTCTTTGTACAAATCGTCCGTAACGCCAGTTTGGAAATGCCCATATACGATATTTCTGAAAAATGTAGACTCACTTTGCGTTCTGAAGCATTAAATATATGTAAAGCTATGCCATTAAATATTTACTTCAAGCAGGTTTTCTTCATTACACACAGTTTAAAAATAGTTGTAGATACCTATAACATTGCATGTTAAATTAATTTAATTTAATTAGATGTTAAGCAATGGGACAACAACAAAACCAACAACACATGTCAACCGGTTTGCCTTGTCATAGTGACATAAACACACGATGGCATGTTCAGGAAGCCCCTCGTGATTTTAAAGCAATATCATTCATTATTAAATTAAAAAGTAGAAAATATACTTTAATTTATGCTCAACTAGAGCATTACAACTGAAAAAAAACAACAAAGAATTAAACAAACTACTTACCTTGTAGCGCTCGAAGCCCTTCAACTGGGCTTCTCTTAAATATTTAATGCTTAGCATATTGACAGCGGGCGGTGGGCGATGGGTCGTGGGCGGTTGGCGACTAGGCGGTCAGCTTGACAGTCAACGTCTAAGCCGAGGTCAGTGTGAGGTTGATAAATGTAGCAAACTGCGACAGCTAAGCTTTAATTACAGCAAACACGCTGTAGCAGTAAGACGAAGAAGCAGCACAAACTGGTGCTCGACACAAGTGTCGATAATGTTGATAATTTTCGCCAATGTATGTATATATAATAACTTCCTGTTGGGCGTATTAAATCGGTTGAGTTTTTTAATTGATTTTATTTCGAATTTTTAATTTGAAGGAGTAGAGTAATACTGTGAATATAGCTATTGAGATTGTTTTACTCAACGAAAAACATGTTCGAAAGCCGAATTGCATTAACTTGGTGATGTCCAGCTGGTAGCTCGAATAGCTCAATTGGCAAAAATTACAACAAGAACAAGTTATAATTTGAAAAATATTTCACGCTGTATCGATATCTCAAATTTACTAGTTATTTAGATAATTTCATTCTGCTTTCCACACGCAGAAATAAGCACTACTCCAAAATAATCGGATCTGATTGCATTTGTAATGAAAGTAAAACTTTTCTAGGTACGCTTGTATTCGGATTCTATTGCATTGTTATTGTGTTAGTCAGCGCACATTACATACATAATAACTGGGTTTTTTGTTCAAAGACATGGAAAATAGCATCTAATTATGCATTTCATTATATGATCAAAATTTTCCCTGATTATGTTCATATTGTAATATTGGCTCCTCTCTTTTTTTTCACTTATTTGTGTAAAAGCTTCAAAAAATGTTTAAATAATTTGAATAAATTAAGGGTAGATGCATTTCGGACTGCGCTCTCTTTCTCATAGCAAAAATTGTCAAAGTCCGTTGTTTTGGGAATGAAAAAATACAGAAAATTAATAAAAATTTAATTTCTCCAATTGGATATGTAGTGTTGTGCTTCGAAAAATATAATTCGTTGATAAAAATATTAAATTTGATAAACGCCAATAGAATAATTATTGCGTTGTGATAAAATTAATTGGATTCATTAATTTAAATCATTAAATTTGATAAAAATTTAATTACTCCAGTTGGATTGTATTGTGTTGTGCTATAAAAACTGTTCCGCTTTGCGCTTGCAGTTAATATATATTGTTATTACGCATGCGTGTTTTTTGTGATGACTTTAAAGTCTTTATCGTAAATGCGAATTTCATAAAAAAGGTATCAAACGAAAGGTCCTCTGCTCTGGAGATGTGCACTAAGATATTCCTTTTTCTTTAATATTTGCTGTTTTTTAAAAATGCTCAAATAAATTTCTTCTACAGGGAAGAAATGTTTCTATAACCCAAAGTCTGAGCATGCACAAGTATCAAGATTCTTTTTTTTTCTGCAATCAAAAAATTTACAGAAAAAATATCAATGCATAAAAATCTAACTTTTTCATTAATTTTACTTGTTTTTCAATGTTTAATATAACATATACAGGGTGTCTGGACTTGAGATGCTGATCCGCTAAGGGGTGATTCCTTGAATTATTTTGAGCAAAGTATTGTGTACGAAGGGAGGTCTATTTTCAACATCCACTGAGATACAGGGTGGTTAAAAAAAGTGTTTGGTAAAATAGGTGCTACTAAAGATAATACCATAGCTTTCAAAGTATCAGACCCTAATATGATTGTTGGATAGGATATTAACTAGGCTTTGTTTCGGTACCATAACAGTTTGATACTGAATTCAAGATGTTGAGATATGGCTCCGCAAAGTTAAAATTTTTAAAATTTTTATTGTAACTTTCAAATCATTATTTAATTTATTTTATTGTTATTGAATATTATTTAGAAATATATTAAATAATTACAAATAAAAAAAGATATGCTTATTTCATAAATTTGTACATAAAAATTTATTAGTAAAAAAAGGACATAGTCTATTTTTGAAAAAATAAATCATTTAAATAAGACATCTGTTGTAAAAAGGTTGCATGGAGACTTTGTAGTAGATACTTTAGGGGTATCAGTAAAAAATAAAAAAAATAAAAATATTAGGGGAAGTTTTCAAGAAAAACCTACTTATATAAAAAAAATTTTTATAAATGTTAAAAATATCTCCACAACCTGAATTCAGTATCCAACTGTAAGGGTACCGAAACAAAGCCTGGGCCCGAATTACAGCATCTGTGATTGAGCAATGTGAATAGGCACTTGTCTCGTCGTGCCCTTCGTAAATTTCCTCGATCACGGATGCTGTTTGCCAATATCAAAAAGTTGCACTCTTCGATTTTTGGTTTCATCCAATCTTCACAACATTAAGGGGGCAGGATGGCTTAAGAGGCTAACAAAAATGACTTTTGCGATTTTTTTCTCAGTTCTGAGTGAATGCACATTAAAGAGCTATCTTTGGAGAGTATGTAGGAATTTTTATATAAAAAATATTTATTCTTTATTCCGTGGTAACGGTAGATCGGAGGCGCTACAAAAAAAAGCGTCATGTGGTGCGTAGAACTTCGAAAATCGAAGTGATTTGTTACATGTATTAGTTTCTAAAGCGGATAATCGATAAGTTTCTAATCGAAGTGATTTGTTACATGTATTAGTTTCTAAAGCAGATAATTGAAATCATATTGAAAAATATACGATTTTCGGTGTAAGCGCCACTTGGTCATTGACATTCGACTAATTGTTCTAACTCGAGACAACGAAGAAAAGCAAGCTTTATTCACAGCTGTGCTGCAGCCAACTGTCTCACTTATTTTTACCATAGTAGGTTCTCATGAAACTCGACCAAAAAACTTAATTCTTTTTTATTTTAATTTTTCAATAGCTTATGATGTGTAGAATATGTTCCCAAAACGGTTTATCCGGTAACGATAGCATAAAAAATTATCGCATTCGAAAGGAACCCATATTTTCACTAACGCACTCGAAACAATCGTTAGCCAAATCTTAAAACGCGTTTTCTGATAAATTATATCTTACAAACTAGTCTCCATGATATCTCAAAAACTACTCTAAAGATTGACTTGAATTTTTTTTATTTGAAATAAGATAAGATTTATTGGATCTTAAGCCTAAATTCTGCTTATATTGGACGGTTGTTTTTTTAGAGCACTTTAAAGAACGAAAAATGTGGTAAAAACGGTATTAAAATTTACATGTCCGCCATTTTTGTAATTTTCAACTATTTATTGATATTATAGGTTCAAGCTCCAATAAATATATTATAAATGTTTTGGTTTTCTTATATCAGATGACATGAACGTGGTATGCGATGCAGACCGTTTAGGTACCCTTTTTTGCAACGTTACGTTTGAGGGCGTATTGACACTTTTTTTTTTAGTTTACCAAAAAAATCAAGGTATTCATTTTCTTCCTTCTATAAAAAAAAAATCTAGAATATCACTGTGTTTTCGGACCCCTAAATGAGAGCCTGCCCTTAAATTCAAAATTTTTCACATATTTTGACCTTCAATATTGACTGAACAACTTGTCACATTTTTTATCCCATTCAAAGTGAAACGATCTAATAAACATATCAAAAATATAAAATTAGTTTACTTATATTGCTTTTGAAAAAAAAATGCAAACAAAAGCATTAGTATAAAAGTCGGGTTTAGTTAGTAAAGGTTCGAAATAGAAAATTTTGGAAAAACAATAAGGGTATTCACTTCACTGCTAAAATTTCGAAAATGCTGAAATTTACGAAAACTTCAGTGCATTTGTTGTTGTTTTGGTTTTTCGAATTTTTATTTAAATTTAATCACCTATTGAATTGATGAAAAATAATCGTTGGAAATTTGCGACGAAAAGATGTGTTCAGTAACCATAAGCCAAAAATGTTTAATGAGTATGAGTCTTTGTGAATATAGTAATTTCGATAAGAGGATCATTCTATAAAAACCCTCCTGAAAGCTGATGAATGTATGCTATAGCAAAAATAAAATTATTCTATTTATGCCGACTCATAATTTCGTTTTTCTCCTTTTTTGACAATATTTTTTTATAAAGGACAGAAAGCACAAGTTTTTTAACAAAATATTAACAAAATTATTTGTTTTGCTAACAAGCGCACCAACGAAATGAAGCAATGGCGATTGTAAGCTTGACATGGCGATTGATACTTGTGAAAATAACGAAATATTACAAATGGTCGCTCACTTCAACTCGTCGGCAATTTCTGATTTCTGAAATTTAAGCATTGAAGTGAATACCCCTGTTTTATTAAATACTACTTATTTTGAAAAAATAGTTCTATCTTTTTGTGGTGAGCTTGTTGTACATTATATTGTTGGCATACGTATTTATATTTTCAATTACAATATTATTTTTATGACTTTTTGTCAGAGTACTCGTACGAGTTAAAGTTTTTTCCATATACGTATATAAACTGATCAAATCTACAGCGTTTTATTTTCATGTTTGCTTCTCTCTCATTCTACATTTGAATCACTTCAAAATCGCTTCCGAAAGCAGCATTTTTAAATTACTTGAACTTCAATTATTCACTTTATATCACTTTCCAACGTAATTCACTCAATTTAAGAACCGGAATAGCTTAAACTTGACACTGCAATATTTTACATGTATTTTAATATGAGCGTTTTTTAACAATTCCCTCAAATAATTTTGTTAATTTCTAACATTAATTCTGTAAAATTTGGTTTTATTTCTGCTAAGCAAAAATTAATTTTTTTTTTGCGCCAAAAATCTTAGTCATGATTTAATTTTCTTAAACATATTAACAATTTTTTTTTTGTAGCTATTATTGTTTTTATAATTACTGTGGCGTTTCATAGTAACATCTTTAGTCCAAAAATCATGTTTCGAGAAATCTTGCTTCAAAGTTTTCAATCGCCATATAATTGATATGAAAGGTTGTTTTGTGTTTGTGTCATAACTTTAGCTAAGGTCATGCTAGAGGCTCGAGATTTAGTGTGCTTATAGAGCTGTATGCATGGAAAACAGCTACATCAAAAACTCAGTTCTGTCTTAAGTCGACTTAAGCTGTTATTGCGTATCGACACAGATATACATTTTTATGGCACTTCGTTGATGCTCAAAATACATCATAATCACAGTACTTCTGTATTTATTTTAATTCATTGAAATTATGGAAGAAGAGAGTAAAAAGAGATTGAAAAAATATATTCAATGACTGCAGTAGCGTCGCTACGTCCTGGTATTCCCCTGATAGGCCTTAGTTCTCTCATTGTCTTTATTCCACTGTCTCTATTCATTATGTTTTTTATTAATTCCGAAATAACATAGTTACGAGCTACATTTTTGTGAACTTGTTACAATTTGAAGAAAATTTGAGCATTTCTTTTCCCGATGTCAGAGCTTTCGGCTGCCACTCTCAAATACAACATATCTCACACTTACAAAAAACGCACTCAAATTTCTTATCAATGTATCGAATAACTAAGATTTTATCCGAAACGATGTCAAATTTGAATGGCGCGCGTCTTTTCAAATTTGCACAATTTTAAAAAAAAAATTTTATGCCGCCACTGTATTTTTTCTCCGCAATAAAAAAAAGATTCCCAACATAAAACGCGTTAATATATATATTTTTCAAAATACACTTTTGTTTCTGTTTATTTTGTTGTTTGATGTTGTTTTTTTTTTATTTTTTAAATTTCAATTTAATTGTTTGTTGCTTAAATTGATTCAGTTTTGTTTTACAAAAACAAAGTATCACAAAACTAGTTGCCGGTAGAGTTCATTTAATTTAAATACTGTATTTAGAGTTGCAATTAAAACATTTTTTTGTGATTATCTGAAGTTTATCACTTTCGTTACTTTTGTGCTAGCTATTAAACAGTTGTATATTTTACCGGCTACTCAACTATCCGCAATATATTTTATTTTTATTTAATTTTATTTTTCTGGTCTGTCAAGCGTGCAGCGGTTCCACACGCACTCAAATAAACGCAGGACTTTTTTTTCTATCTCTCTTTCTCTTTTGCTTTACTAAATAGCTGCGGATTCAGAACGTTTCCAAGTCCACATCACGGTTCGCGTCGGTTCCAAGACTGAACGTGGTACGCAATCAACAACAGATGCTCGGCGCTTTAGAATCGCGAATTCGTCGTGTTTTCTTTCATTCTACATCAATTCACTCACAGTCTTCATTAGTATTTTTATTTTTATATTTTTATTCTTTTATTTTTTGTATTATTATTTTTATTAGTATTGTTATTGTACCTATTATGTTCCCTAGTCGTTCCACACGTTTTGTGTGTCTGTCGCATGTTGTTTCGTTGTTGTTTTTGCAATTCTTTATTTCGTAGCGCGCTGTTTATTTGCCATGTTTTGGTATATATTCTTTCTCTGTTCGGTTCCTTCTTCTCTTTCTGCCTGGCATTCTTCTTATCACTTTTATTAGTTAGTTTAAGGCTATTTTAAAGTTCGTTTAGCATGCGCGGTAACCCTTTATTATGTGCCGGCGTTTAAGAGGTTATCAGCTCAGTGTTCTCTGAGTGTGTTGCAAACTTTATAAAACATTGAAATTTTCATTCATACTTTGCGCTATTTCAAAAGCGATCAATTTTAAGTAAAGAAATGTATTATTTATCAACATAAGATTAATGTGGAAAAAGTATTTAATTAATTTTGTTGGCGTTTTGCCAGGGAATATATCTAAAGCACAATTTCTGTCATCGTTTCATTCATAATTTCCAATAGAGTACACTTCCCGAAAGCTGTGAATAAGACAATTAAAAAAATTTATTTTTTAATAAACAAATATCCTTTAGATCAGTGGTTCTCAACTGGTGGGGCGCACCTCCCTAGAGGGCGTGCGCCATTTCCAGGGGGGTGCCAGAAATTTTCACCAAAATACTTCTAATTTCTCACTTTAACTTTATTTATGAGGAATTCAAACGATATTTAGTCACAAAACTAGAAATCTAAGTTAGTTCTTGACCCATTTATTGTTGATGTTATGCTACTTCCTGAAAGCATTCAAGACGAGGCACTAGAGCTGAAGTGTGAATAATGTGCCAAAGATCAGTTTTCTCTTAAAAGTTGTGAGGTATTTTGGTTAAAATGCCGCCTATTTTATCCTCTGCTTAGTGCAGCTATACTACGTCTTTTAGTTCAGTTTTCCTCCACATATTATGTCTGAGTCAAGCTTCTTAGCTCTTTTATATATAAAAACAAAAAATAGAACAATACTTGGCCAACCTAGTCCAAAAACAAAAACTATGTGAATTTTTGAGCCAATTTTGATATAAATATTTTATTTTAATATGTTGTCAATAAACTGCTTTTCAGTTATTGACAATTTAATTAACAAATTTGGTTTTTTGAGCTTTAAATTTTGTTTTGAAAAAAATACAACAAACACATAGAAATATTCAAAATACTGGTTAACAATTTGTTAATTTGCCAGAATAGGGCTGTAACAATTTATCAAAATAATTAATAATTATAACAATTAGTTTATATTTAAAAATTGCAATTTAACAGTAATGGTCAATAACTTCCAGATGAATTTAAATAAAATATAAAAAACTATTTTATCAAAAGATTTGTCAATAGTCAAATTAACCAACACATTTATAAATTAACCAACAGAGCTGTAAAAGAATGCATTCATTTGTGATTTAAAATCATTAAATTCCCAATCAATGATTTATAAAATTGATTGCATTCATTTTTTCAAATCATTGATTGTGATTTAAAATTTAAAATCTCAATCAATGATTTGAAAAAATGATTGCATTCTTTTACAGCTCTGTTAACCAACACATGTATAAATTTTTTAAATGGTTTTTTACACATTAAATGTAATAAATTGTTTTTTAAAGGTTTACTGAAATATGGTTTGTGAAAACCAATGATCTCATTTTTTATAATTATTTTTTTTATATGAAGTTGTATTCTATAAAACTTTTTTAAATTAAAACGGGTTATAAAAAACAGGACAAATTTATTGAACTTGAAAAAAAAATTGGAGGGGGCGTAAATTTGACATAAACGTGGAAAGGGGGCGCTATCAAAAACGGTTGAGAGCCACTGCCCTAAGAAAAATCGTTTTGTCAGGCAGGATTCTTAATGGTTCTCTGTTTACCCTCTATCGATTTTGGTGACTTCTAATTTATGTTTTAACTTTATAATGTTAGCCAACTTGTATCCATTATTCTTTCCAAACATAATTTCTATGCTCTACCGAACATGTATATTGAAAAAGGTGTTCCACGTATAAATTTCAGCTGTGAGGCAAAAGCCGCTCCCATATTTTCTACAACTTTTCCAGTTTAAAAAAGTAGGTCTCGATAATCTAGTGGTAGCGCGCTTGACTGTCACCCAGGAGTCCCGGTTTCGAATTCTGGCTGGGCCATGGTCATACTCTTTAAACTTTCTTTCCTTTTTTTCTAATCAAAAGAACTTTAAAACACATAAATTTACGACGAAAACTTGTAGTCTCGGTGGTGGTAGGAAAGTTTGTGGAGACGAACGCTAAGTAACTTGATTTGACTGATTTCAAGGCAAAAATCTTACTTTAGATTCAATATAACATGTTTTTACAGCTTCTGCCATATTAAAAACATCCTACACAAAAGTTTCTCCTAATTACTTTATTCTTCCATTCTGTGGTATCACAACGAATCAATAGTATGGTCTAAGTGGGGCTGGTCTAAAGACCTGCCGCCATCTTAACCTAACCTAACCTAACACAAGGCTTATTCATAAGGTTGTGGCACTTGAGAGCAAGTTCGGTCGAACTGTCAGAATGGATGTCAAAATTAATGCATAGAACAAAGAAACAGGCACACTTGACAGTTTGAGTAAAGGCGGAAAAGAACGCATTTCTGTCGGGTGCCACAACCTTATAAATGAACCTTGACCTATCCTAGTCCAAGTTTTTTGTATAGAAGAAGTAATGAATCAACATTTTTACGTCAAAAAGTTCGAATGCTCAAGAAGAGATGCCGCCAGGGGTGTCACGGTGTTTATTATAGAATTCCTCCGAAACGGCTCAACCGATTTTCATGAAATTTTGAATGTATATTTGGTAGGTATGAGAATAGGTCGTAAATTATATTTCACCCTGCTACCCCCAGTGGGCGTAGCACCTCCCATACAACCCAAATTTGCGATATCGAATATCTTTAGAGTTATAAGCCTCGGAATTCGGTATTCGACCACAATTTACACATGCCGCTAAGCTGATAACATTTTATTGGAGTTAGAAAAGGGGGCGTGGCACCTCCTATACAACTGAGCTTTGCGATATCGAATAGCTTTGGAGTTATAGGCCGCACAGCCTCAGAATTCGGTATTCGACCACTATTTACACATGCCGCTAAGCTGATAACATTTTATGGGGTTAAGAAAAAAGGGCATGGCACCGCCCATACAACCCAAATTTGCGATATCGAATAGCTTTGGAGTTATAGGCCACACAGCCTCAGAATTCGGTATTCGAGCACAATTTACACGTGGCGTTTTACTGATACCATTTTATGGGAGTTGGATAAAGGGGCGTGGCACCTCCCATACAACTTAAATTTGAGAAATTCAATAGCTTTTGAGTTATAGGTCGCACAGCCATGGAATTCAGTACTCGACCACAATTTACATATACAGTTTCACTGATAACATTTTATTCGCGTTTGGCAACGGGGCCGCGGTAGCAACGCGCCGGGCTTAATCTAGTAACTATATATTGGGGGTTGGAATTAGTTTTAAAGGTTTTCTAAGAGATGGCGTAACTATCAATAGATCGCATCGGGCACACCTGTGACTATATTCATTTCAAAGCACATTGTCTAAGCTTAATTTTTCAGTATGTGTCATTCCACTGAAGTGTAAACAACATATATTTTTTTCTCTGTGAACATGTCGACTTTCGTTCCAACAAAACGCAATTTGCGGGAAGGTTTACTTTTGTGCTTCCATTTGAAGAAAAAAGTGGTTGAAGCACAACGCACGCTTACTGAGGCTTACGGGGACTATGCTCCATCGATATCTACTTGTGAGTACTGGTTCCGTCGGTTTAAAAGTGGTGATTTTGATACGGAAGACAAAGAGCGTCCGGGCCAGCCGAAAAAGTTTGAAGATGAGGAATTGGAGGCTTTGCTCGATGAAGACCCGTGTCAAACCCTTCAAGAATTGTCAGAATCATTGGGAGTCGACTTATCAACGGTCGGCAAACGCTTGAAGGCCATGGGAATGATTCAAAAGCAAGGAAATTGGGTGCCGTACCAGTTGAAGCCGAGAGACGTTGAACGGCGATTTTGCATGTGCGAACAACTGCTTCAACGGCATAAAAAGAAGAGTTTTTTGCATCGTATTGTCACTGGCGATGAAAAGTGGATCCATTACGATAATCCTAAGCGAAAAAAATCGTGGGGACCACCCGGCCATGCATCATCATCGAGGGCCAAGCCGAATATTCATGGCGCCAAGCTTATGCTGTGTATTTGGTGGGATCAGAAGGGTGTCGTGTACTATGAGCTGCTAAAACCTAACGAAACCATCACTGGGGAACGCTACCAACAACAATTGATGCAATTGAGCCGAGCATTAAAGGTTAAACGGCCGGAATATGCCAAAAGACACGACAAAGTGGTTTTTCAACATGACAACGCACGGCCATATGTTGCAAGAACCGTCAAGGAAACGTTGGAGGCGCTGAATTGGGATGTGCTACCCCACCCGCCTTATAGCCCAGACATAGCCCCTTCCGACTACCACCTATTCAGATCGATGACGCATGGCTTGGCTGAGCAGCGCTTCACTTCTTACGAGGATACCAAAAAATGGGTCGATTCGTGGATTGCCTCAAAAGACGAATCGTTCTTCCGGCGCGGAATCCATATGCTGCCAGAAAGATGGGAAAATGTTGTAGCTAACGATGGACAATACTTTGAATAATATACATTGTACCGTTGTTTCTAAATAAATGCTCAAAAACCGAAAAAAAACCTTTAAAATTAATTCCAACCCCCAATATTTATAATTTTTTTTTAAATGCTATTTGAATGTCTTCCAGAAATTGTTCAGGAGAATGCCTCTTGAAAGCACTTCTTGTTAAGAACCACAATTAGACACATAGAATGTATTCTGGAAGCAGTGCATTTAAGAATGCATGTCTCATTTGTATCAAAAATGTTTCTGGGTACGTGTGAGTTTTATTTTAAATTTTTGTACAAACTTTGGGGACGCTACAATTTTTTTCGCCGCAGCTGTAGATCGACTTTCATTACGATAGCATTCAAAATATGGCTGTAATCAAGATCTCAAACGCACAGCCAAACAGATGGATAAACAAACAGACAGACAAGACTAAATTGAATCAGGAGGCAATTCTGAAGACTACTATTAATACTTTTTTATACCTCTTTTTATTACATTAGCGTCTGCTATTAAATTATTCAAAAATAAGTTATGCAAACAAAAATACGGACTTTTCGTTGAAATGGGTTAAGCCCTATTCACTCTGATACTTTTTTCTAATTTTCAATTCTTTAAAAAAAAATTTCTAAGAAACTTTGACAAAATTTTACTAAAACAAATATTTTGTTTGTATTTTTTTACAAATTTGCTTTAAAACTACAAAACAACGATAAATCTGTATTCGCACTATTTGTAATCAAGTTGAAATGTTTTAGCGATATTTTTTGACCAAATTGGTCTTTTCATTCTTGAGTTATGAACAAATATGTATGACATTTTCAAACATCAACATTAATAGAAAATCCTATATTATATAAAGATCATACATATTATGAATTTTTTTAGTAAGGTAGCCACAAATTTATTGTGGCTGCCAGACCACAGACTTATGTTTAAAATTTGTTGTCTAGTGTAATCAATATATTTTAGAACTTACTGATTTGGGTTCTTGAAAACAAAATTCTTTCTATTAGTCTTGACTTATTGAATACTATGCTTTGCTTAAATTCTGATAACGCTTTCCCTGATTGAAAAAACAGAATTGACTAAAGAAATACGAATATACAAGAAAATAGATTGCTTAATTTAATTGAATTTTTCAAAAAGTTCAAGTATCAAAAAGCAGATAAGAAGAATCGAGACGGAACTGATTGTGACCAACGTATTTAAGAAACAAACAATTACAATAACTTTGTTAAATAAAAAACTTTGTAAAAATTATAATTGTACGAAAAACTTGCATGGAGATAAATTAGGTTAGCAGAGTATCAGGTAAGATAATATATGTATTTAGTAGTACTCTACAATATCATAATGATGTCATTAAAGATGAGTTTAGTTATAGTGAAGCTTTTAAAAAGGTCCCTTTTATTACTCCATATAATCTATAATTACACAATATATGATTGCAGTTCAATGATATTGAAGAATGTGAAAAATTTAATATAATCATCTGTCATAAATATGCCTTCAATATAACACAAAAAGTCTTCACAGCAATATTTTCATAACACAAACTTGACCTTAATTCACGAACCATCAAAAACAGAAATGGAACAAAAAGCTTAGCTTCGCAAACAAATTTCAGAAAGCCTTAAGATCTAGTGTAGTAGAAGAAAATCGTTAAAAATCATTTATCACTTTTAAGCTGCAGCAAACGAGCCAAACGTGGCAAGTAAATCAAAGGAACGAATCCTGCTTACTTTACATTCGCTTGTTGAAGAGCAAAAATGGCGTCAAACGTGCAAAGGCAAGAGATCCTGCACACACAAAGGCAAATATCCTGCTGAATGCGTGCTTGCAATTTTATATATGCACCGATGGTGGAAAACAAAAGCTCAACATTTTGCAAAGTGCCGCAAAGGATGCTTTGCCGCAAAAAGGAGCAACAGCAGTAGCAGCACAGCGTCCAAATAGGACAAGACAAATAAGACAAACGACGTTTTGTAGAATTTGCTAGGGATAGCCTTAAATAAATAAAGCAAGAAACTAAAGAAAGAAAGAATGATATCAAGGAAGAAAGGAAGAAAACAAGCATTGATACAAAGAAACCTCCAAGGAATTTATCGTCCTTTTTTAGGTTAACTGATTTACGATGTGAAGTGAAACAGCAGCCAGCCGAACAGCATGAGTGGCATAAAAGTGAATTCTTGCAGTGTACTGGAGCAAGGTATGAGAGGAATATCGTCGAGGAACATGTTCAAGACACAAAAAAGAAGCAGCAGCTGCACATCACGTGCACAAAAACAGTACCAGCGAAACGACTGTGAACTCGTACAAATGGAAAAATCGAAAATCATTATCAATTAAATGCACAACGTGGTTGAGTAATTGGCCAAGGAACAGATATCCATTACAATTATTTTTTAAATAAATATAATCATTCTCATAAAGGTATGGAAAGGACTTGACAGGACAGGAGAGGACAGCGAAACTGACCACACAATAGGTTCAACACGTCAGTTTTTAGAAATATATGAGATTAATAGCCCTATTCTGGCAAATTAACAAATTATTAACCAGTATTTTGAATATTTCTATGTGTTTGTTGTTTTCAATAAAAATTTAAAGCTCAAAAAACAAAATTTTTTTAATGAAATTGTCAACAACTGAAAAGGAGTTAGAAAAGTATGTATGCTTTTGATCAGCATCACCTTTTTGGTTGATTTCTGTCGCACAGTGATGCGAGCCCATATAATAAGTGAGCAATATTAGAATAAAAAACCGATTGTGATGAAATTTCCTTTTTTAGTGATTTGGGTCAGCTGAATACAAAAAACAGCTAGCGAATCTGAAAAATTCAATTTTTCATTTCCGATAAAAATTTTATGAAAAATTAAAAACTAAATATTTCAGATTTGTTAGTCTACTTTTGCAACGACGATATGATCGTTGGAGTTGTAAATTAAAATAGAAAAAGAATAAATACAAAAATATTAATGAGACCAATACTGAGTATCATTTTTCAAAAATTAAGAATTGATTAAACTAGCTTAAAATGCATTTCATATTTCACGAAAAAATGCGAATTTTTAGCCAAAAGCTTTTTGCGTTCAGAAATTTTGTTATGTCACTCGTTTTTTTCAAACAATATCCGAATGAATTGAACGAATAAGTTCTCAATTTGGCTTTTCATATTGAAATCATCATCTTCATCTTGTAAAATTATATCTTTCGAAAAATAAGCACTTGGCCTATTAAGGGTTAAAGGATAGTTTTATTAAAAAGTATGCCATTTAATATGACAAAAATTAAGAATTTGCATTGTTTGTTTGTAGGCTAAGGTTGATTGACCACTAATTTTGTGGTCCAAAAATTACTTCAGAAGTGAGCAGCATTCCTAAAATAAACTATTTTCTAAAATATGAAAGTTTTATTTCAAAAAATATTTAAAAAAGAATATTTCTGATATGGAAAGAGTGTTACTTAGTTTGCAAAAAAGGAGAGAGAATACCAGCATTATAAGCTTAAGTCAAGAAAAAGACCATCTGTTCTTAATCATGCAAAAAATTTTCAATTCAAGTATAATTAACCGACTTAAAAAAGGATGAGGTTAGTTACTTTCTTTTTTTTTAATGTACACCCAAAAAAATACTGTAGTACAACTAGAAAAAAATGTATTTAAAACAAATGTAAATTACTAACTCACCGTCCAAATAAAAATGTAATTATTTTTACTAATTTCAATTATTTACTTTTACTACATATTTTTTAACTACAGAAAATAAATACATTTACATTAAAATTAAATGTTTTTCATTTATTAATTAAAAAACTGCAAAACTTTTTCTGCCACAGTTTTACTAACACTGTAGTGTATTTTAATACATATGTATTTAGTTGAAATGCTGAATATAAAATTTTTATGCAGTAATTTAAACTTATTTTTACTACACATGTAGAAATTTTTACTACATATAGTAATTTTTACTACATGTACACCAAAAAATAAATCCTGTGTACTTAAATGAAACATTGTTGTTTTTCCATTTTTCTATTTTTATTTTTATAATGAACATATGAGCATACACCCAAAAAAATCCTGTAGTAAAAATAAATAAAAATGTATTTAAAACAAATGTTAATTTGTAACTCACCGTCCAAATAAAAATGTAATTATTTTTACTAATTTCAATTATTTACTTTTACTACATAATTTTTAACTACAGAAAATAAATACATTTACATTAAAATTAAATGTTTTTTCATTTATTAATTAAAAAAAATTGCAAAACGTCTGTGCCACAGTACAAAGATTGCTTTTATTATAAGAAAATCAAAGAATTTTTGTATTAAAAAAATGCATTTTAAGAAGTATACTTACCACAGTTCATCATCACGAACCTTTTATAATTATTTTAGTTGAAATAAATACAATTGTATCAATTATATATTGTGGAAATTATTTTAATGTAGATATTCTTTATTTAAATAAATGTATGTAAACAACTACTTACTACATGCCACTACTTCGTGTAGTATTAATTATTTAAATGTAAATTCAGTAAAAATACATTAAATAACTACATATGCATTTAAAAATAAATAAAACTACACATATACGAAGTAAATACACATTGTGTAGTAAATTTTACTACAGTATTTTTTTGAGTGTATGAACATCGATAACTCCTTAAAGTATAGAGACATTGAACACGGAGGTACTTATTAAAAAAGTAGGCGATATTCGACAAAGGAGCTAAAGAAAAACACTATATCTCGAATAAAATTGGCACTAGGGTACTGAAATTTAGTACATAGGTAGGCAGAATTTTGACAAATTACGGTAAAGAAAGTGAACCTTATTGGGCGTTGGGGCGTGACAATATTAGGAAAATACTGTATCTCGAATAATATTGACACTAGGGTAATAAAATTCGTTACAAGAAGGGTAGAATTATTACAAAACACAATGAAGAAAGGGCCGAATTCGACAAAGGGTGTGTCACTATTAGAAAAACACATTTTTTCTCAGTTAATATTGACACAAGGGTACTGAAATGTAGTACAAGGGTAAACACAATTATCACAAATTACGGTCAAGAAACTGGGCGTTATTCTACAAAGCGGAGTGGCAAATAACAGAAAAAGTGATTTCATATAAGATTGTCATTTTGAGCAGAGTACGAATTTTGGTCTCTTAACAGATTTTTTGACAGTTCAAATATTTGTATGGGACATCAACAAAATAACAGACATTTTTCATAACAGATTGTGCAGAATAGTCCCAATTATCTGTAAAAACATTACCTTAAAAACTTTCATATACCGTTCTTTTTTTCTCAACCAGGGCTTTTTATACAAAAATGTACAACGTATTGAGAAAAGCTATAGTTTTCGAGATATCGTCATAACTTTGATGTCAAAATAAAGGGAATTTTTCAAAATTTACAAATTGTAAGAAATTTTACCATCACAATTTATGTTCACACATGTTACATAAAAAATGCTTATTGTAGCGTATCCGTAAGAGATAGCGAAAAATTTTGTTCGTACATTTTATCAATGTCTAAAATTTCCTCATACATCATCCTCTTCCGTTTCTTATAGTTGTGGTTTTATTTCAGAAATATTGTTTCAACGCTCATATTTCAAGTCAACGGTCACACAAATATTCGGTGCACTCCTTCTCCCTACACTAATTCATTTAAAAGAAATTATCCAAATCGGTTAAGAAACGAGGAAAAAAATGGTACCGAACCGAATGGACTCCTACACCTATTTATATACATATAAGTATAACAAAATGAATTAAAACATAGATTTGTGTACATTACTTTGGAGTGGTTTGATATAAATAAAAAATTTTTTTAATAAAAAAACAAAAAAAAATATAAAAACAACATTTTGAAAAATTTCATTTTCCAGCAAAACAATCATAGGGGGGAGCTCATGATTTTCGATAATGGAAACTGTTTATTGAATTATGTGTCAAAATAAAACAAGTTTCATACTTTTTAGTATAATTTCTTCTAGAGTTGGGCTTTTAGTTCTTCTTAATATCGTGGGGCACATGCTATAGTATATAGAATAGTAAGGAGTGTTATTAACAATTGTAGTACGTAAGTGAACAAACGATTTCTTAACCCACGTCTCTTGACTGTCAGCTTAGAAGTCCCTGCATGGATGGTAGATTCAAGTTTGCTGAGGTTAGTGATGCAGGGTTAACATACTCTATAAGATGCGTCCCACGTTTTTAAGGGGAAAAAAAGCCCCACTCTAGGAGAAATTATTTCATACTTTTTAGTTCGTTTTAAAAACGTGTTACATTAGAAATTTTTTTTTACTGAAATAATTATTTTCTGATTTTTGTCAAAAATTTTAAAAATTGTAATTTTCAAAAATTCACCACTGGTGACAAAAAAATTTATTGAAGAAACCGAAATAGTTCTATAAATATAAAAAATTAAAATAAAAAACCGGAAAAAATAAATTGACATTGTTGAGGCTCGAACTCACAACCTCATGATTATAAATCAAGCGCCCTGTGCTCTGAGCTACAGAACTCACAAGGAAATGTATTCTTAATAGCAATAAATCAAACTACTTTCTTATAAAATAAATAAAACAATTTTATTTAAAGTACTTTTTGCAATTTTTGTTCACCCTCAGTGGTGAATATTTCAAAATTTCAGTTTGTTTCATAAAAAACATCCGTCCAAATTTTTAAGGCTCGAACTTACTACCTTGTGGTTACAAATCAATTTATTTACGCTATGAGCTACAGAACTCACACCAAAACTTTTTCTAAATGAGGTAATAAATTCACTTCAGTTGTGAATTTTTAAAATTTAATTTAAATTTAATTTAAAATGCCAAAGAGATTTTAAATATTTTTGTTTGATTTTTAATATGTTTGTATGTATGTATCAAATAATTTCGCATTTTAGCCAAACAAATAAGCGTACAGACAAGAAAACAAGTGATTATTTTGTTGTCATCCAGTTCTCAGCTACATTTTAAGTTTCAAAAATCAAGCTCATCGGGAAGTTTGTTAAAATTGGATTCCAAGATTTGTACGGGACAGACATGAAGTGAAGCTAATAAAAACGTGTTAATAAGAAAATATAATTACAACAAAAAATATTTCGCCTATTTTTTGAGAAAAAACTGAATATTTTAGAGGTTTTTTTAAAACAATATAAAACATTGAATTGGTGAGATAACGTTAAATCTTTTCTTATTTCTCCAAAGTTATTTAATTGATATTTCAGATAAAGAAAACTTGATGAAAATCGGTTGAAATATGGCTGCGATATTTGCTTGCAAAATCAAAACTCAAATTTCAATCGTTTTTTTCTCATTCTGAGGCGATGACCTTGCTTCAAGGAAATACGTTGTACTGAAAAAATCTACATTTTTCAAGATATCTCAAATATTTTTATGTCATTATAACGGAATTTTTTTTAACATGCTATCCAAAAAAATATTACCCAAAAAAACTTTCGTATACCGTTATCAACCAACGACTTTTCATCCAAATAACGTTGTACTGAAAATATCTATAGTTTTCGAGATATCTCAATAATTTGTGTGTCAAAATAATGAAAATTTTTAAAAATTTGCTATTTGTAAGAAATTTCACCGTCACAATATGAATTCGCACTTGTTACATAAAAAAATGCTTATTGCAGGGTATCTTAGAGATGGCAAAAAATGTTTCAAGTTTTTTTTCCACATCTTATCAATGTCTAAAATTCGTTCTTGCATAATGTTTTTCCATCTCTTACATTTTTGCTTTTATTTAATAAATGCTCTTTTTACGCTCATATTTCAGGTCGAAGGTCACCTAAGATCTTAAATGCCAATCTAAAAAGCAAACATACTGTGCAGCCAGACCTTCTATCTGATACCTCATTCACCATTCTACCTATTCCTAACGCTGAGATTCCTTACTAAAATTAATAAGGGTTCTCATCTAAGCATATAACTGACCAGTAAACATTGTAAACTTTGTGAACTTACACGCGTAAGCTATCTGTCAAAATTTGTGTGGGCGTGAATTTACATCATTTCCGAGCCTATTTTGTAGCGTAAACTAGCATGTAAATCTACGTGTGTGAATAAGGGGCATCCTTCAGCGCTTATCATGACATACTCAAAGTAGTTGAAATAAATACAAATTTTATTTATTTTCTTATGTTAATAAAGGTTTTTACAAGTCTTAAAATTGAATAAAGGTGATTCCGCAACCCTTACCGCAGGTGTCATTTTGTCGAAATTTACGCTTTTTACTCTTTATCGCTCATCGAAAGTTTTTATATTTTACATGTTTACATTCTGAGATGAGAGCCCTTAATTATTTTTCTCCGTGTGAAACTTTAAGAAAATTTAAAAATTTATTAATCGTTGTTTTTGGTGTATATTTTTCCTTTACAAACAAACAGCTGATTCAATAGTCTTAATAACGAAATGAGGCCTAAAATAGCGAATATATTTTTCAAACCAACTTTTCGCAAACATGACAAAATTATGACAAGTTCTGAAGTTTAAATATAACTGCACTATTCCGTATCACGAAGAAGCACACTAACGATGAGAAAGACACGAGGAGCAATATTTTCTTCCATACAAAACTGTATTGCTTCTCGCGTCTTGCTTGTCGTTGGTGTGCTGCTTCGTGATACAGAATAATGCAGTAAGGCTTCTCCACAAACTCTCAACCAAGCAAATATCTTGAATGAATTAGCATTTCAAAATAGGCTAGAGCCAAATAAAAATAAATGATCCAATAACTGTACGTTCAAGCTCTTTTTTTTTTAGCTTACCGAAAAACTTTCCAGCATAGCCTACTAGCTAAAAATATCTGACCCATGCATCTAAATTGGTGCAAACAGAAAACATAAAAAAATAATCCACTAGAAGGCAAGGAAAAATATGACAGCAACGAATGGCATTTGTGGTATCCGATGGCGTCCATGAAACAAGCCTACAAAGCGGAATTAGGAATTCTCTGAAAGCAGAATGTTGAGCCAGGTGCAGGTTATCAGTGGCAAACAGTGACAAACAATGTTGCAGAAATTAACACTCCCGAAGAAGTAAGCAAAAACTAAACACAAAATGCACAAACAGGAGCTGGATTTCTTTCTAAACTAAGCACGTTAATAATGCATTGAAGCCTGACATATTGGGTTGACAGATTTAACGGCAAAAAGTTTGGCACAGTGTGTGGTGCCAGCTAGTAGTAGAATAAATAAAAACTGCACTATATTCAGATTTGAAGGCAATTCCAAATTAAATGAAAAAAAGTTACAAACCAACTAGCCTTTAACGTACATACATAACTGGCGAATTCTTAGAACATTGACAATTTTAATAAATTTCTAAAATATTTACAAAACTCTTACAAATTTATGGCTATTACAATACAAATTATATAGCTTAAGATATAATAAACCTATAAATTCACTTAAACAAACAATTGTATAAAATAAATAAAAATATTAATTCGTTTATGGGCAGTTTTTGTATGCATCAATGTATCCATTTTGAAGTCTCGGTAGCAGTCAGACCCTCAGCACGTAAACGTTGCAGAATAGGGCGGTAAATGTCAGGTGTGAAGGGCAGTATGACGCCACGTTCCTGGATTTCACCTGTTTTGCGTTTATGAAATTAAAAAAAAATACGTAAACGAGAATAGTTTATGGCAATAAAAACAATCAAACTCACCATCCAGAATCATCTTGGCAGCAATGGCCGCCGGTTTGCCCACAGTCATGGCCATAGCCGAGTGACCTTGAGGCTGTCCATAAACCACAAAGTTAATGCCACGCTCCTCATGGCGTCCATCTTGCCAACGTATGCCAATCTCATGACGCAGTATAACCAAATCGCGCTCGTTCTTCTCTGGAATTTAGAAAAAGTGTCCACATTTAAGACTATTTTGATGATGCATAACAAACACCAAACCCACCAAAAGCTAAACGCTTCGACAAATAGTGACTCAACGTGTCGAGCGGCGTGTTCAATTTCACAAGAGGCGTTTCCTCCAGCAGACCCAAACTTTCAATGCAGTCCGCGTCACCAATGCGCTCAACCAACTTTTGCTTTAGATTTTCATAGAAGATACTTGAGTCGGACATGCCCAACATGTTGATGACCAACTGACGCCACGTCACCTCAGGCCCACTGGGATGCAGCATTGGATGTGGCTCGGGATCAATCAAACCCAACAGTTGCATGGGTTGTATGGACTCGGAAAAGCCTTTGTAGCGTATGGTGCCACGCAGCAAAGTGTGTACATCGCGACCCAAACCATAAAGCTCGGCATACTTAGTAGAATCGCGGTTGGGGAAGCCCTCCAGCGCAAAACCAGGCAAGAAATCTAAATTCTTAGGATTAGACAAAAGATCTCCGCCACCAGAGATCTCTACAATTTGACCCTTGCTCAAGTACTTTGCCGCAGACAGGGTGTTCAACAGTACGCCGCGTGGCGACCATGAGAACTTGTAGCGCAGCGCATTGTCAGAATGTTCAGGTGCTGGCAGACCACCGCAGAAACTGACAAAAGATTCAATAACTCCGCCCTTCTCCTGCGCCTCATGTATGCACTCCAAGGCCAGCAAGTGATCGATGCCAGGATCCAGACCGACCTCGTTCATAATCGTGACTCCATTGCGACGGGCCTCGTCGTGCAAAGCCTTTATTTCATCGTTCAAATAACTGGCAGTGACCATGTGAGTACGTTCCGCAACGCAATACTTGGCGATCATGCCATGCAGGCTGTAGGGCAACAGTGATATGACCACATCGGCTTCAGCGCAAAGCTCATGCAAATGATCCGTACCCTCTGTGACATTCAAATAGACGCTATCGACGCCAGCGTATTGATTGGCCAAAAGATCAGCCTCTTCCTTGACCTGAGAACACACAGTGATCGAGACATCCTTCTCACGATGTAGCCACTCGACTAATGGTGCTGAGACCATGCCAGCGCCCAGCACCAACACCTTCTTGTCCGTCTCCGAACGACCTTCGATCTTGTGACGCGAACGATTACTGTCAATGTGGCAAAAGTGAATAAGAGTCTCATATTAAATAATTCATTTGGAAAAAAGAGTAGTTATTAGAAATACTTACTTGTTTGCCTCGCGCAGTTCTTGGATATATTGATAGTTCTCGGTTAATCGGCCGTTGCTTGCTATTATTGCCTAATGGGAGTAAAAAAAAAAGGAAGGAAAAAATTACTTTGGGTGAGATAAGAAAGGCTTTGCCGTGGCCTACTTCATCCATTGCAAAACTTGTTTGGAAAGCAATGACGCCAACTTGATGAGCGACATATAACTAAAGCTCGCTAAATTATTGGCTCATTTCGATACGCTCTGAAGTCACTAAAGTGAGTACATAGATAACAATACTATATTTTAGCTTAATGCGTCAGCCTTAACCCTAGGATGGGCTAAACTCTGGGAGGTGGTAACATAGCCTAATGGGCCTAAGTAGGCCCATGTGAAAAAAACGGAAGATGTGGTCTGGTCTATCATATTTTTGCATTGGTAAGTATGATGTTAGAATGTGTGATGAACATTTGTAGTTTCCCCATCATAATCTCCACCATTTCCCCATACTATAAACCAAAAAAAAATTCAAAACCTATACACAACTTGCGCACTGAAAACACTCAGATCACAAACAATTATAATAAAGACAAAAAATCTTACACAATAATCGTTGTTGACATGGTAAGTACGCAACATAACGCCTGCTATTATGCATCACATGTAAAAACATGGGAGGTCTGAACTTACTTAGGCCCAGTAGGTAACTTTTGATGTCAAGATAATAAAAAGAAAATTTTCTTCTACCGATTGAATACGATCGACACAATTTTTAATTTTTGTGCTCATGAAGCTTCACTGCAAGATGGCTTCTTGGTTCAGATCGATGCGTCAAAAAATATTAAAGATATACATGTCTAATCTGAAAATGGGTCTTTTTAGGGGCAGTTGCCCATCCTAGGGTTAATAAAATCAAGTCTTATAAAAGAACTAAACTAACAAGATAAGCATCTTCAGGCTATGCGATAGCGTTCACTTTCAACTGAAAATGGCAGATAAAAAGCAACAGTAAAAAATTGAAAATATTTTTAGCACATAGATTAATCTAAATTATTTTCCTCGCAGAAACTTAAGTGCTCTCAACCTGCAAAAAGTTAATAGCGCAATTTTTGATTTATATTTCAAAAGTATGTGCTATGATGTGCTTCATTAGACATGGGTAATGCAGCAAGAATTCTGCGCTGATACACCAAAGCAAGCGCAGTTAACAGTATCAAATAAATGCGTTAACGCAATTGCGCCTTTTTTAGTTTGAATGCCACTGTTGGTTTGAGTTGGTAAGCGAGTTGAGTTGAGACGGGGACGAAGGAATTGTGTAGCGCATTGAATTATGTAGTGAAGTTAGGGCAGTCTAACCTTACTTAGAAAAATACAACAAATCAAATTAAATTTAATCAATTTAAATCTAATGAAATCAAAACAAAATAAATGAAATCAGATCAACTCAAATCAAACCAATTCGAAACAATGAAACGTTACTATAATAAGGTAATTTTTCTAGTTATAAATTCACTAAAAATAGCATAGCCAATAAGAAATCAAAATGAAGCATGAATGAAAGAGGCGCAGAGCTCAGGATACACCCAAAAAAGCAGGCGTAGTATCAATTAGACGTTGAAGAAATCCTGAATGATAGAATTTAAATGGGCCAATGGATGACAAAAAAATGGTGCAAAAAGGTAGGGCTGAACATTAATCCGGCAAAAACCACTATCAAACCATTTACCAGGAAATATAAACGTGAACACCTTAAGCCTGTAAGGTTAGACGGGACAGAGATAGCATTCCAAAGGGAAGTTAAACTCTTATGAGGTTTTTCTATACCAAAAACTGCTTTGGGAAATACATTTGAGCGAAACATCAAAGAAGGCTTTTAGAGCATTTACGATTTGCAGATCCATCGCGGAAAAAAGCTGGGGATGCACCAAATGATAATATGTCCCATGGCGCAGTCATCTGGGCAAGAAAAACAAAACTGCATACCGTCATCGCTGCGCTAAGCATGCTACACAGATTGGCCTGCGTGTGCATCATTGCAAACATGTCCAACAGCATCCTTGGAGGTTCTAATAGAACTAATACCTCTTCACATTTACATTTAATCCCAGGCGAAGAAGGCTATTCTAATGATGACTAGTGAATATATCGGGAATAGAGATTGCGTAACTCGAGAGAAGTTTGATATTTTATCGAGACTATATCATGAAATAGCAATACAGAGGGCAATCATGTATCCAAACTCAGTTTTACCAAAAGATTTCAAATTGGACTAAGTAGTAAAAATAAATAGGAAGGTATATCCGAAACTTATAAGATAAGCGAGTGCATAATTACAATGTACATTGACGGCTCTCTTACCGAAGAAGGGACCTAAGCAGGAGTCTACGGACCAGGGATTAAATTCTTCGAGGACAGCAGTTTATTACAAGTGGAAATATACGCGATTGACAGGTGCGTATTCTTTGACCTGGAACGTTAATACTGGAACCAAAACATAGCTATTCAAATACAAGACATTTTTGACGGGTGGCAACCTTAACATGAGCACACCATAAATGTCAGTTCGATCTGTCAATAAATATTAAAGTTACAGTGTTCTAAATTAAACAAATTTTGATATTATTATAAGAATGGATAAAGAAGAATTTCGTGCCTTGATTAAGAATTCCTTCTTGCGTTAAAAAAGCACTACAGAAGCTAACAGAAAAACTCGATAAATATTGCGGTGAATCTGCTCTGTCATTTTCAACCGTAAAATATTGGATTACAGAGTTCAAAAGACGTCTTATCAACACAAGAGATGAACACGCCGGGGGAGCACCAAAACCAATGAACACTCCTGAATGTATTGGTAAAATCCATGATTTCGTATTGGACAATTCGAAAGTGAAAATGCGTCAGAAAGCTGCAGCCGTAATCATATCAAGTGTGTCGGTGGTTTCAATTTTACATGAACATTTACATGGGTATGAGAAAGCTGACTGTAGGATGGGTGCCACGTTCGTTAACAATCAATCAAAAACAAGAACGTGTTCGCACTTCCCAACAATGTTTGGACATGTTAAACAAAATCCGACTCATTTTTTGCTTAAAATAGTGACCATAGATGAAACATGAATTCACTGCTAAACACCATAATCTAAGGAATCAACAAAAGAGTAGGTAGGTTCCAGTTGAAGTGCACCAAAGCGAGCGAAGACTCAACGAACGGCCGGAAAGGTGTAGGCGTCTGTTTTTTGTTCATCGACTATTTGAGAAAAGGAAAAACAATCGACTATTACTGCAAATAATTGGACCAATTAAAGAACGAAATCGCAAAAAACGGCCCCATTTATCGAAGAAAAACATCATATTTTTGCAAGGCAATGCTCCGGCTCTCAAATCGATCGAAATCATGGCAAAATAGCACGAGCTACGCTTCGAATTGCTTCCTTATCCCCCATATCCTCAAGATTTTGACCCCAGCAACTATTATCTGTTTCCAAACTTAAAAAGATGGCCCTAGAGAAGGAGATTTGCGACGACTTAACAGGTGGAATTGGAAATTGAAGCATATTTTGGATATCTTAAAAAATCTTACTATTCAAAGGGCATCGCAATGTTAAAGAATCGTTGGAATAGGTGTATCGAGCTGAAAGGGGACTATGTGGAAGAATAAAGAAAAATTTTGGCAAAAATCGTGTGTGTTCTCTGTTAGGCCGGCAGCATCTTGAACGCCCTTATTTGTTATATTATTAATATTTAAAACAAAAAAGTTGACATTTCTGTAACTAACTATGAATTCAGTTAGTGATAGTCTAAAACTTAATGGAGTATAGCACATTGAAGTAGTCATCATATATATGATAAAAACGTGCGCAAAAGTGTTTTAGTTTTCTCTAATGCCTGCTATCTCCGAATAAATAAGATTTTGTCATTCCTGAAATTGTCATTCCTGTCATTTTGTGTCATTCCTGTCATTTTGTGTCATTCTTGTAACCACTCACAAGAGCACGAAATGCATACAAATCACTTTTATGGCGTAAAACCGTGTGGCCTTAAACAATTTTAACTTACTTGAGGCCAAATAGTATGAAGAAACCAAAATTGTAGCTTCAATATTTGTTTTTACATTTATCCATTTTTCAAATGAAAAAATTACACTTTTGGCGGAATTACCCATATGTGAAAATTTCATAGCACAAGTAACGAATATTTAAAAGTATTAATAACGTGGTAAACTTCACTTAAAAACAAGCTCATTATCCCATCCCACCCTTCTAAGATACAGCATATCAAAGTGCTCATCAGGCATATTTGCCCCAAGCAAAATTTGCGCTAAACAGACAATCGTTAAGACGATCCATACAAAACTCACCGACTTTATGGGGTATGGGAAAGACTCTTCCTCCAACGACTTCTTGGCATTACTCTTGATGATGTCATGTACGAATGGTGCCAATAGCTCTCCAAATAAGTCTGTTGACTCGCGCGGCAGCTGCGTCGGCATGTTGTCGATGGAACACACCAAAACACCGGGTCCTTTGAAGCTCTTTGTGTCCTTATTACGATCGGCATCGTAGAGGCAAAACGGTGTATCTATGGTCGTGCACTCGTTCATAAATTCAATAGAACCGCCAGGATCAGCCGAAATGTCACAGATGGCCAACATGCGATGGGGCAAGGCGGGCGATCCCTTGCTCGTTGGCAACCAGGGTGTGTTGGCGGGTCGCAGCAAGTTCTTGGCATCCGGAATGGTAATTAGCTTGGGGCTACCGACAGCCCAATATATGCCATTTACTATCACCGAGGCGTAGGGAGCAATTTTCTGATTGAATGTCGAGATATAACGCTCCGGATAGTCATCATATTCCTTGGCATCGAAACCACCACCTTCATGACGCTCTAGATGGTCGTTACGACTGACCTCGCAGCCATACAGCCTATTTTGACCTATAAAAGCAAAGGTAAAACTTAGTTTTAAGCATTTTGGAGCTACCGTTTATTTATCTCCACTACTCACTGCCATGTTCGGCTACTTTGCGAAGCATCTCTGGCGGCACATACTCTATGGGCAGCTCCTGGAACATCTCCTGTGCACCCTGCGAAACATTACCCGATCCCGTGAATACGAATGTAAGTGGACCAATTGATTTCGGCATCATACCAAGTGAGATCTCATAGCCACAGTCACGTATGGCTTGACGTGCCATCGAAGAGTTGCGGTAATTGTGTGCTGGACCAATGTGCATGAAGGGTGTATGATGGCCAAGTGCCAAAAGACGCAAGCCAATGCCATGCAGAATGTTGACCATACCAGCAACACCGGCATACTTGCCGAATGCCACTTGTCGCGAACCGTTCTCATCAATAATGCGTTCATAATCGATGAGACGAATATTCTTTTGACATAAAAATGTAAAAAATATATGACAAAAAATTCTCATAACGCATTGCATTTATATGGCAGAAATGGAGCATGAAATACCTTTTCCAAAATGGCATCCAAAAGTGGCATGTTCAATTCTTGCGCTTTTATTGTGTGCGAAAAGAAGCAATAAGTTTTGCCCGGAATCAGCGCGTCGATGGGCACCTGCTTGACGCCAAATATTACTGACGCCTCGCTGATGTCCTCCTGTATGATGGCTCCGGACTGCAAGTAAGCCTGAAATGTAAAGAGCATAAAGAAGCATCAATAAAACTACGAATATGTTGTTGCTGAAAGCTTAGCGGCAACATATTAATTTTTCATGTAGCAACAACGCATCTGGAATCTGGCTTGAAATGCTGTGGATTTGATGGCAGACAGGGGTTTGTAGATGGAATGCGCTGCGGCACTCATTAATTTGGCACTTTTGTGGACTTAACAGGAAAGTAAGGTTTATTAAGTGTGCCTCGAAGGATACAAATAATGAGCTTTCGTTTATGTATTGACTGCGAATACTTTTCTGATTGTATTTGTTCGCATTAATGTTTAATTCCCTTGTAAGCATCGGCTTAATAAGAGTGCAAAGAACTTTGCATTGGGAATATCAGATTCTGATTGACTCCTGATTGACTCCTGGAATGGCATAAGGTTTGCATTACATATTTGCAATCGTTGACTTTGTAGATTCTCACTGAAGAAATTGCAGTGGAAAAGAAATCGCAGATGATGAATGATTAAATTTTTATAGCACAACAAATGGCAATAATTTTATTCCCTACTTTATTTGCTCACTCGTCAAGCATCTCCTCTTTTAATCCAATGCATATTTTCTCTGATTAAGTCGTGATAAAATTAATGTCGAAGATAGAGTAGTCGTTTGAGTGGATGCACAGTGCCTTAAATGGCAACAAAAATGCAAAATAAAAGTCGTAATTTCAAAGAAATTGGTGTACACAAAAACCAATAATTCAGCTGTGACAAATTAGAAAAAACTTATTTCCATATGGAAAAAAGATTAAATGTTTAAGAATAGCTATACATACAATATGCCATATTATTTTTGTTGTTTTCAGTATTGAAACAAGCGCAGTTACATGCTCATGCTTATCTCAAGCGAAGGTGTCTTCACCCTTCGAACGTAGTTTATTCTGTTTATTCACCACGTAGTGAAGGTGTCTCCGACTTTCAAGCGCAGTTTTCTTAAGTGAAGGTTTCTCCACTCTTCCAACACAGGTTATTTTAAGTGAAGATGGCTCCACTCTTCAAGTCTAGCTATCTTAAGCGAAGCTGTCTCCACCCTTTGTACAGAGTTTATTCTAGATATCTTATGCGAAAGTTTTTTCACACTTCAACCGTAGTCACGCACAGCCAGATGTATTATAGTAAGTAAATAGATAGTAACTAAATAAATATGAATAAGCATAAATTAATTATATCAATCTACTTTTAAGTAATAAATGACACTGCATAATAAAAGAAATAATAAAGACTTCATTTACAGTTTAAAACTAAGACGCTGGCATTCTTATTCCAGCATTAGAATCGTTGGTAAATAAATTATTTTGTAAGAACCCCTGGCTTACTTACTGAGCCTAGCTCAGCAAAACCAGTAACGAACATAATGGGTTCGATAAGGTTTACTTCTAAATTGAACCAAATATGAAGAATTTTTTGTATATAAATCTTCTTAATTGTATAGAGAAAATCTTATTAAAAATTATCAAACATTGCTTTATAAGATTGGTTATTGAAGGAATAAAATTATGTGAAAAATCTTCATAACACTCATGTCCACTCACTCACTTATATCACTAAAGTTTAGTAGAAACCATATAAAACTGAGAAGAAAATCTTTTTAATCTGAAAATCTTTAAAACAGTCATGTCATCTCACTCATTTCACTGCAATTTAATAAGAGACCATTTAAAACTAAGAGGAAGTCTTATCCCTATTTTATGAATACATGTAAGCTATGGCTTTCAGTCGTAATCGTGGTCATGGTCGTGGTCGTGGTTGTGAAGTGCCTACATTCGTGAAGAATAAAAATTAGAAAGAAGTTTTATGTTGAAATAAAAAAATAAACAATGCATCATTCTGTTTCAGAGCTTGTTTTTGACGAAACCGGTTTTCTCGAAACTCAAGGCATATTTCGGTCGTGGGGCTTGAGCAACTCAGTTTCGACATTGTTAAAAATGTACGGCGTTAACTCAAATGTCGTGCTCAATAAAATAGAAATTGAGGACGTCATCAGTTTCTTTGATGATCTTGGCAGCGCAGGATACTGTGGTGATAAAGTCAAGTTAAAAGCTGGCTTGAAAGAATTTTGAAAAAATAGGGTAAGTTAATAAGAAAATGCAATAAAAAAATTGGTGTATTACCTAATGAATTTTAATAGAATCTAAATAATGTATTTTTTCCTTTATTTTATTGGCTATTTAAAGCAAATATGTTTTCAGGTAAAACGCTAATAAGATTCCGTTTTGCTTTTAAAAGCTTCACTTATTCAATTTCAAAAATAAATCTCATCAAATCAATAAGATTTTCTTATTAAATTCCAAAAGGAAATCATGAATTTAATAAGATTTCCTAATTAAGTATCAAAAAGCTCATTTTTAAAAATACAGTTTAAAATTAAATAACATCATATATTTTTAATAGGACTTTCTTTTAGTTTTAAAAAGTTATCTTATGTAAAACAATAAGGTTCTAAAAACATAACAGGGTTTTAAGAAGATTTTCTCTATGGTTTTCATAAGACCGTCTTTTTGGATGAAAAAAATAAAAAAATATTTTTGATTTTGCTCTATATTATTAGGTCGGTTTGGGTTCTGTGTATCTACTTTTAGTTTCCAAGAGTTTTATTACACTTTTATTTATTATAAACAAAGAAAGTTATGACGCATATGATATAATTAGTGTTTTTGAAAATCAAAATTTGTCAACTTTGTTTGAAAGGATTACAAAAAAACTTGAAAGGATATATAATATATACATTTGAAAGGATATAAAATTATTTCTACTACAGTTTCTACTGTTTGTTCCTCACATTTAAATTGCGCTTTTCTAACAAAACAAACTTTATGTCATATTTGTCATAACTACATACTTTTGGGTAGAAATTTGTATGAAAAGTGTTTAAATGTTTTTAAAACCAAACAAAACCTAGTAAAATGCACTACATTGTCCATTTTATTACAAACAGCTTTGGTGAGCTTATTGTTATGTTATAAGGCGCCTTCTACATGTTTAATATTTATTGTAATATTTGGATCTGAAATCCATATTTCAAGATACATAAATATTTTACGATATTGGATCACGATTCATCAATATCAGAGCTGTAAAAGAATGCATTCAATTTGATTTTATTTTATTCACAGAATTGATTTATAAATTAAATTTTTAACTCTCATTCATTTTTAAAAAAAAAATGATTAATTATTCATTTTGTTATTCAGAGAAATGACTTAATTTTTTATTCATTTGAATGCTATTTACAAAGAATGCAATTCACAAAAATTTCAGAATTTTCAATTATTCTTATTTTATTCATTATTCATTTTTTATTCATTATTTATTCATTATTCACTTTTTATTTATTACTAATTTGTATTCATTATTAATTTTTTATTTATTGTTAATTTTATATTCATTATTCATTTTTAATTCATTATTATTTTTTTATTCATTTTAGACCTAAGCCATACATAAAAAATTAGTAACAAATGTATAATAAATAAAAACGAACAATGAATAAAAATTAATAATGAATAACAAGTGAATAATGAAAAAAATTTATAATGAATAAAAAATGAATAATGAATAACAAAAAAATAGTAAATAATAATAGAATAATGAATAAAAAATTAATAATGAATAACAAATGAATAATGAATAAAAACTGAATATAGAATAAAAAATTAATAAAGAAAGAATAATTCTGATATTCTTTGTGAATTGCATTCTTTGTGAAAAGCATTGAAATGCATAAAGAAATTGTTTCATTACTCCGAAAACGCAAATGAATAATTTAAATGAATAATTAATAATTTTTAGAAATTCATATGAATTAAAAATTTTATTAATAAATCAATTTTGCATTTATTGAATGCATTCTTATGTCGTTATTCAGTTGTACTTCAAATTCTGAATATGAATGCCGATTTTACAATCTGATCAATATCGTATGCTAAACGTTCAATAAATATTGCGATGCTGGATATGCGTTCAATATTTATTGATCGCACCTTAGACTTAAATTTTAAATTTTTTTTCAATTATTTATTTAGATAAACCTGCTACTCATTTCAAAGGTTATAAAACTCTTCAAAATTTTGTACCTGTGCAATTTTTAATATATTTTTATTTTTGCCTGTATTAAAAAAACACACTTGATGATAAAAATTTAAATTGGTAAGAAAAAATTGCGATACTGGATCGCGTTTAATATATATTGATCGCACCTTAGACTTAAATTTTATATTGTTTTAAATTATTATTAATTTTAATAAACCTGTGCAATTTTTAATATATTTTTGTTTTTGCCTCTATTGAAAAACACACATGACAACAAAAATTTAAATTGTTAAGAAAAAATATGGAAAATTAATTTTTTTTATTCTATATTTTCTGTGGATACTCATAATATATAATTATAATGTATTGCCTTATTGTCCATCATTGGCGTCGGAATCGGGGGGAAAGGGGGCAGTTGCCCCCCCCCCACTTTTTTAGCTAGATAAACAATTTAAAAGGAAAACTTCAAAAGTTATTCAAAATATCAGTTTTTCTTACAACGATAATATTTTTTGTATATGTTTTCCTCTTCTATCTCTCTTCTTCATAAGCATGCTTGCGGATAACCATTTCCTTTCTGAGTGTTTGCAAAAAGATAGAACAAAATGTAGAGTTTCTACTGCAAACCCACCACTTCAGTTAAAAAGCACCCTTAAGTATGTAGCTAAATCCTTGTTCATTTTGCAACTCTGGTAAGAAAAAATTTGGCATGTTCTAGGGGCTTTCCATATTGGACGACATGTTGTATGATAAGTTAGATGGAAAACTAATGGGACTATTTGATTGAGCGTTCGAACGATCCAACTTGTAAATCAACATCATTAATTACAAGCTCTCGAGCAGAACACATCCGGATAATAGCTAAGCAACTTTTAGATGCCCTAACAATTGAGCAGTAATTTTACATAGTTGTACAATATTGTACAATCGGCAGAAAAAAACCAAAAATTTCAACTATTGTTTTAGCTTACGCATGGTACTACATGTTGTACAATCTGCCATGTTGGTCCAATGTTTGGACCATGCGAAAGCTCCTACTGTGAATTAGCTGATGAAAATCCACCTCGACGCTTTGAACAAACATCAAATCCGGTTCCTTCAGTACAGTTGCCATTATATGAGAGTCTACGAAAAGATTATTTCTAAATTTTAGATCTTCTCTCAAATGAGATAACGGCTAGATTCGATTAAACAGGTTGATATTTTACTTTTTTTTAATTTTGCATGTTTACACCAGCTTCGCTTCACTCAACCGACTCACTTTGATTTAACATTCGGTGAGCCGGTTGAGTGAAGCTAGTGTAAACTGGCACTTTGTAAATCTTATTGTACATTTAAACAGATCTTGACACTCTAGAATCGTTGGAAAATATTGTAATCGAAGCCTTCAACGGAAAAGTGCCTTCTGAACAAAATCTAAAAACAAAACTAGATCTTTATGCAGATGACTTTGATGTGAGCGACCTCCACCCGCAACTTAAATTGCTGAAGCAATTGCCTGGCCAAACACCTTGAAATTGTAGTGGCATTGTATCCCAATTTGCTAAAAATTCGGATACTGTAAAAAAACTATTAAATGAAGTTGAAAACTTATTGCTTTGCTTTTGACTGTGCCTGCATCAGCAGCTTCATCTGAGCGTTCTTTTAGTGCACTAAGACGACTTAAAACGTATCTTCGAGCAACTGTGACACAGAAACGACTCACTCATGCGGCACTTATACACATTCACAAAGACAAAACCGAAGAATTGAATTCGATGGAGGTGATGAAAGAGTTTGTTTCTCGCAAGGACAGAAGGAAACATTTTGGAATAATTTAAATTGATATAACTTCTTGTACCTGATTGCATTTAAACCATGTAAAGATATATCTAGTCATGCTTTATAAAAGCAACCATTATTTCTTATATTTTCATATTACCATATGAAAGATCCTTTAAAGAATGATCTCTAATATTGAAATTGGAAGAACTTTTAAAAATAATGAAATTTTAATATTTTTTATATATTTTTATATTTTTTTATTTTAACCTAAAATAAAAAATTTGTTTATTCACATTCATGTTTCTTTGAAGAAATTTTGGTGAGCTTTTTTTGCACCACCATTTGTACTGCCCCGCCAGATGAAATTAGCTTCCGACGCGCTTGTTGTCCATTTCAAATGCTATATCAAGCAGCTGCAAGCGGGGCATGAAAAAAACATTGGTTTCCTTACATAAATCGTTTTAGAAGACAGGTATGCAAGAATATGCAGCCAATTTTGTTTGCATTGTGTTCAGAAATATTTTTATTTCTATTTTGAATTTGTATTTATTCAAAAAACATTAGTACAAATAAGAACTAAGTTCTTTTACAGTACAACAAGTTAAAATACCTATAGATAAGTTAAAATAATAAACAAATTATTTAGATATAACAACAAATTAATAGACAATTAGATAATGATTAATAGATTAATAATAATAAAAAATACAAAAAATTTTGCATCAAAAAATATAATAATAATAATATTAATGAAGAACAAGGATATGGAAAGAGAAAAGAGAAAGGATAGAAAAATAAATGAAGTTGAAGAAGTTAATATGTTCAGAAGTGAGTTAAAATAGTTAATTTAGTCTAACTTTTTTTTTTAAAGAAGAAACCGCGCCTTCCCGGAACTCATTTTGAAGTCGATCTAAAGTTCGAAAAATACGTAAAAATAGTGTTTTAGAAAAACGCAGCCACATAAAAATAAAAATAAATTAAAACCATTTTTTTTAGAGTTTGTTGAGAGCATAGAGACCGCTTTTTATATGTGTATATGAAAAAATTACTTTTTATTGATACGTTGTATAAATATTTAAACTAAAGCTTAATTTTTTTTTTAAAAAATAATAATTCATAAAACCATCAACTTTTACCAGCTCTACAAAGCGAACCATTTCTTCAATTGGCTTAAAAAATTTTCTCGTGAACCTTGAATAATTGTTTAACAGACCCCATCATTCGACTTGAGACTGCAACCACACCAAAATCAATTGTCGCCACTAGTTTTAACAAATCGAGCAACTGTACAACGGTTGTTATCGCGCTCATGATCAGGTTTCTTTAAGTAAAGTCTCAAAATCAATTTGGACCACTTTCGCAATCATGGGCTCATTTATATTTTATTTTTGAATGTAACTGAAAGACAATCTTACTTAACTTGAATATTCGTATACATAAATGTCTTCGTTTTTGTTATTTTCTTAACAATAAAAATCCATTTTAGTATACCTTAAAACATGGACATGAGATTTTTTCGATTTATATATTATTTCTTATTATTATTAAAAGCTATAAAAGACCTCATCAGGATTGGTTACCGCTTACCAATATTCTTGAATTAATTCAAATGCAAACCATTAAATATCTCGTTGTTTGCTAAAATGGACTTATCCCACTTTCATTTACAACAGCTCATATGTAAAAGACTGCCTCAAAATAAGCAGTGAGTTTTTCCTCCATTTTTTTTATTCGAAGACGTGTTCAAAGATATGTTTATTATTGATAAACAAACTATTAGAATGTTGAGCTGAAACCAAAAATAAAATATTTCCCATTCATAAAAGACTGCATTTTTTGCAATAATATTTGTGAAATAAGTTAAGACTTATTTGAAATCAGGCAACTCCTTTTTATCTATGTCCCTTGTTTATGTGGGCTAATACACTGTAGGATGCTGCTTAACATTTGTGCTTAAATTAACCATAAAATAATACGATGTAGAATAAGAGCGTTTGGCTTTTTCGGTTAGCAACGTTCAGCAAGCAACCAACACTATTCAATATTTACCGTTTATCCAGTTAAAAAAAAACCCCAAGATATTCTTAGCCGCACCAGCTCTTGAGTTTATTTTATGAGGAAATTTCACTTTTTACGTTTTAAAGCATATTTGATCCACTGCTACTAACAGAATTTAATGGTCGATACGTATGTCGACCTACTAAAACGTGCCTCAAACACTTTTTGGCGATTCAGAAAACTGGCTGACATGTTAAAAGAAAAAAAATGAAGTTGTTTGGCTAGTGCCAGTTCAGGTTACTTGTGCACTTGCGATACAAATCTGGTCTTTTTTATATCATTCAATTTTTTTCAATAATTAAGATATTAACACTTTTACCCACCGCATTGCTTATCTGCAGCAACCAAAATAGTTACTTAACAATAACTTAGCTACATCACATAAATATTATTCGCATAACTGTTAAAATTCATAAAACACCACATTTTAGTATACGTTGTACAAAAAATCAAAAGTTAAAAAGTATAAAAAAATAAAAATACAAGTTTTTACTTAAATATAAAAAATGAAAGTATAGTAAAATTTTAATTTCCAAAAATTGTAGAAAAGCAGAAATGATTTGAAGAAAAACTGCATTGATATCAAGACCGCTTGCAACATTCTACAGCATGATTTCTTAAATTTTGAGAAATATAAGTTACAATACTTGGATATTTCATAAAAATACATGTAAATTTTTCTTGTTTTGTGCACCAGAAGTGATTTATTTTAAGGATGCTTTTCTTATATATCTAGAAAAATGCTTTAATTACTTTTTTTTTAATTAAAATACAAAGCGAACAATTCTAAATGAAGCAAATTAAGAGACGATCGTTTAACAACTGCGATGGTCGAATGGATAAGCTGATAGACTTGCACTCACACGGCCGAGGTTCAAGTCTCCGGATAGTGGTAATTTTTCAATTTAATTTAATGTTAATAATAATAATGTTTGCAATATTTCGTCAGTACAAAAATAATAATTCTCACGGGATGCTGTTTAAAATCTTTAAAATGGTTGTGTTTTTTTTTGCAAAAATTCCAAAATTGTTCGAGGGATTCGAAGAAAAACTTCTTATTTTCAAAGAAAAAATTTCTCTTAGTCATAGCCGATGATAAAAAAACGGTAAAAAATTTACTCAATTTAGTTCGTAAATGATTGTATAATTTTCCTAAACAATTTTACACTTCTGGTGTCAATTTAGCGAAAAATATGTGCTTCATTATTAGAAAAATGGCCATGGCGCTAAATGAAGCCCGATTTTCTAACGATTGGGTGCTATTCTTCTCGATTTTTTAGAAGTTTTTTCTGAGTGTACATTTTTTTTTGCAATAAAAACCGAACAACAACAACAAGCTTGTTCAATTATATTTTTCATATACCCTGAATAATCTTAATCGTTACGAAAATTTTAAACGAAAAATAATTTCTTGCCCATTATAGGGTTAAGCTCCATATTGAGTTGATTTATAAGAAACGAAAAGACAGCAAAAATTGGTAGCATAGCAATAATAAAGACGCCCCCAAGCAGGCATTCTTAATTAAACAGTAAAAAACAACTCTTATCAATTCAGTGAGTTTAAATAAATATTATTTTAAAACATTGTTTTAACCAAAACAACCTAAATCTAAAACAAAACAACAAAGCATCAATCATTAATGCAAAAAAAAGTATTCACAAGAAAATATTTTTAAAGGTTTCCAATTTAATATTTTTTTTTTTAGAATAGGTTTTTCCATCTATTTCGATAACAGTACTTTGATTGGCATGTTTTGTTTTAAGTAAACATTTAAGGAAAATATCAAATTATTCTATTATTTAATACAAAGTTCAATTTTGTAAGTGTAAGCTCTTTGAATATTTTTACAAATTTTTGCCGTGCTTAACAACAAGTAAACACGTTTATTTTTTGTCACAACAGGTAAAAATTATCAGTCAATAGCATCAATTTTCTTAAATCACTTTCGATTTAAAGAAATCACGTCAAAAACTTGGACTTGTTGTGCGAGCGAGAGCGTGTTTTGGTCATTGATTTGTTTTTGTTGTTGTTGTTCTTAGTATATTTTATTTTAACTCAAAACTTTAGTTAATTGTTCTTGCTTCTTATCTGAAGATGAAATGAAGGCAAAATTGTTAAGCTTTTAATTACACTATCTAACACATAAAAAATTTATAGACTTCGATCGGCGGTTAGAACATTCTATTTTTAAAACATACTCATATGAAAATTTTTATTTGATTTTAATACTTTTTAGGTCATTTGGGTATCTATTCAATTGGTTACTTTGGGTTAATTGTATTTTCATTATGTTATTATTCTAGGGGAATATTAGGTTTGTTCCCGTACTCGATTCAAGTAACTTGAAGTTGCTTGAAAGCGTTTCTTTATACATTTTTCAAGCTCAAGAGAGAAGAAGAACAAGCTAAATGTCACCTAATAGGTCTGTTCCCGTACTAACTTCAAGTAAAGTTAAAGTAAAGTTCAATCTGTGAGAGTAACTCAATTATCTGTGAAAATGTGAGAATATGCAAAAAAGTACGGAAACGACTTCAATCAAGTTTCGAGCAGAAGAGTTGCTGTTGACAGCTGATTGACAATAAATTGAAGCAATTGGAAGAAGAAGAATCGTGCTCTAAGAAATTTTTCAAGCAAAGTTCAAGCTAGTCTCGGGTGATTGTAATAGCATAGCAACTTCAAGTTACTTGAATCGAGAACGGAAGCAGACCTAATATTGCTTAAAAGAGCTTAATTTTTTTTTTAAACCCCTTCTTTTTTTAATTATGGCGTCCATTTGGACTCTAATGGTTACGATACGAGGATTAAAATGTTTTACGAAATTATTTTTCAGGTATTTGTTAATGTTTTACATGAAGCCGCTAAAACTAATCTTAGAAAAACTGCATTAACATGCACTTGACCTTTAAACTCTAATTTCTCGAAAAAGGGCCGAAGGATTAAAAAATGGTTAACACCATTAAATTCAGCGTCCTCGAATTATGCTAAAATGTTATGTGAGAAGCTTGTTTGCAAAAAAAGTTCCCGATTCATGCACAGTGTTATTAAAAACTATACTTTTTCTATTTTTTAGCGACCTACAACCATTTTCAAAATTACATAAATACAGTATCTGCCGATTTCTTCACCGAGTATTAGCAAGTTCACAAACTAAACACCATGAACTGGTCTAATCCACGGATTAGCGCTAATACTCGGTGAAGAAATCGGCAGATATTGTATTTTTTATATTGTATTCAAACGGCTGTAGGTCGCTTAAAAATAGAAAAAAAACACTGTGCATGAATCGGGAACTTTTCGAAAAATAAATCGGCCGTAAGAATTTTATATCACCTATTTTTCCCGATAACTACATGTACTGCATAACTGCATGTTCATATCATGGTAAAAGTTGACTAAAAACAAATAATTTATCTTGCTTTCTTATTTTGAAAGAGAAGCAAACAGTTCAAATTTTAATCAAGCTCGAAGGATGTGTCAAAGGGACCTATAACTCATCTGGTATATCGAATGTTCTTTCAATGCATCGGGTCTCTAAATCCATAAATGTACGAATTTCGGAATTTTAATACAAAGAGGCCGTTATTTTAAAGGGGTTTTTTGAGTTTTCTATTAGATTCTGGCATAAGTTTAAAAAACAAATTTTTAAGTATTTGGTTTTTGTTTTTGAAAAAAGTGACAGGTTTCCTCTTTTTTTAAGTCTATTATTTTGGCCACTTTATATTAAAATTTTCTTTGTATAATAATTTTTATCTTGAACTTGTGTGCACAAAATGCTAGTTTTGCGCAAAATGCGCATTATATGATAATTTAAGTAATTTTATCTTCAACGAATGCTAAAATATCTAGTTAAACCGAGTTTAAGCGTCCAATTTTGGGGAGTTAAGCTAGGTTTAATTGGACTAAAGTTTAAACTCGTACTGAAAAACTGGCATTAAGAGGTTAAGTCAGTGGCGTAGCTTGCCCCAGAGGGGCCTTGTATCAAAATTTGTTGGAGGCCTTTCTGTAAATTGTTTTACTTAAAATTGTTCGCTTGCAAATAGTGTTAATTTTAATATAAAATTTTTTTGTTTTTTTTTTTAAGTACAAAGAACCAAGGCATGCGCCTTATACAAACAAAGTTTGGTCTTTGACCTGAAAGGAAAGTAAAAGATGATTTAGAGAAATTGATTGGAACCATACGTGAATTATTGATTAGGGCAAACAGAAGTGAAAGACAATTTTAATTGCTTTTAACCGAGGCTAGTGTTATGCCTTAACCTCGGCAAGCTTTTCCAGGCCTTAGTTGTTTCTGTCATTTAACTCCACATTCGCCACAATTTAGTTGTGGACTGTTAGTTTTCCATAAATCTTAAATGCATGAAAGAACAAAGAAAGTGGAAAGAACGATGCCCGAGCCCGGATTCGAACCAGGGACCTGCTGGTTGATAGTCTAGCTCACTCTTCACTAGACTACAAAGGCCGACTTCATAAAACTTAAGTACTTTTTACTTTTCATTTTTTTTAATCATCGTAGAAATGAAATATTTTGACTTTAATATATGCTTATAATAATCATAATAATGCTTCTAAAGGGTGATTTTTTTTTGCTGTTTGTTTTTTCAGTGTAAATTTTTTGATACCTCACGCGTGATTCGTAACATGTGGCAAAGCCAAAAATGCTCAGTAAAGTTTGCCATTTCACCATGAAAATACTAATTCTTGGTTTTCACTATGTCATTTTTATGACGACACAAAAGTTTATCACTTGAAATATCACTTTAATAAAACTCTAGAATATTTTCTGCACAGCTCCATTTAATAATTTATTTGTTTTTAATTTTCCAAGATTGCCAAAGTTAGAAAAAATGTCAACATGTTGTTATTTTCAATTTGATTGACATCAACTGACCACTGAAAATGACATAGTGAAAACCAAGCATAGCAAAGGAACACCGCTTGCAAATCATTGAATTTAATTATGTATAAAAATTAATGCACTGTGAGAAATGATGAAGATCTACTTTTTTATCGAAAAATTGTCTTCAGCGAATTTGGTCTAAAGAGCAGCCAGAGGCAGTTCAAGAGCTGCCAATGCACCCTGAAAAATGCACTTTTTGGTGCGGTTTGTAGGCCGGCGGCATCATTGGACCGTACTTTTTGAAAATATTGAAAATCGCAACGTTATCGTCAATGGAGCAAGGTACTGTGCGATGATTACCGACTTTTTTTATCAAAATGGAAGAATTGGACTTAGTTGACATGTGCCGCCAATATCATGCGATTCGACAACACTAGACTATTTTTATGGGGCTATGTGAAGCCACAATTACAACCCTGGAAGCCAACATTACAACTGCCATTGGTACCAGCTGAAATGCTGGAAAAAGTATGCCAAAATTGGAGCTTACGGATGGAGCACCTAAGACGTAGCCGCGAGCAACATCTACATGAAATAATATTTAAAAAGTAAATAGCATGCATTAATGTATAGCTCCAAATAAATATTTCATTTAATATTGCAAAATTTATTTTTTTTTCAATCTTCACCCTTCAGCTACTAAACAGTTTTATATTTCAATCATAGAATTTTTTAATTTTTTTTTTTTTAATTGAGGTTATTCCGAAAACTAGGCTTCTTTAGCTCAAGAAGAGTCTTCAGTGAAGAGGAAATTATTTGGCCAAATCGTAAGATTTATAACGCCATCACAAATTACGAATCGTTTTGATTCTATTTAATATATATTTATTTTTTTATATTTTTTTTAAATAAACAAAATCATAAATGTTTCTCAAAATTTATTTACATATTTTATTTAATTATTGGGTCAGAATTCGTGAAATCGACACGAAAAAAATTTCTATCATTATTTTTTTTTTAATATTCATTTATTAGATCCTATGACCATAATAAATTATTGGCAAACGAAATATTAAAAAAAAAATTTTTTTGGCAAAGTTATTGTAAAGTGAAATTTTTCGTCACTTTTTAAATAAAGTCTCGCCATTCGCAAAAAAACGAACCAATTAAAATGAAACTTAGGTATGTCATAGATAATGAATTAAAGGTCAGTAAATTGTTAAGAAATTTAAGAAAAAAAATTTTTGCACAATTTTGGCAACGATTTTTTGTAAACAATTAATATTTTTAATTGTTCTGCGCTATTACAAGATCTTAAAATAATAAAAAATTAACAATAAATTCTTAAAGAATTCAAATCCGTCGAGAAAAGTCTAGAGCCGCAATTATTTTAGAAATTATGGCGAAATCAACGCTGCGCTAAATAGCAAATTTACACTGGACGTTTCATTTTCTATAAGAACCGTCATGAAATTTTTCTTTAAATCTGGGGAAATTGTTTGCGAAATAATAATTTGTTTGCAAATTAGTTATTACATTAATGTTTATTCGTCGAAACCTTTTACAATCATGTATTACAAAATTTATTTACAGAAGTTCATAAACAACAATATTGCTCGAATTTGAGATTTGCTTACATGCAATTTTATTACAATCGATAGGTTGAAAAGAATGGTACAGTCGTTCCCTTAATAGTTTTAGCATTAGAAAAACGATTTTGCAATTTTTCTTTTTCCTTTTCATGTTCAGTTTTAGAACAAAATTCAAAAACTATGTTATCAAAATTTTCTTCTGCCCACTGAAATAATTGAATTGGAGTGGTGATTTGATTATCGATTGGCCTTTGCAAGCTTGCACGAGATGCCAATCTTTTGACGGTCACACGCACCTTTTCCGTGCGAAGTTGCGAAAAAATGCCACTCAGTGTCAATATCGAAATCGGCCTTATAGTGCAGTACATTGATGAAATTGAATTTGTTTTTATATTGAGTTGCACACCCGTCAGAAAAAAATAGATTTTTTTAACATTGTCGTTTCCAAAAATGAGTTGCAAATAATTTATCATCTTTTTATTGAATAAATTAACAGCTACTGTATCATGCTTGTTATTTTCGGAAATAGTAACGAAGCATTCGTGAAAAATATCCGTCTAATGCTTGTAATAAATAACATAAGGATGAAGTGTCGCTTGATCATTCGACCAATGATAGGAATGAACTGCGTCTTGAATCTTCAAACTGTAGTTTTCGGAAAAGTCTAGTGTGACTAAAAACTCTCTCGCTTTTAAATTTTGTTTCGGTACACTCATCGGATTGCAACATGCATTTGGTGAGGGCATTTTTGCTTAATCCTCTTAAAAACCAATTATAAACAAATATTAATTTTCTACTATTCAAAATACGCTGTTTGACAGGTGTGGTAATGACCACTGCTTTAAAATATAAATATCACTACACATTGTTTTCGTAGTCTGTTCGAAATTTTTTTATGAGGAGCAGCGTTGATTTCGCCATAGTTTCTAAAATACAATAATTGCTGCTCTATACTTTTTTCGACGGATTTGAATTCTTTAAGAATTTATTGTTAATTTTTTATTATTTTAAGATCTTGTAATAGCGCAGAACAATTAAAAATATTAATTGTTTACAAAAAATCGTTGCCAAAATTGTGCAAAAATTTTTTTTCTTAAATTTCTTAACAATTTACTGACCTTTAATTCATTATCTATGATATACCTAAGTTTCATTTTAATTGGTTCGTTTTTTTGCGAATGGCGAGACTTTATTTAAAAAGTGACGAAAAATTTCACTTTACAATAACTTAACCAAAAAAAATTTTTTTTTAATTTTTCGTTTGCCAATAATTTACTATGGTCATAGGTATCTAATAAATCAATATTAAAAAAATAATAATGATAGAAATTTTTTTCGTGTCGATTTCACGAATTCTGACCCTATTATAAAATTTTAATCATCGATTTGAAATTACACACAAGAACTGAAATGAGCAGTTATAATTCTTATTTGTAAGCGTAAGCAATAAATATGTACATCCACAATATTATAAAACGTATTCAATTAACACAAAAAATAACAGAAATGCGAACGGAAGTTGTGTAAAAAGGATAATCCTTAGTAAATTTTAAAACATTACATGTAACTCAAATCACAAATATTTTTTTAAATTGTGCTAACAGCTGTAGAAAATTAAATTCACACATGTTTAGTAAACTTACGTATCTAATAAATACAAAAGTATAGTAAAACTAGCTCTTTAGATGTTTTACTATACTGAGATGAAGTATTATTAAAGAAGTGTAGTAAAATTGCATTAAAATGCTCAGTTTGTAATTTGACTATGCTGTTGCTTAGTAAAGATGTAGTAAATTTACAAAATTTGGCCTACGCAGAAAAGGCCAAAACTCATGTGCGATCATATTGATACATATGTGAATGCATCCATGGAATGACCTTGTATGATATGATTTTTTCCCTGGAAGTTTAGAGTACGGTCTAAGAGTTTGAGTGAGATTGTGGATGACATTCTATGAATTTTGTGTTATACACGTTCGGGGCTTACATCTTTGAAACAATGAATTCAAAAATTTAACAACATTTAGAAAACCATTTGAATGTATTTGTTAGCTATGTCTATTATTCCCGATTTTTAAGCAATTTTAAATAAGAACTTTCGACATTAGGTGCATATTCTGATAGCCAGTGGCGTAAAAAGCGGGCCCACAAAGCCCGCGTTGCGGGCGGGCGCAACTATGCCAGGGGCGCCCTGAAGTCCCTTGATGAAAATGATAAATTAAGTGGAGAACGACGTTTGTTTCCAAAAAAAAATCATTACTTACTTACTAAAATAATTTTTGTTCGTTGAATAAAATTCAATTATGGTCGAAGCCGATTTACACGTCACTAATACGGTAAGAAATCTTGGAATAAATTTTAATACTTTTAATGCATATATGACCACACCAAAATTGTATTAAAATTAAATACTGGCCAAATATTAAAATTGATTTTAATATAAATATGTCTTAAAATTGAATGCTTAATTCATGTTAATTTTTAATAGTGATTCTGTATTAAAAATTAATTATTATACTAGCCATAATATCAAATAAATACCAAGTCATTGAAATTGAATACAAAATTTTATTAAAACATAATACAGCATGTCTTAGAAATAAAATATAATATTCACCATAGTATCGCATTGATGCCAAGGATATAAAATATTGTTGTAATATTTGAACTGTATTAAAATATATAGCAAAATAAATTTAAAAATTTTGTTATCAATTGTGAAGTATGAATTTTAAAACTTTTTGTATTAAAAATCTCTGTAATACTTTGCTTGTATTAAAATTTATTCAATGATTTATAACCGTGTTTTCATATTTTCAGCAAGTCAGCCACTGATGTTGTAAAGGGTGATTTTTTTAAGCGTTTGGTTTTTGAAAAGTGAAAAAAAAACTTGCAAAAGTGAATAAAATATTTATTTGGAGCGATTCATTAATGCCTGCCAATTACTTTTTAGAAAATATTTCATATAAATGCTTACCGCGACTACGCCTGAGTTGTTCCATCCGTAAGCTCCAATTTTGGCATACTGCTTAAAGCCGTGAGATTAATTGCTCACGAAACTCGCCTCTTAATAGGTCCGTGGTATCGCGTGCCGTGTGGCATGTGTCACCATCTTGTTGTAACTTCATTTAAGGCAAGTCATATTCTTCCATTTTGGGCAAAAAAAAAAAATCGGTAATCATCGCACGGTACCTTCTCCCTTTGCGATATTCAATATTTTTCAAAAAGTACGGTCCAATGATGCCACCGACCTACAAGTCTCACCAAGCAGAGCATTTTTCAGGGAGCATTGGCAACTCTTTAACTGCTCATGGCTGCTCTTCAGACGAAATTTGGTAACTCTGTTTTTTGACGTACCCATTGAGCCAAAAATGAGCTTCGTTGCTGAAGAAAATTTTTCAATAAAATGTTTAACTTCATCCAACTTTTCTAAGGACCATTCACCAAACAAACGACGTTGTGGTTGGTCACCCGGCTTTAGTTCTTGGATCAGCTGTATTTTGTATGGTTTCATACCGAGGTCTATACGTGAAATCTTCCAAATGGTCGAATAACACAAGATCAATTGTTGATAACGGCGACGAATTGACATATCGCGATCTTCATTGACACTGACCGATACAGCAGCAATATTCTCCTCGGTACGCACTCTCCGAATTGGTGGGTTGGTGGATTAATGTCCAATAAAGTTAAACTGGTGCAAAATTTGGTCACAATAGCTTGAATAACCTGTTCGGTGGGTCGATTTTGACGACCATAAAATTGACGTATTTTGCAAAACACATTTCTCACAGAACCCGAATTTGGATAATAAAATTCAATGATTTGCAAGCACTGTTTATTTGTAAGTTTATTCATGGTAAAATGGCAAACCTTATTGAGCATTTTCGGCTTTGCCACATGTTACGAATCACGCGTGAAGTGTCAAAAAATGTACACTGAAAAAACAAATAGCAAAAAAGTATATAGCAGGGCGCTTTTAGAGACCTGCGGGCGGGCGCTCTAAATATAGTTACGCTACTGCTGATAGCTGATAAAAGATCTGATAACTATTATTTTATATTATTTATTTTATTATATTTATAAAAGTTTTTTTTTATATAATTACAAGTAAATAAGTAGTTTAAAAAAAATAAATCACAACCAGCAAAAAATATAAAATTACGATTAAAAAACCTAATGCTACCTTTCATCCATACACTTTTTGATATAAGAAGATCTCAAGTGCTGAGTAAATGTACAAGAGTGGTATCTTTTTTTTTAACTTTTGTAAGCGAGTGTTACATACAAACGTTCCTGAGAAATTTAAAATATTAAAAACATAAAATGTCATCAATAAATAACTCTGATTCAATCGAATCAACTAAAATATAATGCGAGTAGCTTTTGCGTATCTAATCGAATATGTTTTCATCGTCTTTTTTAACAGCAAATTTTTTTTATATATCTGCAATAATAATACCGGGAATTTTTTCAAGTGTTGATAACTAACGCAACGCGTAAATCTTGAAATATTGGAAAGATGATCCAAAAATTTCATCGGTTGTGGCTATGAGTTTCATTAAAAATACAACAATATAGAGCAAGGTTTTCTTGCTAATATTAAAACATGAATATTCCACAATTTTTTGCCGGTTTTTATTGAACATAAACTTTGGTCATAAATATTTTTATCAAATTTACTGCGCAGATTAGTTTGTTCTTTTTGGACACGTTTTTGGAGCAAAATTAAATATTCTTCATAAATTATTCGCAACTTTGCACAATGGGACAGTTTAATATATAACTACTCAAAAATTTATTCAAAAAAAAATTTATTTTAAATCTAAGAAGCTAAATTTAAAAACTTTTAACAACTGTTACTTCAATAAAAAGCCTTTAAAATAATTCTTTTTCAAGGCATACACACTTCAGTAACTGTCGATAGCTATAAGAAAAGTGTGATTTTTAAATCATTCTTCTAAAATGCACTTTAATAAAGTGTTTGAGATATTTGTGTACCACAACATGACAACAACAGCAATAAATTTAAAATAAAAATTATTTTATAATTCTAAAGCATATATTTTAAGAAATTTTTTTTGAGCTTGCTAAAAATTAATTCATACAAATAATTTCTAAAATATATGTTTTTTTTAAATAACATATATAATATCATTAAAATAAGCCGTCAGTAATTCTTCAAAAAATAAAAATGTTTTATTGCTAGTCTGCGAATGTGCTTGGAAACATTTTTATGCTGATAAGAAATCAAGCAAAAGTCGATATAAATAAATTCCAGAAAAAAAGCCGAATTTGTTTAAGATTATATAAAGCATAGATTTTGGCAAAACTTTCCACTGATTGAAAACTTGAATTTTAAATTAACTCACCTGCATAGGATACGCTCTGCGATTGGAGGGCTGTACAATGACCTTCACTCCTTGTTTAACCAGTTTCTGCACATGGAAGGGACCGAAGGGGGCGCGGCGCTCCCACACCGATTGATCCTCGCGACGTATGGCGATTACCTGACCTTGCTGCAATGTTTACAAATGACAACATTTTAAACTTTCACCTGCACTCGATGTACCGTAGTGTTTATTTTAACTTACGTGGCGCCATCTATTGAAGGTCTTTGCAACTGTATCTTTAAAGCTGTTGACATTTGTTGCTGATCGACATTGCAAAAAACGTATCATTTTATTACCAATTTTTTTTCTTTTTTATTCCTTCAAGCACACTGCACTAAATATGCTCTATTTTCTAAGAGCTGTATAATTTAGTTATTTCTATATATGTGTGTCTGTGTGTGTATGATCACTTGACGTTATCTTTACTTATATTTCTAGCGAAGTGCACTTTAATTTTACTTTTTCTCGTAGCAATCCGGTCCGATCCGCTCCTTTCCAAAGCTAAATACGTTCTAATCACTTCAAGCCAGTGCCACAGTCGAGCCCCTATCAACTTGTTATTCACGCGCCTTTTGAAGTGTTTTTTGCCAAAATTTCATGTTCAGCAACTTGGCTGGCTCTCATAATTTTGAGCGCGTTAACAAGATAAATTCATGAAATATTCTAAATCCATATGGTTGGTTCATGGTTGGTCCTAGGCAAATAAAGGCCAAGCGCATAAACTTTATCGCAGAGCGCCTTTCTCTCTCTCTGGCTCTCTGATCTTATCAACGCTTGCGGCAGCATGCTTGTTTATGCGAGTAACTTGAATGCCCGATACAAGTGTTGTCATCTTCGATCGAGATTTAATGGTTAAGCGGAGATTATCTTATCAGCTGACAGTATTTTGATGCGTTGTTTAACCCTCTAGCCCGCACAACATTTAACTAAGGAAACTTGAAAAATGAAAACCGTTTTTTGGGCGAAGTCCAAAAAAAGGTCATTAGATATTTTTATTGACTTTTAGAATTAATGGTTAGCTGATTAAATGGGCACCACGAAATAGACCCCAAGTGAAATAAGCCTCAAAAAAAATTAAGTAAACCCCAAAAAAGTTCATACACTATTGGGTGTTACTTCATATGAAATAACTACCCATTTTTGGGGCTATTTCAAAAAATTTGGGAAATATTTCATATTTTTGTTTGGGTCTTATTTCATAATTAAATTTTAGTTGTTGTTTGTTTTATTTTGATTTTTTCTTGGGCTTTATTTCATTCGGTTTGGGGGTTATTTCATTTCTTAAATTTTGGGTTTTTTTATTTTGCTTAATTTAGGTTATCGAAGAGTTGCTTACAATAAAATTAATTTTATTTTTTTTTTTCACATTTAGGCATTTCCGTTAGAAAATTCGTTTAAACCTCGATAATAGGGAAACAATGTTTGAATTTGTATTGTGAGAGTACTGAGAGCTGGGGCCCTATTCTGTAACTGTGAGTTTTAAAGTGTACACGAGCTGTCACAAAAACTCACTGCTTTTAAGTCGGTGAGTTCAGTCAGAAAAAGTGTACACTTTAAAACTCACAGTTAAAGAATAGGGCCCCTGATCTCAATTTTAATTTTAAAAAATGGCAAAAAAAGTTAAAAAATGGTGACAAAAGTTGAAAAATTTTAACAAAAGTTGAAATTTTATAAGTATAATAAATACTCGTATAATACAAAGTTTAATTAAATTCTGTCACGTGCGTAGCTACGGAAATGCCCGAATTGTAATTTTTGATTAATTTTTGCATTATTTTTTCCGTGCAGTTGCGCCTTTTACAAATTATTCCTTCTGTAAAAGGCACATATGAAACCAACTATACTGTCGAAGTGGCTAAAATGGATTTGCTTTAAAACTTTAATGAAAGCTTTTTCGCATTTTGTATATTTGATCATCGTATCAAAGAAAATAACTGAATTGTACTTAAACCATTCACAAATCCAAAACTAGTTGTAATTAATCGTGACTTGTAGGTTCCTTCTCCGAAAAATGAATTAATTATAAATTCTGGAACGGCATGAAAATTAGTTATATCCTGCGTATTAAGTTGTCGCCTTCGGGCTTCTTAAAGATTCTTTTTCATGCGTTGATTTATTTTTTGTTGTTTCATAATTTTTTTATTATTTGTAATAGTCAATCTTTTCACAAAATCACCCAGTTTATAACTGGAGTACAGTAGTGCCTATTCATTGGGGGTTACTTCATTAATTTTGGGGATAATTTCATTTTAAGTTTAGAAATCTTTTACATGGGGCTTATTTAATTTCTTTTGGGGGTTATTTCATTGGAGCTTACTTAATTGTTTTCGTTGGGTGTTATTTCATAATGAAATAAACCCCAAATGTTGGGACTTATTTAATTTCCAATTTGGGAATTATTTCATTGCGTTTGGGAATTCTTTAATTTTTTTTTCGTTTGGGGTTTATTTCATTTTCGTTGGGACTTATTTCATGGGGTGTTATTGCATTGGGGCTTATTTCAATTGAGGTCTATTTCATGGTGCCAATTAAATGTATACATCAGGCAAGCTTCAGCTGTCAAATGGTTAGAAGTTGCGTTTTCGCAACGTCCGTAAAAAATGGGTTAAGTTTTTTGCAAATTTCAATATATGATTCTTATCTTGATGTTCAGCTCTAAATGAATTTTTTCGGGGAATCGGGGAAAGGTAGTTTTTATTTTTAAGATAGCAGATAAAAAGATATCACCTTTTTTTACACTCATGAATATTGATGGTTGATGATCAAATTGGCATTCAAAATTTCCAAAATTTTCTTGAACCATATTTTAAAAATGAAAACTCCCTTTTCCGATTCTCCGTGGAAAATCATTTCGAATTGGGCTGATTATGTATACTAAAATTTTTAAATATGAACCTGATTCACAGCTTTCTTAATCAGTGGTGGATATAGGATTCGCCAGAGAAGAGAAGGGGCTAAGTAAGCAAAAAAACAAAAATCAAAATAAAACTAGTAAGTCAGTATCTTCGACTGAACCGAAGTTAAAATACCCTTTATTCGAGGTCTTGAATGTTGCATATTTTTCGTAAGGTCACTTTTATAGGACGTTAGTTTTATCTAAATTTTTTACATTTGAAACTCAGAATACTTTTTGTTCCTTAAAGCTTATGTATATAATATCAAGTTTATACAATAATTATTTTTTAATTTATAAAGTTTTTACTACATGATGACGTCACTTAGTACGGCAGGCAGGCGGAATTTTCAGTCTTCTCTAACAAAAATTCAAAACATCGAGTGCATATTTAAGCTTAAAACAAATTTTAAGCCATTGTACTCATTTTTGTGTAATTAAAGGCGGTATTCTAGTGTAGAAAATGTCAATAGTTTAAATGTTCAAGAATATCTCCTTAAAAGGTTTTTTTTTCAAAAATCAAATTATTTTAAAGGTTATAGCCATTTAGTGTTGTCAGTTAGGCTGTCTGAAACTTAACTTAAAAACTTTAAACGCCTTTTTTTCGAAACTACTTTTTGCAACCCGTTTGACATAATATCTCAAGTTCTAATGGACCGATTAACTTAAAATTTGGTATGGGCCTTTTTTGTATATCCCTCTATGGCCCGGACTAGAATAATGTAAAACTTTTGTTTTTTGATATATATAAAAAATTCAAAACTTTAAAAAAAAGGCAACAAAATGACTTTAATCTTGAATACCCCACAGCATTCTCAGATAAGTTTACAGTCAAAAATCTGTTAGGAATATTTTCTGAAAATTTCAAGTCATTTGGAGCAAAACTCTTTAAGCTATTATATATAACTAGAGAACTCTGAATACTTTCTGATGAAAATCCTTGCACAATGTTTCGCACAAACAACTACAATATCTAAAAAATTTTGTTTTGGTTTTGTATATGTTTTGTATAAGTTTGTTTCTAGTGTTTTTAAAAAATTTATTTAAAAAAAAATTTATTTAAAAAAAAAATTTATGTAAAAAACCAAATTTTTATACTTAATTCAAATTATAACGCTATAGTCAGAGCTGGGTTGTAATGATTCCTTTTTAATTTAATTCCACCTCAATTCCAATTCCTTGGAATTAGGAATTGGTAATTGGAACTGGTAATTGGACATCTCAATTTCTCAAGAATGGAATTGATAAAAAGTCGTCAATTCCATTACAGGAATTGTAATTGGTAATTCAACATCTTAATTTGTCGGAATGGAATTGAAAAAAAATTGTTAATCCTGTTACAGGAATTTTAATGCGTAATTGACCTTTTCACTTCTTCAAGAAAAGAATTAAAAAAAATGTAAATTCCATTACGGGAATTGTATCCTTAGGAATAGAATTGGAAAACTTCGCTTTGTTAGTAGATTAATGAAATTTTGTACAAGGGAGTGAAAGTTGTGTACCAAGCACCTTGCAAAAAGTTGGCGGGATCGAACCAGGTAGCGTAGCAGCTATACTATTTTGTTCTAACTCAAAATGTGGTATTAAATCAATAAATTGGTATCTTCGTTAATAAATTTTTTTGTATACATTTCATTAACAACATAACATAACATTAATAAAGTTTTCTAAGCTACATAACGCAGTAGTTTTGAGTTAATGAAAAAATTATTGAAAATTTAACTTCAAATTACCATTCTTGTAATAGATTGATGATATTTTCCAATTCCATTTATTAGGACTTGAAGTGTTCAATTACCATTTACAATTCATGTAATGGAATTGACGAGTTTTTCAAATTCCATTCCTGAGGAATTGAGGTGTTCAATTACCAATTACAATTCCTGTAATGGAATTTGCTATTTTTTCCAATTACATTGCTGAGGAATTGAGAGGACCAATTACCAATTTCTAGTTCCAAGGAATTAAATTGTAATGAGTACTTTTTGACCCAGCTCTGGCAATAGTACATTTCACTTTAAACTTTTTTCGAAAAATCATTTTTGACCATATACATATATTTCCAAATAGAATAATATAGAATAATAAAACTGAACGATCCAGTTCGTTTATGAAAATTGCAGAAAAATTCAAGTTCAATAACTAACTTATGATGTCATTATTAGAGTGGCCGCAAAATGTACTGGAGAAAATGAGAATGTAAAAATTCAATAACTAAAGTGTGCGGTTGTATCCCAAATCAAACGGGTTAAAATTTCAAAGCGATTGGAATAAGCTTTATTTTACTTAGTTGAGCTTTATTTTGAATAGTTGAATTTTTTTCAAAGTTTTCTATATGACCTTGTTATTTATTATGTTGATTTTCTATGATTTAAATACAAATTCTAAATGTTGGATAGTTTAAATCATACTTGATTTTAAATACAAATTCTAGTTGTTTAATAGTTTAAAATCGTTTACTGAGCTTTAGGTCAGGTTAGAACAATTAATTGCTCTAACGAATTTTTTTCAAAGAAACAACAACATTTTCAGTATGAATATTTATAACTTAATTATTATTATTTAATATTTAATATTTTTAAAAAAAAATCACAAAAATCCAAATACGAGATTATTGCAATTAAGAGGATGGTACTGTTTTAAAAAATTTTTGGACATTTTTTTATATTTTTTTTTTTCTGAATGTACATTATTTCAAAAGTATTTTGAAAATATTTCATGTAAATCGTGCTAAAACTATCGAAGATACAGCGTTTCAAGTGAGCAGACCTCATGCTCGATTTTTATACATACATGCCTGACAACTTTGAATTATCATAAAGATCTTTGCGATTCGCTTATCTGAAATCTACTTGAAATTGGACATCCTGAATGACAGCGTTTTACTGTGCGGAGCTGGCATTGATGGATTCTGTGTAAAAATAAAAAATTATACCCTATTTTTGATTTTCGATAAAAAAAAAAACTTTAAATCGATTTTCTGGAAAACAACATTTTTGTAGTCGGTGAACACGATGCCGCAAAATCTACTTGACCAATCGTTTTGAAATTTTTTACACTATTTCTGCACATACGTTAACAGGTAATGCCGAAGCGTTTTTTTTTTCCTATTTTAAAATAATAAAAACCTACATTATTCAGCGAAAATCGCGTTTTTGACATCAAAACGCTACCAAAAAAAACTTTTAAAAACTCTTCGATATTACCTTTGGAAACATAATCAGCTCTATCGGGAATAATTTTTCACGCGGATTCGGAAAAAGGTGTTTTCACTTTTAAGATAAAGCTTAAGAACATTTTGAACATTTTTAATGCAAATTCGTTCAGCTTCGGTTGATACACAAATTTGCATTAAAAATTTTCAAAATGTTCTTAAGCTTTATCTTAAAAGTGAAAGCTCCCTTTTCCGAATAAGCGTGAATAATTATTCCCCTTGAGTTGATTACTTTTTAAACTTATTTTGAATTTTTTTCAGATGATCTGCTAACCTCGAGAATCGCTGCCACGGATTTATTTATCGATAGTTTTACATTTTTTCCCCCAAATATACTTAAGAAGTCAAACTATAACATGTTTATGATATAAATACACCAACATTATTCATGTCGCCAAAAAAAAACCTTGAAAACATGCTTTTTTTTCTTTAAAACAGTACCATCCCCTTAAATTTAGTAGATATTTATCCTAAAACTATGACATATATATACACTAGCCGCTCTGCAATCCTTAGCAAGAAAAAAATCAAGTTTGGGTATTTTTACAAAAAAAAAAATTACCAAAAAATGCAAAATATTAAAAAAAAATATCATTAGGCTAGTTATGGCACAGTTTTGAACTATTTTGTACAAAAAATTAAAAAAACCAAAATTCTGAAGCGAAGTTACAGATGTTCAAATTTGACTTTTTTTTTCAACATCCTTTAAAGTGCCCATTTCTGACCTATCGTATTTTTTCTGTGAATAGTCATAATGTTAAAATATATCCACTAGATTTAACTGGAATACTTTCATATTTGCATTTTGCAATTTTTTTTTTAAATAGCAAGAAAAAAAACAAACAAGTTATAATAAAGCTCAACTAGCTTAAGTACAATAAAGCTTATGTCGATAGCTCTGAAATTTTAACCCTTTTGGTTTGGGACACAAACACACACTTTAAGTAAAACAGCCCATTGAATTTTAAAAAAAATTGAGCTGCCACTCTAGTCATTAAAATTACCCTCAATTTTATTCGTAAAAATCATAAACAATTGAATACAAGAACCAATTTATAGTTAACGGAGAAATCTGGAGCAGGTTTTCAATAATTTTTTACAAAAGAAAAACTGAAAGTATTTATAACGTTGAATGAAATTACATATTGATGCTCAAATGTAAAAAAAGAAAAGAAAATAGCGGCGCTACAGCTGCTCAAATTTGGCTCCTTCAAATCGCACTGTGGAATGCGCAGCCCCTTGGAGTTAACTGAAATCAACCAAACAAAAGTTTTTCCTTAAAATAAGTTACTTTGCTTTGTCTGTACCTGTTTTAAACGAAAAAATTTAAATTTGAACAGAAAAACATAAAAATTACACTTGTTTTTTCATACACAAATTGTAAAAAAATAGTTATGCAAAGGCTAATACGTTATAGAATATCTGTGCAAAATTTCAAGTTGATAACTTTATTACTTTTTAAGTTATATTTCACAGCGCGGGAAAAAACATGTTTTGAGAACAATTAAGGGGCAAACTGTGAAAACTGTATTTATTTTTTTTCGATGGCTTATGATGTGTAGCATATGTTACCAAAGCGGTTTGGCCGATAACAATTGCATAAAAAAGTTATCGCATACGAAAGGAAACCATATTTTCATAAACGCGCTCGATACCGTTTGGGTACCTTTTTTTCAACGTGACGTTTGACGGCGTATTCACACTTCGCATTACGCTCGCCGCTCATCACTTCACTGATTTTTTAGGGACTTTTTAAGAATTTTTTAAAGAGCATTGAGTCATTTTGCTATTTTTTTTTTGGTATGGTATATGAACATAATCACCAGGATAAATAGGCCTTTATTCACCTTTTTTATAAAATTTATAATGACGCATCTGAAAAATTGACCGACTGTGTTTCTGAAACGAAACCTCAAAAAATATTCTCACCAAGTCTTAACAAAATCTAAGAGTTAATTGACGCGATTTAATGATTTCATATAGGATGACTCTGAATGGTTTTTAGGAAGAGATTTCTTCCAATCTCACTTTTTTGTTAAGGTGGTATCGAATACCAATATGGTCTTTTTTGTCAAAACTATATAATGTACTTAGTAACATAAAAGTGTGAAGTGCAATTTATCGTTGTAAACATCAATATGAAAATCTTCTTTCAGATAGCAGATAAAAAAGGATATATCTTGAACTTTATCTCAAAAATTAAAACTCCCTTTTCCGATTCCCCGGGAAAAATTATTCAGAATCGGGCTGTTTTAGAATGTGTACTCTATCGCTAAGCCATTCAAGAACACATTCTTGAGCGAATAGCACCATACTTTTTTCTAATTTTTCTTTATAGTAACCCCTTCTTTATGCTACCTTTGTAGTTCAATATATATGCTTCCATTGCAATTTCTTAACTAACTTCTGTTTTAAAAAGTTTTATGACATTACTTGTTTGTTTAATTTTTAAAGCATTTTATTTCAGTTTTGTTAATATATGTATAGCATGTTTCTTTTATGCCTAAAAATTATGTATCTAAATGTATACATATATATATATATATAGACTTCTAACATAAGAGGAAACATAAAAATTTAAAGCTCTTTTTTGTAAAGCCGACATTTGAAAATAAGAAGTATGGAACTTGCGTCTTCTGCAAAATCTAATAAATATTTAACTTAATACATAAGCTAAAAATATAAAATATTGCAGTTTCAAATTTATTTTAATATATATGTAATATATAAGTACAACTTATATAGCACGCGTAGCTTGACTGTAAAACAAATTTAAATACAATTTAATAAGATACCAAAACTATTTTCGATTACATACTTATAACATTTTAATTACTTCAGATTTTCACATTTTTTACAATTTCAAGTTGTTTTGTTTTGTTTTGTTTTCTCCAATTCATTTCATACAAAACTAAAAACAAAAGTTCTGGCACAAACTTGTAATTATTAGTTACAAATATATATGATTTCCAATATGTACTAGTGCTTGCAATTAGGTGTGTGTGGGTGCAAGCGTGTCGCAAGTTTTTTTTTAAATGTTAAGGTAATAATTATATTAATAATAACAACAACAAATTTAAAATAAACAATTTTTTCAATGGGAAATAAAAATTAAAGTTCAAAAGACTTTGCTCGAAAACTCGTTAACAAGTAGGCGATTTTACTGCGCCGGCGTCTCGGGCAGCAAAGATGTGAAGAAGGATACAACAAAAGTGCGTATAAATGAAATCGCAGATGTAGATACTTGGTTTTCGGTAGCAGCAGCAGGAGCCTGTGAAGACTCTGCCATGGATCGAGCATTAATAGCATTTGCTGGTTCTGCTGGTGGGATAGCTTCGGGGGCAACCGCAGCAGCTTGAACCGGGTTTTCTTGGGGCTGTTCTTGTTGCTGTTGCTGTTGCTGCTGTTGCTGCGCTTGAGCCTGTTGCACCTCCTGCACACCTTGACGTATTTGGTTTGCCGCATTGGCAGCATTATTGTCACGATTCATATTATTATTGTTGTGCTCACCTCGTGTCCGAAAGACGCCAATGTGATAGCTATAGAAAATGTCAAAAAGTTAGAAATTTTCAAGAATATTCCATTATCAGTTACTCACAGATATATTCCACCAGCTATGATGACTACAAGCAGACAACGCAATGGCGATGTGTTGAAAAAGAGTATCGTCAGAAAGATTGCAAGACGCGTGAGTGAGAAAAAATTGTCCAGCCAATCGTTGTGCTCTTGATCATCCTGCACAAGATTAGGAAAACGTGGCAGCTGTTGCTGCAGCCCCTGTGGATCACCACCAGCGCCGACACCAGCTGCAGCAGCCGGTTGTTCAGCAACTGCAGGTTGTGCCGAAGCGGTGGTTGCTGCCATTGTAGCTTCTGATGTGCCAGCGTTTGGAAATGGTTGCATGGGATGCGCATTTCCTGGTGCAGCAAAGGCGCCGAGATTAGCCACAGGCACACCATTGGACATAAAAGGCATGTGCTGAAGGAAGGGATTGACTGCAAAATGTGCTGCATTCAATGGAGGCATGTTGGCGGCAGGCGAATCATCAGGTGACATGGGCGGCAAGCCACTCGCACTGTTGTTAGACCTAAAATTACGATAAATATTTAAGTTATCTTGTATGTATTTCTATATAAATTAATGTCACCTACAATCTTATACATTGATCCATATATTGTGAGTAAACCTGCTGCATCCAGTTGTACATCGCCGCCTGTTGCACAGCCAATGATTGCATATTAAATTGTCCGGGAAAGCTGAATGGCAACATATTCTGCGCTCCATTTCCACTAAAATTTGGACACAGTGGTGTAACATTAGCGGCTGAGGCTGCAGCCATCATTTGCGGAAACATCTGCGCATTGAATGCATTACTGCTGTGAGCGCTTTGTTGTTGTTGATGTTGCGGCAATAGTTGGTGTGTTTCATTGCTAGCAACATTACGATAGCGCAGACCATCTGTGGAAAAAACAGTTGCATTGGAGCTGACGTGGTTAGTGTCTACGGAGTGTGTCTTTGGTATTGGTTTTGTGACATTAGATGGCAGGTGCTTCGAAGCGCACACTATGTGGAAAATATGGTTTTGTGTGTGAACATCCTTATAGCTGCGAATGACGTCTTTCAGGAGTAGAGTATCGTTCAGTAATTGACCAGAGTAGATGAGTTTCTGTTCAGAGACAGCCTAGGGAGATGAAATTCGCATAAATGATTAATAATTATAATTAAACACGGAACATATTAAATACATTAAGCATTATATTTAATTATGAGCTTTTAAAATCAAGTAAGTTTTGAAGAAGTCTACAACAACAACGAATCTATATAGAGTCAGTCAATCAGCAGACTAAGCAGACTATTTCGTAAGGCTCTATCCTTTCCATCTTCAGTGGTCGGTCTTAAGTGATTATGCTGTTTGGATTTGGATATTTTTTCGAAAGAATTCTTTGAAATCATACGACGTTAAAGCAGAAGTTTCTATTCGATCAAAGCCTTAAACACACCCAGGATTTTGTCTGTTCTAGTTGCCTCTTCTTTTTAACCGACTTCAAAAAGGAGGACTTTCTGAAGTTCGTTTCTTTTCTTCTTTTCTTTTTTTCTTTTTTTTTCTTTATTCCTTTTTTTCTTTTTTTCTTTATTTATTTTTTTATTTTTTTTATTTTTTTTTCTTTTTTTTCTTTTTTTTTCTTTTTTTTCTTTTTTTTTTTCTTTTCTTTTTTTCTTTTCTTTTTTTCTTTTTTTGTTTTTTTCTTTTTTTATTGTTTTTTTTTGTTTTTTTCGTTTTTTAGTTTTTTCGTTTTTTCTTTTTTTCTTTTTATTTTAATGTATGTACATCGATAACTCCTAAAAACACTTGCTCGATTTTCTAAGTAGGATCTGATCCAAATGAGCAATTTGGAATGGAAACCAATTGAGGACAGTTTAAATACCAGATTATTATGGTATATTATGATAGATACCTTGTCAAAGGCTTTCGAGAAGTATGTCTGCAAATGGTTTTCCATATTATAAATAATAAAGTTTGAGAAAAGTAAAAGTTTTGTGACTGTAGATTTGCCACTCAAGAAACCATGTTGGTACGGGGATATAATGTTTTTGACCAAAAAAAACAAGTTTTTCGTTTATGATTTTCTCAAACAATTTAGGTATACCGGCGAGTTTGCAAATCGGTCTATAGTTTTGGATCTCATGTTTAGGTCCTGATTTATGAATTGGTACGATATGTGAGATTTTCCAAGTGTCGTAAATATTCCGGATGCTAATGACTTATTGAAAATTAGTAATAATGGATTAGCAATAAAGTGTGTACAATTTTTTAATGAAATCTGTGATAAGCCATCAGGGCCCTCACTCGTGTTGGTGTTAAGGCTAGCTAGTGCGCTAAGTACGTCAGATTCATCGAGGATTCATGCAGTTATGGTCACTTAACGAGAAGTAGGAGTTAAGCATTATGGTAAGCGCTAGTCTTTCCGGAGAGTCTCTCAAAATATCAATATTAGAATCACCTGCTACTATGCAGCTTTGCAAATTCAAATTAGATTACTCCAATTGGGATTCTAGCTGTTCCAAAAATAAATCCACAGAGCAATTAGGAGACCTATAATATCCTGTAATAGTCAGAGCCTTATCTATTTTTAATAAACGAACCGACACTATTATAATATTACAGAAATCCTGATTGATAGTCGATTCTGTTTTTAATTGTAAGTGGTCCGCAATATAAATTCCTAAACCACCATACTGATCTTCTCTACAACAAACTTTTTTAAACTCAGGTAAGCCATAAATATCTAGGATGTTTGGAAAATATATGTACGTCTTCATGTTATTGACTCCAGATCATATGGATTTCTTCCCAAACTGCAAATATTGACATTCAATTTATTTAAGTTTTGAGTTTTTTCAAGTACTATAGATTCTTTTTTTAATCGATGCGTGGAAATTTTTTCTATATACGCCCCGATACGGCTCAGTTTTTAAAGAACATGTGGTTGGTATGCTACTGGATTAACATCTCTAATCAGCTCATGTAAGTAAGTATATCTACTTTATAAACGTTGAAACATGAAAACAATAATTTTTCATGTGCCATCTTATTGGCTTATTTTAGCGAACAAATGATATAAGAAACAGTTGCTACGATATTAATTTTTTTATGAAAATACGTGATGAACTCAACCAATAATGCTGACGTCAGCCAGTCTACTAAAGTTGTGAGAACAATTAAAGTCAAAAGACAGACATCAACAGACAATAAACCATTCGTTAATTGAACTGAAAGCAATTCTTTCGATAAGGGCAGAGGTGTTGGGGGAAGTGAGTTTACATCATTTAGAAGAACTCAAAAAGAAAATCATCATTCGACTGACATGTCAAATGCCCACTACAGGAGCTGTGAAGATAATGTTATTTGCAAGTTCATGATTAGTTTTACAATAAATGGGTTAAAATTTTAAAACTAGGTCTTGAAAGCAGATCAAGTTGAACTCAAGTGATACTTTGCAAGACCTTAAGACTTAACTTTTATTGCTTACACTGCTCTAAACATTTAAAAAAAAAAAAAAAATATGGTTTATGCAAATTGTAACACACTAAAATGAACCAATTGAAAGCAGCGAATTAATAAAATTTAAAAACAGACTTAATTCATGCATATCTGAGGATCAACGGTGTGAGTCGTGAGTTGTGCAAAACAACAACTGTTGACTATTTCTGTTTTTATTAAAAATAACTTATAACATCAATAAAAATATGAACCCTAGAACCAAAACACAAATTACTGTAGTAGGGTGGTGTTGGCGGGAGAGGAACTGAATTAGAACTAAGCCACCAGCAGATGGCAAAATAGCACTTGTCGCTCATTTATGAAGAACTAAAACAAGCAATGTCGATAAGATAAGCGCTGACATAAGAGGTAGAACTAAAGTGAAAAATAATGTACATAATGGGTATGAATGTTGTAGATTAATAATGGTCTCTGCAAGGTGGCGACAGCACGTCACGGGTTGGAACGCAATAGTAGTCAATTATTATGAAACGCAATTCGAAATGCTTCAGCCATTTGCTAATAGAAACTCACCGGTTTGCTGGGATAGACCAGCGATAACTGAGTCTTTAAACGTTTGACAGACCACAGCAAGTCGCACTCGATGGTCTGGTCATCAAATTGTTGATTTGATGCCTTGATCAGAAGTTTAACGCTTGTTGCTGGAGCTGCGACTGCAGCATTCGCTGATTTGGAATTGGCTGCGGCACTGGCCGAATCAGCCACTGCTGCGGCCGACGATGAGGAGTTGCTCGAAGTCTCATGCATGTTGTTTTTGTTACTGTAGATAATTCCTCTGCTACTGCTCCGTTTCTAGCTGCTCCAATTCAATGAAAATTTTATAGTTCGCAATGCGCCCCACTGTATGATTGTGCCACTAACAACTGATGATTTTTCACTGCCACTTGTGAGTTTTCTACTTTGCTTCCTCCTCTTATTGCTTCATGTAAATCTTAATTTCTTCTATTATCTTGCTTCTAGTATATTGTTTTGCCCTTCTAGTCTTTAATCTATTCGTTGTTTTCCAATATGCAAATTTTTTGTTTTTTTTTTATCAAATCCTCTAACGGTGTTGATAATTATTAAAATATTCGTTTTTTATTATTTTATATCTTTTCAGAACTGGAAAACCTCACACTTAAATCGTTAATGATTAAATTATTTTGATTTTTCAGGTGAAACACTTTTTATTCTAGTTTTTCATCAAATGTTTTCGTTCGTCTTCTTTTCCACTGCAAGATATCACAAAAACACTTGTTTTCATTTGCTTCTTCACGTTGTTCGTAGATATATAAAAGTGTTGCCAAATGATGAGTCCACCGGCGGTTTGTTAACTTCATGAACCAGCAGAATTCTTTCTTTTTTGTGATTATAACAGTTGATTTATTTATGATTTTCAAAACAAAACAAAAACATTAAATAAAAAGTTTTTGATTGCAGGAACAAAGTTTGTGGCGCAAAAATTTTGAATTGAATATACCTGCGATGTGATATGTATTACTATGTTTTCAGTCAAGCTGGATTCACTTACTACCTACAGAAAGTTTTTGTGTGAATTAACCCGAATCACCCTGAGTAAATTTTTGTGTTTGTTAAAATTATATTAATCAAGTTGAAGAGCGTGCAGCAAGTGTTCTCTCTGAGCGGAAAGTTCAAAAACTTCATATAAAAAAACTTGCAAAACATGCTGAAAGTGGTCAATGAATCCGCCTTTATGGAGAGAATATAATCCGAACATTTATACTTCTAATACCTAGACCTAAATACCTTAGTGGCTTGATCTGCAAAGAACTTATTGTTGTTGCAATCCTTTTGCTTCATGATTTTTTTTTGACATTATGATCTAATATAACTATAAAAAGTTTAATATATGTATACAATGTATATATATATGTATATTATACATATTTTAAAATCATAAAATAATATTTAGTAATTAATATATGCCTTCATTAATTTTCCATGTCTCAACCACATTTCATGCATACTTTCTTCATAACAAGAAAAAATTTTAGTGAATATTCAGAGTAGTTTATTAAAATATTTTTTACAAATTCTTTAATTTTGTTTATAAAAATTGTAAAACGGCTGCATAGTTTTCAAATATTCCCTTTTAACAACTGTCAGAATGCAACACTGACAGGTTTTTCACCTTCATTTCGTTGACATTCTTATATCTTTATTGTATGATTTTTGAATGTGTTGAAAAGAGATAACAACCTTGCCTGGCTGATTATTTGGTTGGCTGTGATTGGACAACGTTAAGGAAACAGCATCGATAAGGAAAGTTTTTAAATGACGTGTTGTTCTTTTATTTGTTTTGCTGAGTCCACCACAGAAATCCAAGCCGAGCATTGTTTCAACGGCTTTCTTTTAATATTCAAACTGATTGTAATTTGTTCGGTTTAGTATGTTTTCCAGTTCAAAATTCCATTTTGCCAGTATTAATAAATCACATAATTTCATGTTGCACTTCATTGGACATTCACATATGGGCATTTCCATGGTAACGCACGTAGCGTTCGTACGCATTTTTTGTTATTAGCAATTAAAAAACAGCAAAGAAAACTATAAAATATTTTTGTCCTGTTTTAGTTTTTGGATAGCACTCAGTATTACTATATTTTGTGTAAAAGCGCGAAGCGATCGAAAGTATGCTTATGCTTATATAAGCTATATCCAAAGTTATAAGCAAACAAAAAAAAACGCGTTACAATAAATAAATAGAATTGGTTTTGTCTGCATCAATATAAACTAAGAAATCTGCGAAAAGTGCTCGAGTTTTTTTATCAAAGTTATCTTAATATTATCAGAAATAATGTTGGTATCCATTCATAATATTTTCGTTTAAAAAATCTTTATTAATTATTTTAAACTGACTTTAATATGATACGTTACGATACAGATTTTTTCCTTCAAAGAAATACAAATTTTGTGCAGTTAATTAATTTAATTGAACTAAAAAAAAGTGTCACTTCGTAGGACCGTAAAAATCAAAAACTGAAAAAGTTAAATATAACTTTGTATTATACGAGTATTTATAAAGCTTATAAATTTCCAATTTTCGTTAGAATTTTTCAACCTGTCACCATTTTTCAACTTTCGTTGCCATTCATCATCTTTGTTAGCATTATTTAAAAATAAAAATTGAGAAAAGCTCACAGTTCTCTCACAAAATATATTTAAACATTGTTTTTCTCTATGTTTCTAGCTTAAAAAAAAATTTCAGTAACGTTTAATTTTTCAGTCGTACTATATTTAGTGTAAAAGGTAGAAGCGATCGAAAGTATTATCAAAAAACCTACCGAATACTTAGATATAAGCGAACAAAAAAAGACGCAATACAATACAAAAAATTGAAGCAGTTTTGTCTGCATCAATATATACGAAGAAATCTGCGAAAAGTGCACAAATTTTTTTATCAAATTTATTTTAATATTATCTGTAAAAATCGAAAACTGAAAAAAATTTAATATTACTTTGTATTATTAGGCTTATAAAATTTCAACTTTCGTTAAAATTCTTCAACTTTTGTCACCTTATGTTTGTTGGCATTATTAAAAACTAAAAATTGAGATTAGCTATCTGTTCTCACACAAAATAAATTTAAACAGTGTTTTTATCTTATCTTAAAGAATTTATTTGAGGCTACAAAATTTTTCAGTAACATTTAATTTTTCAGTTTCGGTAGGGTTTTTGGTGGAAATGCCCAAATTGCACTTAGTAGTAAATATAAGTATTGAAAGTAGTGTAAGGTTTCAGTATATTGCACTACATTGGTGATTTTGAACATTTCGAAAGGTTTCAGTATATTTTTATTTATTTTTTGGTGCAAAGTAAATTACAAAGTCAATATAAAATCCAAAACATACAAAAAAATGTATTTCGATCTTAATATGTTCACTGAAAAGCAAATATTTTTCTAGAAAGGATTTGTAAAATATTATTTTTAAATCTTTAAAAAACTTGTTGTCCCTGAAAATTTTTTTAAAAACTTAAAAAACAATGATTGTCAAGCATTCAACCAACTGAATCATTGAAAATCAAGCATTGAAAAACAAAAAGCATTAAGAATTTATATGTAGTGTGAACAGAATAGTTTTGTTTATTCCTAAATATAAAAAAGTATGCAATTTTTTTAAAAACCAAAATTGTTTGAGGTTAGAAAATTAATTGAAAGTCTTGAGGATTGCTATCAGTTCTTATAATTCTGGTTCATAGAGAGCCATAAATGTGAAAAATATCAGCCCAATTCTAAATGATTTTCCCCGGGGAATTGGAAATGGAAGTTTTAATTCTTAAGATAAGGAGATCACAGTCTTTTTACACTGTGCCGTGTCGAATTCAACCCTCTTTTTCATCGTATTTTGTAACAATTCTACCCATTTTTGCAACGATTTTTATTATCCTAGTATTAATATTATTCGAGATACATGCTGACTTCATAAACGTATTTATGCATTGCATCAGTGTTTTATTTTGAATTGGTCCAAAGCTGATTTACCAAAATTGCGCAACTATACTATTTTTAAGAATATCACCAGAGTTGCGTAGTTTTAGTTAATATGGTTAGGACCAATTCAAAATACAACTCACTTATCGATTACATAAATGCATTTACAAAGTCAGCCACAGTGTTTCTTTAAAAACTACACACCCCTTTGTTGAATACCGCTCACTTTTTTTCTTAGATAGGCACCCTCATGGTGATAGTTTCTATCTTTTGACAAAACATTACGGCAATCGGGTGCTTTAGGAGTTATCGATGTACATAATACATTAAAAAAATTAAACCAATGAACCTTTTCTTTTTCGAAGTTTGCTAAAAACTTTGTGTGCAATATTTTCTTTGGTCCAAAAAGAGTTATATCTTTAACTGATACCCAAAATCGGTAAAAGATACTTGTATTACTTTTTTTTATACTTATAAGGCTTAGTTTTGTTGGAAAACAGAAAAACATTAATTTTTTTAGGCCATTTTTTAAATTCTGGACCCATTTAACTTCTAAATCACTTGAGAATTTTGAAAGCGGATATCGGTTGGCGGATTCGCCGTGCAACAAAATACATGAAAATATATGCAGCCAAAAATTAAACTGCCATAGAAATGCGCGTCGGAAAAACGACAGAATAGAATCTATTCTAATTTATCTCTGACGGATTGCGGATCTCTCTCTGAGTGACTTATATGTTGAAATTTTTTTGCTAAAGATTGGGTAAGTTCAGTGTTATTTCATTAGTTTTTACCATGATCTGACATTCTGTTTTTGTGTCTGTGTTGCATTCATGTGAATTCAAAGCAAAATATAAAATTCTTTGTATCATTCCCAAAATTAAATGCAACCGTGATCCGACAACCAGTCCCGCTCCAATTCTGGACGGATTCTCGGCGTATTACGTCGAGAGACGACCACCAACTGTCAACAGCTTTGGTTCTGTTAAGGCTCTTACACGGTCACCTTGACGTCAATCCGGTATAGGTATTAGTAAATATTTGTTTGTATGCGCTACAATTACACGTTGATGCCTTGATTGATCAAAATCTATATTATTAGATATTTTGCAATGCTGGTCAAGCGGTGGGATGTGTGTAAGGACTTGATTGGTCAATCTTTCGTCATTTCGCTTGCTTTCGTCGTGCAGTAAGCATGACTGCAGGAAAAAAAAGAGCTGTAAATAATAAATTTAACAGGACAAACATTTTCTGGCAGAGTTTATTGACTCTTTTCCTTTTATTTTTATGCTTTTTAATGCGTAGCTAATAATTGCTGGATATGCGCGATACAATCATACATTTGTGTCATTTTCCACACTTGTTTTACGCAACTCCAACACAAGTTGCTAGTCTGTATATTTATAACGGCACCTTCAGATTAAGCAACTTGCACGCAACAAGCTCTCCACCTGTTCAACGCAACGCGGCTTTCCGCAATTTGGCAACTTGTTGCGTCAGTTTGTTTTGTGAATTTTATTATTTGTAGTTCAGTACACTATATATTAATCAAGGTGTATAAGTTAATTAATTATTTTTTTTATTTATTTGTTGAAGTTGTCGGGCTCAAGGTCTTACTTATACATAAATAATTAAAAACTTTTAATGTTGTTTTTATTAATTTATTGTTTTTCCAATATTTCGACTTCCATCGGAAGTCATCCTCAGGGAAAACTGTTGGAGTAAACATGTATACGTTAGAAAACATACAATTCTTTTTTTTCACATTAAAGTTTATCTTACATAAATATTTTTTTGAAACGTTACATTAAACAATTTTTAAACGCGATTATATATTATTACTGACTTAAGCACATATAAAACATTAAACATTGAAAAACGATTACTACAATAAACACTTCTTTTGCATCCGGCGCTTAGTTTCTGACTGTGTTGTGTATTTCTACATATCGTCTGTAAATGTGAGCGCATTTGTCCGTATCCATTTTAAAATTGAGTCGTTTTTGTGGGGGTAAATTTATGATGTGGAGCATCTCTAGAGTGTAGCGTCTCGCGTAATTATTTTCCTGTTGAATAATTCTCGTATTTTCCAAGTCCGGTGTGTGCTTATGTTTAATGCAGTGGGCCGCTAATGCTGTTTTTTGCTCTATTGGTCCGTTGAGTATTCTCTGGTCTGATTTGTGCGAAGCTATTCTTGTCCGTAGTTTGTTTCTTGTTGTCCCCACATATGCTTGGTCACATACGTTGGACCCGTCTCCATTGTATGTTATTTTATAAATAACATTTGCCTTGTCAAATTTATCCACTTTTGATTTCGTGTTGCTGTAAAGTTGTTTTAAAGTGTTGTCAGTCTTCATCGCAATTTGATACTTGTCCTTATCGGAAATGTCCGATTTTGTGAATCTCTCTGAAAGACCAGGGATATATGTGAGAGCTTTATACAACAAGGACTGGTTCGTAAATAAATCTGACGCAACAATACCGACAAACATTCAATGGCTATTATCGCTTGGACCTAAGCACGCTCTGCCTACAACAACAACACAATTCCCATTATACAAGTGTATAGCAGAAGGAGAGGAGTGTATACAAACACTAACGAACAAAGAAGAGCAAGAAGTGGCAAGAACTAAATTTACATCACTCATAGATGGACACATGAGAAACAAGAAAATAAGCGAACGGGATAAAACAATACTTGATACAGTGACGGCTACAAAAACATTTCTAAAAAATCATAAAGATATTCTTATATTAAATTCGGACAAAGGTAATATAACAGTGGCCATAAATAAAACCGAATACGAAAAGAAAATGAGAATGATAGTTGGAAACATAGCAACTTTTAAAATTTTAAAAAGAGACCCTACATCGACGCTACAACAAAGAAACAACGAAATTGCGGAGTTTTTGTTAAAAAATAATGTCATTACAACGAAAGAAAAGAAAAATATAAGCACTAACACAGCAACTGCGCCAAGAATATATGGACTTCCAAAAATACATAAAGACAACATGCCTCTACGACCAATTTGCTCATCCATTGGATCTCCATCATAGCAGATATATAATAAATATCTTAAAAAACCTGACAAAAAACTCCCAATACAATATAAGCAACGCAACTGACTTCAAAAACCGGATCTCAAACACATTTATATATGACGATGAAACCATAATATCCTTTGACGTAATTTCACTATTTCCAAGTATACCAGTAGATTTTGCACTCAAAATTATAGAAACAAAATGGAACAATATAAAAGAACACACTAAAATAAACAAAGACAAATTTATGGAAATTTTAAGATTTTGTATAAAAGACAACAGATACTTTAAACTAAATGACAAAATTTACTCACAACTCAGAGGTATGCCGATGGGATCCCCGGCATCACCGGTTATAGTGGACATTTTAATGGAAGAACTATTGGACAGAGCATTGGAGACATTGGAGGCAAAACCAAGACTAGTTACGAAATACGTATGACTTATTCGCTATAATAAAAATCAACAACATCAATGAGACATTAGCTGCGTTCCTTTCGCCTTAATATAATCGCGATAACAAATTTTCTCAAAGGAACGGCAATAACAACGACTCGTAGAGGGCATAAGCGTTGCAGTCAAAATTAAATTCAACCAAGCAATCATGATACAATAGCTATTAGGTGTCATGAGAACGTGTGTCGTTCAAAACTGTTGTGAACTGTTATGGTAGCGAAACCTTAGTGGAGGGTGTTTTTTCTGAATGTGTTTTACTCTAAACGTCAGGAAAATTGTAAATTATTTAATTTAATTATTAATATTATGCAACTATATAAAAAGTTTAAGTGCAATTGTTGGCTCCGCTGAATGCGTCCAATGTGTGTGATACACGCGGTTTGTTTTGTTTTCTTTTGTTTAACATTCGATGGTTGCAGCTCGTGAGAAAATAGGTAGCTGTCATAGCTACCTTATAGTCATTGTATCAAACAAACAGAATATTCAAAAAAAATAAATGACAGCTCAGAGAAATATACAGGTGCGACACCTGTGTTTCAAATTTTATAAAGGCAATATCACAATTTTTTATGGATAGCAAAAATAATCCAATTGGTTATAGGATTCTTATTTTTGTTTTTGCTTTGCATGTAAAAAAAAATAATCTAGATTATTTTGAAGCGAATGGAACGCAGCTATTAAATGCACTAAATAAATTCCATAAAAATATAAAATTTACAAAGGAAGAAGCAAACGATGGAAGATTACCATATCTGGACACACTAGTTATAAGAAACGGAAATAAATTAAAAATTGACTGGTATCAAAAACCTATGGCCACTGGACGACTTATAAACTTTTATTCAAAACACCCAAAATGGACAATAATCAACACAGCAAACAATTTTATAAAAAAATACTAGACACAAGCGACGAGGAATTCCATCAAAACAATATTAAAAGAATAAAAACAATTCTACATGACAATGAATTTCCAGTAAAAACAACGAATAATTTTATCAGAAAGTACAAAAAGGAAGGAACACATCAACGAGATGAAAAACTTAAAAAAACATACAAAGCTCTCACATATATCCCTGGTCTTTCAGAGAGATTCACAAAATCGGACATTTACGATAAGGACAAGTATCAAATTGCGATGAAGACTGACAACACTTTAAAACAACTTTACAGCAACTCGAAATCAAAAGTGGATAAATTTGACAAGGCAAATGTTATTTATAAAATAACATGCAATGGAGACGGGTCCAACGTATGTGACCAAGCATATGTGGGGACAACAAGAAACAAACTACGGACAAGAATAGCTTCGCACAAATCAGACCAGAGATTACTCAACGGACCAATAGAGCAAAAAACAGCATTAGCGGCCCACTGCATTAAACATAAGCACACACCGGACTTGGAAAATACGAGAATTCTTCAACAGGAAAATAATTACGCGAGACGCTACACTCTAGAGATGCTCCACATCATAAATTTACCCCCACAAAAACGACTCAATTTTAAAATGGATACGGACAAATGCGCTCACATTTACAGACGATATGTAGAAAAACACAACACAGTCAGAAACTAAGCGCCGGATGCAAAAGAAGTGTTTATTGTAGTAATCGTTTTTCAATGTTTAATGTTTTATATATGCTTAAGTCAGTAATAATATATAATCGCGTTTAAAAATTGTTTAGTGTAACGTTTCAAAAAAATATTTATGTAAGATAAACTTTAAAGTGAAAAAAAAATTTTATGTTTTCTAACGTATACATGTTTACTCCAACAGTTTTCCCTGAGGATGACTTCCGATGGAAGTCGAAATATTGGAAAAACAATAAAGTAATAAAAACAACATTAAAAGTTTTCAATTGTTTATGTATAAATAAGACCTTGAGCCCGACAACTTGAACAAATAAATATTATACTGAGGTCGCCAAACTAACTCAAATTATATTATTTATTTTAATAAGTACGTTTGCAAAATGCCACTAATATTATTTATTAATGCTTTTTCAGATGTCTTACACATGTTTCATGACTTTTGAAGCAAGTCTTAAAGCATTCGGTTTATAGTTGCATTGCTTTCAACTTTTTCGCTGTTGCGTTGAAGTTGCATTGGAATTGCGTTGACCAAGTGTGGAAAGGGCCTGTCTCATCGCACGTCTGTGTTCCATATGCGGGGTTCACATGGTCTTACATGTTGTCACGCTTTGTAGGACAAGCCTCGTATTTGGCAGTTCGAACGCTCGATACAGCTGACTGGCAACATGTTATCTTGAATTTGAAATGTGAACCCCGCTATAAAAAATAATGCAGAATGAAAATTTGATGATATGATTGATGTGTGCAAGGACAATCATCAATTCACACGTACACATGCTAGACGTTAAATGCTTGACCGTGTAAGGTGCGCACTACCTCCGAACACTTAGCCTTGTTAACAATTAAAATCAAATTTTTCGTCAAATTTTATTTTGTCTTAAACACCGAAGACACATCGCGATGACGAAAAATTTTTAGTAGTACTTGGTATTAAATCGTATTGGAAAAAATCAATTATTTTATGAATTATTATAAATTATTTGCCACAGTTATTTATTATCATATCCTATTATTTTCTTCCGTTCCTGCTTTTGCCGCGATGTGCTCATGTTGAATACTTTTTTTAACGGACAAAATTGTTCTACTCAATATGACGGCTGTTCATATTGGTCAAATTGCTAGTCAAATCAGCAGAAACATGTATGATTTTATATAGTTCTGTTATTTAAATCGTGTGTCAAATTATTTGATGAACGATTTGATCATTGTGAACACCCTTTTAATAAACGCCCTAAGTGTCAAAGATGCAACATTGTTTCATAAAAACCGCACATTCGCATAAAAATATGCCAAAATTTTAGTAATCTGTGTTAAATTTTTCAGCATCTTGATATAATCTTAAAAAAATTTGATATAAAAAATAAAATTTATTGTTAAAAAAGTTTCAAGGACAAACAAACTCACCAAAATGGCACAAGATTCGCCCAATTCTGTGGATATACAGGTGAGTCGAAAGCCTGCATTTTCTATATATGCAGGTGCTTTATTTAATAATCGAAACTCTTGATTTTTCAGGATATACAGTTTAAGCTGCATGATAGATGGAACGTCTTCTCCGTCGGTAGTCAGTATCGCAGCAATGTGAGTCTTTTGGCAGTGTCCAGCAGTCAAGGTTTACTCATTGTGGGCAACCCAAATGCGGCGGAATTTAAAGGTTTGTTCGTTCTGCTTGTCTTGTATTGAATCACATGCAATTAGCTGCTTGATTCGTGCATTTTCAGTAATGCTTCTAAAGGACATTGTGGAATGCAAGACAACTGGACGTAAAATGACAGTTCGCCAGGTTCAGTTACCGTATTTTCCAAACTCAATGGCAGTCAGTTGTGACGGCAGCATGTTAGCCGTGAACTACACATTGAATGGTTCTGCTTTTTTGCAGATTTATAGTGTGCAATCGTTTACGGCACCGGTAAGGAGCTTAATAATAATTTAATAAAATTACTTACAATAATTGAGTTGATTATTTTTAAAGAACATTAAACTACTTTACAATCTGAGGCTATCGCCGGAGGAAGGTGTCAGCGCTTTGCAGATAATCTGGAACCCTGTACTCACCAACAATCTAGCTGTAGTGCTCGACAACGGTGCTTTGGACATGTTTACGCTGAAGGATGGTGGCAACTTTGAGTTTCATTCACTAGACAAACAACTTCAGGTCCGCTGTGGCTGCTGGTCTCCAAAGGGTAAACAAATTGTGTTGGGTTTTCCAGATGGCAAACTACAACAGTATAAGCCGGATCTGACACCTGCAAAAACAGTTACATGTCCAGCGGGTGTTCATCCCGGACCCTTTGAAACCATAGCCGTACATTGGCTATCAACCTTTCAATTTGTTGTAGCTTTTCTGCAACATGGCGCGGAACAATCACCATCACTATACATTGTAAATGCACCGAAGGGTGGCTCGCCCGTCTACATAAACTACTACGACATTTGTTACAGCGGCTCTGGTCCTCGTCTTCATCAGATAAATTTTACACACATTCAACAGTGGAACTTGTTGCTAGCCACCTCTGCAAATGGCGTAGAGTTGGGCATTTTGGGCACCAAAGACAGCGGCGACACACCTATTTGGCAGCAATACACTTTACTGGATGAAGCACGCATCGAAATGCCGCTCACCGAAGAAAAGGACGAAACTTATCCCATTGGATTTGCCTTTGACACATCTTCGTCGCATCAACTGGTTATTGGAGAGCAGAAGTTACCAGTTATGCCTATGGTTCATGTGCTTTCAACACATGGTCATTTGTTGTCATTTAATTTTATTAATTTAAGCCCCGGTGCGGCCGACATCTGCTCACCACCGCGTCCCATCACTGATGCTTCAGGTCAGTTTAGACCACTGGATGATCTTGTTGGCGGCATAAAAGTCGAATCAGTCGATATTGCTCCAACCTCGCAAGTTCCGACCCCGAACTCTGAAATGTCGTTTGCCTTCAATCCAAACGCTGTCACTTCAACACCTGCTGTAAGAATTGAAAATTTAAACTATTTGACTGGTTTTAAATTTTCTTATTTTCTTTGTCATTCAGAAAGAGAAGTTGAAGCCGCCGTCAACATCTACTGCACCTACGGAGACAATGTTTGGCCAAGGTGCAAATTCAACATTTTCGGTACCCAAGCCTACACCAACACAACCACCACCCAGTTTTGGAAGTTACAATTTAGCAGCAACTGCTGCTCCTAATTTACAATTTGCAACAACAACGTCTAGTGCAGCAACTGGAAATGTTTTCTCTGGATTTGGTAGCAGCTCAAACACATCTAGTGGTTTGGGTGGTATGTTTTTAATCAGGTTTTTAAAATGAAAGAGTATTGAAAATATTTTTTTACCAGCTCTAGCTAAAGCTGCAGAACAAGCCAAACCGATTGCCATACCGCAAACTGCTGCACAGCAGTCGAATGATTTAAATAAACCGCTATATACTGTTCCAGCAACATTTACACCACCAACTGCAGAACAGCAACAACCTACTCAGCAACAACAACAACAACATCAGAAGGCTTCTGCTAAACCACAAATCAGCAACAATGAAATTGACGACATTGTAAAGCAAATGATTGCTGTGCAAATCAATTCTTTTAATATGGAGTTGCATCAACTAGCACAGCATTCGCAAGGATTGCTTGGAAATGTAATAATTTTTTTAAGAATTCCATTTGATGTTATTTTTGTTTACAAATGCTTACAGATCGGCAAACCGGACGAGATGAAGTCTTACACCAAACGTTTAAATGATCTGCAGGAAATCATTGAGCAAGCCAATGATCGAGACTTTGAAATGGACATGCAGCACTTGCGCCACTCACTTACGGAGTCCTATGCAATGCTAACGGAGTGTCGCACTAAGCTTGACATGTACAACAATCCAGAGTAGGAGTTGTCTCAAGAAATATTAATTTTTTTGGTAGACTTATTTTTATTTTATCTATAACAATGCAGAATAACTCGCTTGACCAGCGTCTCTACATTTGATCCTATCAATCGTCGTCAGCTGGCCAAACTTCAAAGCAACGTGGCCGCAAATCAAACGCAGTTGCAGCAACTACAACAACAAATTGATGCTCAATGGGCCAGCTATCAAGATTTGGTGCGTCGCAATTCAAAGACAAAGATGCATATTCCCTGTCTAGATGGCATCTACCAGCGCATGACCAAGCTTAAAGATATGATAACACGGCAGCGTTCAAAGCTTAACTGCATTAAGTCAAAATTAAAGGAGAAAGGTCTGATTTTGAATTCTTTAACAGAGCTGGATACAAAATCCGTGGACAAACCGGAAGGGTAAGTAAGCCAAGTTGGAAAAGACTAAGTTTGCTACCAGATTAAAAAAGTAAAATTTAAAAATGATGTCGAAATGACTTCAAGAGTCTATGCCAAATCTTTTTGGAGAGTTGTCTTTTAAGGCATACATAGAGGGCTTCAATCTGCACATGAGAGAGGGAACTCCAGAAACATGGGCAAATTACAAGGCACGGAAAAGGGAACTGAAGTACCTCATACGACAACGGAAAAGGCAGTCGTGGAGAGACTTCTGTTCTGGGATGGAAACTATATCAGAAGCATGTAGGCTTCAAAAAATGGTTTCAAAAGACCCATTCTCCAAAGTGGGACTGATCCGGAAAAAGGATGGAACCATGGCAGAGAACCTAGAGGAGTCCATGGAAGTTCTGATTACCCGTGGACACCCTTGAAGAAAGGAATGCACAGGGTTGACAGGCTGGAAGCCGAAAGGATGATCACTATGGACGGGGTGAGGAGTGCTATACGCTAATTTGCTCCGTACAAAACATCAGGGATGGACTGTATATTCCCTGCTATGATGCAATGGGGGGAAGATCTCATTGCACCTAGGCTGTGGGGTATATTCGTTACTTGCCTAGCGACTGGGTATGTTCCGAGAGTCTGGAGAGAGGCGAAAGTTGTCTTTCTTCCGTAGCCCGGAAAAAAAGATTATGCGGAGGCGAAGTCGTTCAGACCGATCAGCCTAACATCTTTTCCCTTGAAAACGATGGAAAGAGTGATGGTTGACTGTCTTGAGAGCACCTCGCTGATGCAAAATCCTCTGAGTGGATGCCAACATGCATATAGAGCAGGTAGGTCTACGGATAGTGCTCTTCACGAATTGGTAAGAGTGACTGAAAAGGAGGTATTTTCAGGAGGCATTGCGATGGCCACATTTATGGACATCGAGGGTGCTTTCAACAAAATATGTTTTGGAAGGCTGCGGCAAGCCCTGACAGAACGCAATGTAAGCCCAATGATAGCAAATTGGGTGGACAATATGCTCAAACACAGGGCTGTCAACATGCAGAATGGTAGAGTAAAGACTAGAGGTAGAGTAAGTAGTGGATTTCCCCAGGGCGGGGTGTTATCGCCAACCCTGTGGAACATAACTGTGGACTCACTACTGGTTAGACTGGATGAGTCGGGCATACACACGATAGGGTATGCAGATGACATTGTGTTGGTGGTCCGCGGCAAGTTCATTGACACCATCTCTGACATCATGAAGGGAGCACTCCGAATGGTGGAGGAGTGGTGTCGAGAACAAGGCCTTACCGTAAACGCAGGCAAGTCAGACAATATTCTCTTTACTAGAAAGAGGGTAGGCCTGAGGACAGAACCACTCAGACTTTTTGGAGCTGAAATCAACATGTCCACGAAAGTTAAATATCTAGGGGTAACCCTTGATAGCAAACTGAACTGGAACGAGCATGTAGTAGATAGGATTCAAAGAGCCAAGAGGGTTCTGTTCCAGTGCAGACGCGTTTGTGGTCTCAAATGAGGGCTAAACCCAGAGGCTATGAAATGGGTTTACACTATGATGGTTAGACCTGTCATCACGTATGCTTCGGTGATTTGGTGGACAAAAGTCAGCCAGAAAACCATTAAGAGACTGGACAGAATCCAACGGTTGGCGTGTGTTGGAATAACAGGTGCAATACGCACCACTCCAACAAGCGCAATGGAGGTTCTGTTAGGTATGCTGCCGTTGGATTTAGAAATAAAGAAAACAGCGGAGCTGTCAGCCCTCAGGATGTTGCGAAATGCTACGTGGCATGGGGCAACGGCCCTGCATGGTCATATTCGCATCCTTGATATTGTACAGAGAGATGTTAGGGAGGCGTTTATGCCTATGGACGGAAGGCAGAGAGTAAAAATAACAGAAAAATGTTATAAAACTCTTATAACGGATGGAGCCGTTTGTGAAGAAATCGCTGGTAGCGATATCAGTATATTCACAGACGGCTCTCTGATGAACGGCCGGGCCGGGGCAGGCGTGTACTCAAAAGAGTTAAGCCTTTCCTGTGTACTGAGGTTGGGGAGGTTTGTGTCTGTATACCAGGCAGAAATGCTTGGCGTAGTGCATGCGCTGGACCACCTGATAGATGGCCGGATCAGTGGCAAGAAAATTGTCATCGCTCTCGACAATCAGTCTGTGATTAGGTGTATGCAACGGACAGACATCACTTCCAGGTTGGCCATAGAATGTCTTACAAAACTCAATAGGTGCGCCCAGACGAATGAGCTCACACTTATGTGGGTGAGAGAACACTCTGGCATAGAACAGAATGAAGAAGCTGATTCTTTAGCAAGAGCAGGATCAGCAGAATAATTCTGTGGACCAGAACCACGTATCGCCATAGGCGACAATATGGTGGCAGGCCTTATTAAACAATGGACGGACTCGGAACACAGTACAAGGTGGGAAGAAGCTGTTAATTGCAGGCAATCAAAGGCGGCCGTGAAGTGGTCTCGTAGTGAGGCAGCAAAAGTTATCCGATACAATCGAAGGACTTTAAGCTGGCTTACTGCACTGGTCACAGGACACGGTCCCTTCATGTACCATCTCGGGAAGATGACTCTGACCGAGGACGATGCGTGTAGGTTATGCCTAGAGGAGCCGGAAACAGCAGCACACATTCTGTGCCAGTGTCCGGCGCTGGCAAGCATAAGATTGACCACTCTGGGACGCCCGTTTATTGGCGAAGCCGAGATTGGTTAACTAACCTATAAGGATATGCTTGAGGTGACAAAGGATGCTAACACAAGGAGCATGCTCACGTAAGAGTACTCCGAGCAGTAGTAGGGGACGAAAAGGGACCCACTGTGGTCTGCTTCGGCAAATCCCCAACTTATTATATATAAGGCATAAATAGAAAACAAATCGAAAAGTAACTGAAAAATTTTCTGTAAAATTCGAAACCGCGCTAAAACAGTTATACGTAGGTTAACTTTTTTCATTTTTAATTTATTTTTCGGTAGACTTTTGCTTTTCTTGAAGAACCATATAGTTACTGGTAATCGGGATTTGACGTAAGTTGTTAGTTGTTTTATGTGTTTATATATGCGATAGGGAAATCGAACATTTTAGGTGCATACATATTTTTTATTATTAAGTTTGACTCGAACATTGATATGACTTGTAATATAATAATAAGCCAATAAGGCTTCTGTTTTACAACTGAATGAATATATAAATAAATATTATAAATAAATATATTATTAATATATGGTATAAAAAAAGAGAGATGCAGTCTGTCGGATCTTTGAGGGTCTGAACTCGAAACAAATTTAGAACAAATTTAGAGAATTTTTTTTTTAGACTAAACCAACGTTCAGGGGATAAATGTGTAAGCATTGTGTTGATTCGGAAGATGGGTGATAGTTGGAGGGTGGATAGGTGGAAAATGGGTGAATACATGGTGCTCGAGCTCAGATTCATCTAGTGGCGCGTTTAACGTAAGCGAATTCAATGAGCACTAAATAACCAAAAAGTCAGCTCTGCGTCAGAATCCAATGGCATTCTTTTTGCTGAGTGCACTCACCATTTAGTGCACTACCCTCATCTCTGATTCTGGTACTGTTGGTTACAATGTTAGAAAAATGTAAGTCATATTTAATAAAATTATTGAATGCTTTTTCCGCAATTTTATAAAACTGCGACTATTATTTTTCAGTCTACACGAAATCCACAAATTGTTATACCTGAATTTCATTCCTTGTTTTTGAACGGTAATTCTCATACGAATAGCTCGCTGTTGGATTAAACTGCCAATTTATTTGCTTATTCTTCAACACAGATTCTTTTAAAGGAAAACTTATTCCATATGTGCAATCGAATGAACGTATGTCGTCCTTGTCACTGCTTTTATGTGATCATTATTAACTATTAGCCTTCACGTATATATTTTTTGATTTATTAGGGCAGCCGTTATTCTTGGGCCATATACATAGATAATTAGTTTTTAGGTAATAAGACTTCATAAAAATTAGTTTTAAGATCTCCAATATAATACATACCCTCCAGGAAAAATCGAAAGGCTTCCATCTAAAAGTGATAAAGAAATATTCCCACCGTATCTTTCGGAAGCTGAAGGGAAGTTTTGTTTTTATGTTGTATCCAAGCCGCTTCTTTAAGAATGCTTATGGAAACTTTTACTTACTGTCAAGCAATGACAACAGAAAATAATAATATCATTGTTTCCTAGCCGCTTATTATAGAATTCGATAGTCTAGTGGTAGCGCGCTTGACTGTCGCTCTGGGGTCCCGAGTTCGAATCCTGGCCGAGCATTTTCATAACAAAGGAGAGGAATGTTTCCACATTAACTTTTAGAACAGTGGAGAGGACTGCTTCCAATTCACTTTTTAAAACAGCGGAGAGGACTGCTTCCAATTGTCCAACGGAAGGGAATGCTTCCTACATTCCATGAAATGTTTCCTGTTTATATCCGGGAATGCTTCCATTTCCTGGAGGGTAACTTGTAATATTATATTTTTGGCCAAAATCATTTTTATATTACAAAAATAAAATAAATGAAATGATAAATAAAATCATGTTTGAAATTATTTTATTGTCTTCTTACCCAACAGCACCATGGAATCACTTGCCGACTCCATTCTCTCCATGAGTTTAGGTCATGTTGTTGATGCGTCACGAGCAAAGCTTTCTGATGAGAAGCTGAATGCCATTCGCAACTTTGTGCGTGATCGTCAAATATCACATATTAAGCCTCATCGTCCAGATCGTGTAGGGCTTAAATCTGAAGTAATTTTGGAGACGAAATTACTGACTGAACGTCAATCACGCGAAGGTGCCGTGACACGTTTAAGTAAAATGCAACAGGAAAAGATACCAATACAAACAAACTCTACTGTCATGACTAAACCAACAGCAACGAAACCAAGTACCTCCATTATGGGCCAGTCCATGACTAGTTTTGTGCCACCAGTTTCAACCACGTCAACATTTGGTTTTGGCGGCACAAGTTCGTTTGTGAAAACTGCACCTGCGGCCGGCGCAACAATAACCACTGCTGACAAGTTAGAAGCAGGCCAAAAACCTTTTGCTACAACCACAGCTGCTACAGGTTTCATGGGATTTGGAGCAACAGCAGCAGCTTCAAATACAACCACAAAGTTTGGACAAATAAAAAATATAACTGCAACAAAAATGGAACCATCTGCAAACTTATCAGCACAGCCTCAAGCTCCCATATCATTTGCTGCCAAAGTTGTTAGTAGCGAAGCTGCAGCTAAGCCGCCTGCATCAACGTTTGTATACAGCAAGCCGGCGCCAATGCAGGATAAAGAAAATAAAAAACTTGGCGAAACTGAGATACCAAAAACTTTTAGCTTTGGTAGCGTTGTTCCAGATGGTGCTAATCTATTTGGTGGCACTGATAGCAAATCAGTATTTGGTGTTTCTTCTCTAAATCCAGGAAATGTTACTCAATTTGGTGGATTTAATGCTTCGAAAGCGTCACCGTTTGATGGTAAACCTGGTACTGGTTTTAATTTTGGCAGTGTTGGCACTAGTGTAGGCTCGGCCACAACTATATCTACAGCAGCAGCAACACCAACAACAACAACAACGTCGAGTGCTGCCAAATCGTTTAATTTAAATTTTGGTGGGTTAGGCGACTCTAAAGCCAACACAGCTTCAGCAGATACAACAACTTTAGCTGCAAAACCGACTACTGCTACAGCATCAACTGCAGATCCAACAACGCCAACCACAAAAGAACCTGTTTTTAGCGGTCTAGGCAAGTCTGTTGGCAGTGAAGCGACGACTACAAGTACTGCGTCCAGCACAACAACCTCAGCAGGGTAGAATACTAAATTTTTTTAATGAAAACTTTGATTCTCACTACATTCTTTTTAACCCAGATTTAGTTTTGTTGGTGCATTAAATTTGACAGCACCAAAATCAGAACCCGCGTCTGTAATAGCAGCAACAACTCTTCCCACAACGATCAGCTCAAGTAGCGCTGCAGATTCGCTCTTCGATTCGCTTAATATATGCAAGCCTTCGACTAAAGATTCTGGTAAGCCTGAGATGACTATTTAAGAAACCATATATATTTTGTTTACTTTACTTCCTTAGAATCCCAAAACAATGCTGGAAATGTTTTTGCCAGCAGCACCTTTTCGTTTACTGCCGCTAGTGATGCTTCAAAGACACTATTTGGCGGTACAGCTACTGGTGGCAGCTTTTCTTTTGGTAATGTTGCATCTACTACTGCTGCTGCAACTACTCCAACGATCTCAGCGACAACCACAGCACCAGTGACGATTGCTGCAACAGCCGTAAAACCGGTTGTGGTATCATCAGCAACTGCTGCACCGTTTTCAACAGCTGGCCTTAGTACAGCGACATCAACAACTGCTACCGACACCGTTGCTGAGACTACAACTCCAGCTGGAACGACTCCTGTCGCTACAACAACAGCAGCAACAACTTCTATTTTCGGCCAAAATGTGGTTAGCAGTGCCACTCCCTCCATTTTTGGAACTGCTGCAACCATACCACCATCAACAACATCTATATTCGGAGGAAATACCTCCTTTTTCGGGACGAACACATCAAGCAGTCCACCCACAACAAATGCGACTTCGATCTTTGCAACAGCAAATACAATCAACGTTGCCCCAACCACTTCTGCGACAGCGCTCTTTGGCACAGCAAACACTACAACAGCCACATCATCCAGTTCGATATTTGGTTCAACGACCGCCGCAACGACAACCAGTGGCAACATTTTTGGTGGTATCCCCAAGCCAGACCAATCAGTATTTGGGAGCCCTCCTGCCACTCAGCCCAGCTCTGGTATGGGACTATTTGCAGCTGCTGCAGCAGCAAATCCTTCGCCATTTGGCAGTCCAGGGGCTGCAAGTGGTGGTAGTATATTTGGTGGCAGTGCTCCGACTGGATTCGGTACAGCTTCATCCACTGCTACATCTGCTGGTTCGATCTTTGGAGGGGGTACTGCCAGTGCAACAAGTCCTTTTGGCGCGGCTGCAACTGGTGGCTCCATATTCGGTGGCGTAGCAAAACCTACTGAGGGCAGCAACATTTTTGGTTCACCTACACAACCAGCAGCCCCGGGTACAGGTGGCTCTATTTTTGGTCAGAGCACTTTCGGTCAGCCAGCAGCCGCTGCTCAGACCGGAACCTCAATATTTGCTGCGGGCGCGCAACAGCAAGGTTCTGGTTTTGGTGGCTCAATTTTTGGTGGAGCTGCTACAAATACTGCTACAGCAGGTTCAATATTTGGCGGAGGATCGGCAGCAACAGCTTTTGGACAGATCTCTGGAGGTTTTGGTTCTTTTTCACAACAAACAACTGCACCTGCATTCGGCTCACCAAACAATGGCAGCTCGTTTGCTCAAGGCGGAACTTCGGTGGCTCAAAGTGGTTTTGGCTCACCACAACAGAACTCACCGTTTGCAAAGCCCGTCTTTGGTGGGGCGCCCACATTCGGCAGTCCACCAGCATTTGGGGCTCAGCCTAGTTTTGGCGGTGCACCCACTTTTGGTAGCCCCAAGGGTTTCGGTTCATTTGCAACGCCGTCTGTAGCAGCGGCACCTACTGCAGCAGCATCAGGTTTCACAGTGCAAACTCAGAAAAACAGTCTCTTTGAGGCATTGGGTTCGACAGAGACAGGTTTGTCATTCGGTAATTTGGCGCAGAATACCAACGTAAATGCTCCCAAGCCAACCTTCGGAGGGTAAGCATAAAATAGCTATTCGTGCTTGAAGCAAATAATTTTCTTTGATTTCTTTTTCAGCTCGTCATTTATGAATTATAGAGCATAATGTAGATGTCAGTCTCATCAGCTTGCCTTGGCTAAATTAGGCCTCGAAAATATATATATAGTACAATAATACCTACATGTTTTGTTAAGATTTTGTTCCTGCACATATACTTACAAACTTTGTCATAAATTAAGCTCAAGTCTGGTAATAAAATCGTTCGTTTAAATTTGAATATAAATAACACGAGAAACTTTTTTCTTTCGATAATTTTTATTAATTTGGTTTTATAAAATAATTTTCAAATTATAAAAGACTTGCATTTTTTACCTGCTGTTCATTGACATTAAAAATATTCTCTTAATTATAAGCTAACTCCGTTTATATGCAACAACAGCGCGTTTATCTCTTTGCCTGTACTGTTAGAATTTACTTTCTTTACTCTTTTCGTTCTACTTAAATTACAACTTTTGGTTATTTTATAATTTTTATTTATGGTGTGTAAACTTCAATGTTTTGGGTTTAGTACTTAAAAAGTAACTTTCTGCATTACTTATTAATATTTTTCGTAGTAAAAAAATGTTTATTTGTTTTTTGTTAAATTGTGTTTGCTTTACTTAAAAATTTAATCTACGTATTTATTTGGAATACATATATTTTAAAAACTTTCGGTTCACTTGCTTTCTTTAAATGCACATTTTTTTATTTTCCTCTGCTGCTCTTTTGTTTCACAATAATTTCTTATTAATAAATAAATTAAGGAAGCCGATTTTTATTACCTTAGATATATTGCAAATTAATTCCTCATAAATTCCTCATATACATACATACAAATAAAACTAAATTTTACAATCACATACAGTTTTTGTTCTACAAAAAAAAAAAACAATAAATAGAAAGTGCATTATTTAGTATTTTAAATTCTTAGTATTATTTTTAAAATCGGTATTAAACGCAAGAACTTTTCTTGTTGAATTGTTCATTCATATTGACTCTAAAATGAATAAGTTTAAAAACCTTAAGGTTTAGTCGTTCGTAGCTAAAACTATTTATTATAAGTTGCATGAAATGCAGTTCTTTAATGCTCTTCAATGATTTGAACCAGCAGCAATTTAATACCAAATTTAGGCCTTGTTTTTACACTGGTTCGGGGTAATGGCTAATAATGCTCGATATTTTTTAAAGAACTCGATGAAAATTAATTTTAGTAAAACATCAACCAAAACTTTCGACAGAATTTAAGAGAATGCAGCTGATAACACGAGAGTGGTCAGCATAAAACAAGGAACATTTTAAGGCATACAAATAAATAATTTATATACATATTAAGATTTCTTGATACAGATCTTAATGATGTTTGACTTATTAATCTCGAGGCAACCTATGGACAGTTGGAAAGCAGCAAACTACAAAAATTAACTTGCATTCATATAAATGTTTATCCTTTGGTGGTTGACTTTTGGCGACAAACAAGAATTTGTATAAACCACTTGCTACAACTAGTTATAATAAGTAAAAAAATTCGTAATTTTGATCTTAACCTTTAAGTGGTGACGTGAACTTTTTGCACTACCAGAGACGTGTGGTCTCGCAGGCTCCTTTACTTCATTGTTTAATTATTAAGTAAACACTAATCAATCTTTTAAAAAAACAGCAGAAGTTGGTTTATAGAAGTAAAATTAAAAGAAATGTTCAAACAATACTTTTTTCTTTTTTTTTCAAATTTTAATCAAAAATAAACATTTAAGGAAGTTTGCAGTCTTCATGTGTTTCTCGTCACCACTTAAAAGTTAAATTATATTCTAGTTAAAAAATTCTAGAAGCCAAGTTTCCAGATGATCAATTCAGTTCTATGACAATTATTCAATAGACACATTGATTTTATTGTCTAAAAAGAAGTCAGGACTGTAATACATTGAAAACGTTTGGAGAACTATGCGAGAGAAGTTATTAGGAATCGGCGACAATTTTATATCTAAACAAGAACTTATAGCGACTATTCGAAAAGACTTACTGGATCCTATATCAGGACATTGTCAAAAAATAGGTTTAATTAGAATGAAAACCAGCAGACTCATATGCCAGAGGCCCTCATAGGTGGCATGGAATTTAGAATAACTTGTTCACTTTTCTTTTTGAGAATGTTTTATTAGCTATCATTATTTTATCTAACAGACGATCTTGGAAGTAATCAGAGGTGTTGTAACCGACACAAAATTGAAACAGAATCGGATTTCAAATTAATAGCAGTTTTAAATGGTTTATTCAAAGACGGAATACAAGATGGAAGTGTAGGGTTTGTGTAGGGAAGTGGATGGATTTGTGTAGGGTTTTCTTAAAGTGGCAGAAACTGTTGAAACATGTGATATGCCTTGACCATGGCAGAATTATCCAGGTAGCATTGAAAACTGCTAAATTGCTCTTCGAAAGGAAAACATAGCCTGTCAAAAACAGCTGTTAATGAAACAAAGCGAAAATAAAGCAAGTGTCGAGAACTAACATTATAAAGCAAGTAAAGTGCTGCCCGCTTAAGCTAAGCCATTCAAACTCGCCGTAAAATAAGATAAAATATAATAAATATATCATGGCACAAAATGTATTCTTTACATTCCAAAAAGACACCACTTTTAATGAATATGAACATTTATTTTACTTCTTTTTTTTCACTTCAACATTTTTAACATTGGTTATGTTTTCACTTATTGACAATGGCCGGTTGAAAGCGCTCTCTTTTTGAGTATATTTTTTGACAGTACATGTTTTCCTAACAACTTTCAATGGTACCTGAATAATTTTACCATGGCCTTGACCTCGTCATATCAGGAACTACGAATATTCGTCGTAAATTGATGTGTTTTAAAGTTCCTTTGATTTCAAATAAGGGAAGAAAGGATATAGTAAAAATAAAAAACGCGCGGTTTTTTATAAAAATTTTTCGTGTTTTGTTATATTAAAATCCAATTTAAATAAAAAACTTAAATTAATTGCTGAAATTAGCTTTCTTGAAAAAAGTTGGGACATTAAAAGAGTCATATCTTAACAAGTTATACATGGACTTTTATGGTTAATAGCTTGTTGAATAGGTAACGTGAGCAGAATGAAATCTGGACAAAACTTTGAACAATTTTGAAATCGATGAGCAAAACAAAAAATTCCAAAACTAAAGGTATACTTTAGCATCACAAGGCACACGTGATTGGTGTATTTAAATGTGTTTTTGTTTTTAAAATGTCATTAACAGAAGTAGATCGTCGAAAACTAATTTGCGAATTTTGCATAAATAATTTTAACAAGAAAAAGAGTGAAGTCGTAAAACATTTTATTGAACGGATTTTTAAGAAGTCGACTATTTATAAAACTATTCAACTTTTTCATAGAGGAAAACGAGTTGAATGAAAAAAGGAAGCGTGAAAACATGCAATTTAAGCAGTAGCGAAATTCGTTCTCAACTAAAAGCCAAAACTTACATCAACAAAACAACAATCAGAACTTCTCTAAGCCTGCTTTCCCAGAATTTGTTTTCTGCTAATTCGCACGTACTTTGTATAATGGATGACGAAACATATTTTACACTTGAAAGTAACAAATGGACCCAAAAGTTGTATTTAAATTTATATAAAATTTAGTGGTAGTGAAAGATTTTAATGGTAATGGTTTTCCATTTGCATTACCACTAAATTTTTAATGGTAATGTAAGAAATTTACATTACCACTAAAATTTCAAAAAATTTCCACCAGTACTAAATTTTTCAAGTATAAAATTATGTTATTGACGGGGTTTCATCATAAAATAACATTTCTATTTGATTGTGATTTTTATTATAAAAAGGAAAAAGCATTATTTAATTCTGATTTTTATTATAACAGTAATAATGAAAATCGCAGAATTTTATACTAGAAAAATTTTGTACTTGTGAGCTTTTTTGCAATTTTAATGGTAATGCAAATTTCTTTCATTACAATTTAATATTTAATGGTAACTCAAATTAAAGTTTTCCATATGGATCTTGTTATTTATTATGTTGATTTTCTATGATTTAAATACAAATTCTAAATGTTTGATAGTTTAAATAAATTAATTCAGATTCAGTAATGCAAATTTTTTAATTCACATTAAAATGTTCCATTACCATTGAAAATTTAGTGATAATGCAAATTTTTTCCATATCTATAATGGTAATGGAAAATGCACATCTGTGCAAAACACTAAAAAATATTAAACTTTCAATGAAATACATGTTTTTAAATGTCAAACTTATGTCCAGATTTCATTTCGCACACGTTGATACCATAGCCTTTCTTTTAATACCCAATAAAATTTCTTGGTTTTGTTTATATATAGCAAAATTATAGCAAGTTTTTCGAGCCCATTTTTTCAACTTTGGACCCCTATAACTTCTAAGCCAGATGAGAGCGGCCATTAATTTTTCAGATTTGGAATAAGAACCCTTTAATACATATGTATATTAATAATAAAAAAATTAAAAATTAATTTTAGCTAAAGTAAAATATTCCAAGATTAGATTAGCTTCCACACGTAAAATTTTGCAATGAGTTTTGAAACTTTTGCGAATTTTATCTCCTAAATGATTCGAGACCGACAGGAAGCCCAAATACGTTTATTAAAAACAATAGATAAAATTAGTTACGGGTGGTCCGTAAAATGCACTTATGCCCTCGTTTTAAAACAGACAACCAAACCGATAAATCGGTTTCTGTAACACCGACGCAAAACCCATTTCGAAAATTAAACCAGTTTCGAAATCGATACTCGGTTTCTATAACACCAAAATTAAATCTGTGTGGATGTCAAATCTGATTCTGACATTTGTCGGTTTCCTCAACACGCCATCATATCTCATAATACAGTTAATAGTTTAGCTTTTTTGGTCGATGTACTTAAATTCAGAAATAAATTTTTGGGAAGGAAAATTTGTGTAATCAAGTTGTGGTGTCCATGTTTTATCATCTCATTGATGGATTAACTATCGTCATTAATTTTAAAAAAATATTGCAAATATTGAATTAATTGTAAATTAAACATATGATTTGGTAAAGAAAAAATTCTGAAGGAGTTTCCTGAATAAATATTAATGGGGAAAATTTAACAATTTCCCAAATAATTTTGAACATTTTTCATCGAAATTTTCACTCGTATTTTAAATATTGAAAATAATTAAGAAATCGAATAAACCCGAATCGAATAAACGATTTTAACATTTTTACATTTTCTTCAAGTTCAAGAATGTTCGAGTAATGATTCAATGAGAACATTTCTCATTTCTTTTCAAAAAGGTGTGTAGCAATTAATTCTAGGAAAATATTTTTCCCACATGCAGTAAATATGGTCTATGTAGTTGGATTTTCCTATTATAAAATGTATTCATTTCAAACTTTTACCTTAAAGTTTATTTAGAAAAAATAATAGTAAGTAGCTTAAAACACTGTATTTCTAGAATTAAAGCTTACACGCTAGACCCACCTCTTTCAGGGTAGACACTTTTTAATAACTTAAAAGAAAAATCACGATAATATAGCGACACTTCTACGCGGTCCACCCTGACTAATGTTATCCATGGATGACCACTTTTTAATACCATTTTTCAGCGCTTCAGCAGTCACCTTGTCTTGCATGACACGTGACATTGCCTCTAGCTTCTGGGCGCGTTCTTTGGAAAGTGGCTCCGTGGGAAAAGATAGCTCATTTGCTTCAGCGAGTGTGCGCAAGTCAAAGTAGTATTTGGCATAGACCGATGATGGTACGTTTATGTTAAATTGCAATAGTTCGAGAAACTCACGTTCCAATTCGTTCATGTCCTCAACGGTAATGTCCTTAAGAATCTGGCAGTAGTCAACATTCCAGACAGCCTGATCGTCCCATACTTTTGAGGCCAACAGAATGGCGCCTGGGCAGCAAAAAAAATTTCACAAATTACTTGAATAAAGATTTAAAAGCATGTTTAAACTTACCCAAAACCATGCGCTTCCAGTTGCATGGTCCTACATCTAGCTCAGCGTAGGTCAGCAAACGCTCTAAGTAGACTAGCGTTATGATAGCGCACTCCGCCGTTAACTGTGCCGCATTGAAGAGCGTTCGCACAAATTTATATATCTGCCTATGTTCCGGATTGTGCGTATCGTAATCTTCGGGCACTGTATCATGAGTCAGTGGGTGCAGTTTTTCATCAAAAATCTCAAGACGCCGATCCGACTGCCGATTCTTGATGTGATAATAAATCGCGAGCGACACACATTTTACAGTATTTTTCAGATTTGGTTGCGAGACTGTGCTATCATCCAGATAGATGGTAGAGCAGGAAGAGCTCTTTTTCAAACCACCACTGGTGGTTGAATTTGGTGCCTGTTGTGCGATTTGATGTTGGGAGCGCTTGCGTGTTATGCCACCGTTTTCGACCTTGGAACGTTCGAGAAACATTGTAGCTGCTGTTGGATCCACGGAAGGATCTTCCTCGCCTTCGAGTGCCTCACGCTCGGAGATATGCTGCAGATTGTGCGGATTATCGATGGTGCCGCTATTGTGTATTGCTACGGAGGAAGCGTGTGCCGAATGACGACCATCGAGTTGATGCTGAGAAGCTGAGTGCGTGGCATGATGCGGATGGCGTTCCTCGTAAACGGGTGGTATATCTTTGGATTTGCGGTCCGACTGAGGACTTGCATAAGCGCAGCAGGAATTCTTGTTGCCCATTTTAAGATTATTAACTTAGATGAGAATCAAGTTTGGGTGGTGCGGTTCTTCTGAAGGTGTGTTGTCCAAACAACCAAAATGCTTTTTTTGTCTTATTTTTTAGAAATACTGCGCGCACACTTGCATAGATGACTAGTTTAAAAAGTACACAAGTATATGTTTGTGTATGTGTGTGATTTGCTTATTTTGTAGTTAAAACTTTCGTTTAAAATAGATATTTTTTAGTAGCTACTTTTGAAAGATGTTAACGTTTTTAATTGGCGGTTTTCGTTTACATATGCTTGGAGTCGTGGGTTAAGCTTTGAGTGTATGTGATTGAGTTTGTGTGTATTAGTGTGTTTGTGTGAGTGGGGGAGGATGTGGGTTGTCTGCTGGAAGGTCATTCACCTAAATTGTATAAGCAAATGTTTTTATTTGGCACTTCTTCGATTTCTGCTTCCAAACATTGTAGCTCTTCTGGTGCTGCTTTATGCGTGTTACCCGTTTTGGCGTTTTCAATGAAGTGCAGCAAAAAGTTCAATACAAAATATATGTATCTTGAATAGATAACAGCTGTGAAATAGAAGAAAGAAATTAATTATTACGTTGTTCATCGAGTTCTATTTTTTTGAGTGTTGACATTAAAACATACAAAAAATGTGTACTGCAGGTGAGATATATATATATGGCTTGCCTTATTCTATTATGTTTTTTACACATGAAATTTTTTTTTACAGTGTCTAAAAAGTGGTGCACCAGTTTAAATTTTACAAGACGCACTCTATCGCCGCCTAGACAAACTAGATTAAAGAAATGTTTTCAATAAGTATTATGGATTTTTCACGAAAATATTTAAAACACGTGTGTTTTTTTTTAAGTCTAAAAGCTGGCTTTACTGCTTGCAGTCCATATTTGGTTGCTGGTAATGACAACAACTTATTTCTAACGACATATCCAAGCCGCAAGGCAAACAACTATTCGAATTAATTTCATTAAATAAACAATACAACACTTAAAAAGCCGCTTATAACAACACTGTAGTTGGTTAGAAGCTGAAAGTAGAGGGCACGCTGTGGCATGCGTAAGAAACCAAATATAATTAACTGAAATCACAGTTTATTACTGTACCGTAAACAAATAACTATTATGGATTAAGTTTTCCATTGAACATTTTTGCAATAATAAATTGATTAAAAATTCACCAAAATATTTACAAACAAATATTTTTTAACAAAAAAAAAGTTTACTTGTTATAATATAGATGGCATAGAATCCTCAAACAATGGCTTGCTTATTACGTTGGTTTAGAAAAATTCATATTTATGTCTCATGATGATGGATTTCTATGTATCTATAAATGAGTCATTTATTTCAGAAATAATATTTCTGTTGTTATTCACAAACAAACGTATATATAAGAACATTTATGGGCTAAATATATTCATTCATTCATTTATTAATCATTATAAAATCCTTACCATAAGCTTAATATACCAATATACCTAATATGTACCTAATATACCAAGATATCGCTTTAAAATGAATTGAAGGGTGTAGTCTCGTTGGTCACTTTCGAAATTTTTTTTTTTAATTTGTATATGTATCTAAGAATATTCAGCCCTATTCCAGATAGCCGTAGCGAAAATTTTCTCTCGGATACGTAATATCGTATTCTGCAATCCGAATTATTACATCGTATTCGAACATTCGTAGCATTGCTATTCCACAATCCGAACGCATCAACTTTTGACAGCTGTTTTTCGGATTTTTTCACGAAAGCTTTGCCTCGACGAATTTGTTTACGACAAAAGAAAACAATTGATTTTTTATAGAATTAGGCTGCAAAATAAACTTTTAATTAATTTTTGGTAAATATAGGTAAATTATTTTTTTTTTTAATCCTATGAATATGTTAATTGAAATTTATTAATTACATTTCCTACATTTCGTAATCCATTTCCAAAGGGTTGATGCAATCTCACAATATTCATCGATGAATTTCCATTGATTCTGTTTGTGAGAAATCTTCCTCTTATTGTGCGAAAATTGCAATTGCAATGAAATCCATTTAAAATCACAGCTAAAAAATACAATGTTGATCAAAAACACTTCAGTTTTTAAATTTTTCTTTTTATTTATTTGTCTGCTGTTAAAATCAGTTGTTTTCGAATTCCCGAAAGTAAGTTCGAAGAGGGGAAGTTTCGTTCGGAATTTGGATTGGCAAATTTGTCGTATTCGTAGCGTAGCTTTACGTTCGGAATTTCGTTTCGACGGATTCTTGAATAGGGCTAATTGTATTAAATTTTTGTGAAGATCCGAGCAGTATAAGTATTTCTTTTCTCCCAAAGCTTACTACCTGCGCACACGTACCTGACAGCTCACAAAACTCTAAGCGCGTTTTTCTCAAAACTACATTTTCTCGGACGCCCAACACGATTTCTCCGGAACCGGTGGGCTTACCTTTCTGAAATTTTAACCACATTCTCCAAAAAACACCTAAATTGTCAAAAACTAGATGATTTTCATGTGAATAATTATCATGTAAAAATATTTATTTTTATTATATATGTTTGTACAAATAACAGCGAAAAAAAGGTTTTTTTTTAATTTTTGTTACATAAAATTAACAACAATTGTTAGAAATTAATATTCCATTGTCATACCGAATCTAAAACACTTCAAGTTTTTTGTTTCAGATAAGCCGTTGCCGAGATATCGTGTTGGAGCCGGACCTGCCTCCAAATTATGGCGTTCCGTTCAACCCTTGTGTTGGCACTTGGCCCATAGGTGAGCCATCATGCGTTTGTTTAACTTGACCCTGTAGCCAATTTTTTCCTGTTACCGTGTTGGGGATCGGTGGCATCAACTAAATATATGTTTTAAGGGAACGGATCAGTTTTCTGCTTGTCAAAAGTCTGCATTGTAATTTTTATACGGCCTTTTAATTGTATTTGGGATACAAAATGGTGTTTTTTTAATATTAAACTATTTGACTTGCACGGAAAGTTGTTATTTTAAGCTTATTTACCTTAATTATTCTTAGTCCATATTTTGCATAATAATGCAGACTTTTGTTATGCAAAATTGTATACAGAATTTCATACATACAGAAAATTGCACCGAATCCATGTTTTGAGCTTTGTAGACAAAGTAAACGTTATTAGTAAATTTTAAAATAGTTAAAAGTCGACCGTAAATTACTTTACCCTTTCGTCAGACACGTGGCCCACCAGTGAGCCACATATTTTGTGTGAATTATGTAGTGTTTTCATATATTAAGTCCGGGGAATTAAGTTCGTTCCTTATACTATTGATTCATTTCCTCACTTTTTTTGTATGAGTTACAAAGAAGGTTACACATACATAAAAACATTTTAAACATTTTGCTGTTCACAACATTTAATTTTTACCTCATAAAATACAATTTTAGCTATTAAAAACATTTTTTTACCTTACAATGAGCTTTTTATATGAGTTTATAACCCCTACTGGGGAAGTATTAAAAAATTTGCACATTAACTCAAAATTAACACTTAAAAAAAGAATGGTGTACTAAAGTCCCCTTTGATAACAAAAAAGTTATACCCAAAGCCTCCACCACCTCACGAAAAAAATCCTGTTTGAGTCTTGTTGTTTTATATAAAACTTTAACAATATATAATAAATATGCGATCTTTGTGATTCCTTATTTAGTTTATTCTTATCTTTGTAATTAATGCTACCGTATCTTTAAGTATTACTTAAGTATTCTATAAGAGTAATTGTCACTGATTGATGAAATCAATTAAATAAAAAATAAATAAACCTATATAAGAGTAAACATATAATATTATCAAAAAAAAAAAAAAAAACATGTCTTAAGGTAGGCAAAAATGAAATCAATTGAATTAAAGTAATAACATAATAGGATTTTGAGATGATTATTATTAATATGCTTTGTAGTTCAAAACGAAACGTATGTCCTTATTAGGGAGTCCAACACCGGAAGTTTTTCTCGATCCAGGGATTATCGGGCTTGAAAATCTCAATTTTTTTTTTGGGAAAATTGGATTTGGGAAAAAAAGAAGGAAATATTCACAAAATGAATTTGTGATTTTGACCGCTTCAAAAGAGGACATAATCCCAAAATTAGATTAATTTATGTTTTATTTTGAATGTTTAATTTGTTTAAAGAAAGGTAAATAAATATGCCTGAATTAACAACTTTCCGTACAAAGGCAAATTATTTCGTCATAAACAAATTTATTTGCCCTTGTACGGAATGGTGATAACTTGAATTTTTCAAATAAATATTTACTAATTTACTTAAATGATCGAGAAGAAAGCGCCGGCGCTATGAAAAATCGTAAAAAAAAAATTAAAAATCGCCCGTTGGACTTACTGAGGGTTGTAGTCCCTATGAACCTATTAAGAAGGGAATTATATCCAGAAGTACTGTAGACAGCAATAAGTCTCTTTTTAATAAGAGGACTTCGGCCGCTCCTTAGAGATTACAACCCTCAGGTAGTCCAACATCGGCTTCGCTGTCTACATCACTTCTGGACATAATTCTCTTTTTTATTTGCCAAGTTTTGAATTCTTATGGAGTTACCTCGCACAATTTGATTTTAGATGTTAAAAAAGTTGTATGTTAATTTTATTTTTTTTTATAGAATTAAAAATAATATTCCTTTATTGCACTTATGCTGAATTTTTTGCAAGAAAAGAAGCATAGACAATCACAAATCTATATATGTAATAATAATTCAATTACCTAAAAACGTAATGTGAATTTACAACGTTATTCCATTTTACCTGCTCTGGAGAGTTTTTTTGTTTTGTTAATATTTATTACAATTCTTCAATCTTTTATTAATATTATCAATTCAATTTTCAAAGTTGGACTTTCTTTTTGTTCTTCCACTGACTGACACTTTTTTATTGCTTTTTGATAGCGATAAGGTGCATATTTTTAACTGATTTGGTGTTAAGGCAATGTAAGAGAGTCATGTTAACGGTAATTTGCAATAAAATTGGTTTTGCAAAAAGTGACTTTTGCAACGTTATTCGTGACTGTACTTAAATTATTTAAAAAAAATTTATGGCTTTTTCAAATAAAGGAATAACTTCATCAGTTTTAAGTGCACCAGGAATGATTTCCTTATCCAAATTTTTATTAAATATGTGGCAAAGGATGTCGGAAATATTAAAAAATTTTTTTTTTTTATAAAATCATAAGCTATTTGCTGTTGTGGAACTGGAATTTTTAAGAGATATATGCCCTTATTCTTGTTGTCACCTCGCCTATGTGACAGTTCTCATACTCGTGAACTAAGTGAGTTTGTGAACTACGTCACATGACAACAAGAATACCAGATTTCTAGTGACGTGACACGAGTGTGAGAACTCTCACATAGGCGAGGTGACAACAAGAATAAGGGCAAATATAATTTTAAATACTTCAAAAGAGGAAATTGGATTGATAAAAATACTGAATGGACTACTATTTTCTTTGATTAAAAAAACACACAAGGAGCTGTTGAGCCCATGAGTAGAGACAATGTCTGATCCGATGCTAGAAAAAAACTTATTGAATTCGTCAGCTAAATTATTAAGGTTGAAAATAATAAGGCCATCAGTCTTTATGATGGTTATATCTTCTCTGTGGTGTATCCTATTCAAAATGTTGTCGACACGGTTCCATTCTTTTTTGGGACCTCCCATAAACTTATGAAGTTCATTTAAATATGTAGTAATTATTATTGCAGGCTGTTATGTCTTTAATAATTTGTTTGCTTTCTGTACTGATTGCCCCTTTCGATATTGTTGTTTAAAATGTAAAAAAATATATTCGTCATCCTGCGTTGGTTATTAATTTGCTGATTGGTGAAGTGATATTATGAAATGGATGAATAAACAATTTAGTCACTGTTGACAAAAATACAAACGCACATTTAATGAATTATTTCTAAGATAGCTTAAATGAAATACCAGTTTACACTTTACTTTATACATAAAAGTAGGTCAAGCGTTACAACCAGCAATTATTGATACAGAAAAAAATAATATAAATGTAATGAACGTTAAACACAAAAATTATTTGAATGAACATATACTCCTGTGTGTCATAGTTTAAAGTCGACAAGATTAGGGTGCTTTGTCAGCCTTTAAGTCTGCAGCAATCGGCTACTGCACCAATCCGATATGTTTAACGCACCTAATTAAAATTCTAGAATTATTTTGTAAATTGCCCTTCATTTATAAATATTGCTTACTTGTTAAAAAAAAAAATTTGAACCAGTTAAAAAGTATTTTTATGCATTCAGCTAGGTTTTGCATATTATAACATTAAATTTTATCGATTGCGCACAGACTGCCGCAAGAGGTGTGGAGAAGTGCTCGAGACACAGTGGAAGAGGTGCGTGCAATGACTTCTTCATCGGTTTTTGGACACTTAAATGACTCCACGTTGTCGCATTAGATAAGGAAAAGCACACATAAGTAAGTCAATGACAAATTTCAAATAGGAAATTTAATTATTTAATTTGGAGATTAAAGCAAATTGTTTACTGGTGTTGGAAACATTTACGGCTTAAAAAGAAATTAAGCCACATGAATAATTATTAATGCTTTTCAGTCAACACTTCGCAACATTGGAAATAAATCAACAAATGAATTGACCAAATGCTGTGATTGAACTCTGCATGTTTATAGCTTTTCATTACATTCGATACTTTTGTTTAACTTCCAAATTCATGGAGTATAAAGGTTCATGAACCTTTCTCGTGTGCTTGAGTTAATTTTGTGGTTACTGCTTCTGGCAGAATATATTCAAATATATTTTATCTATTTATTTATCTCTTAAGATATTTTAACAGCATAGGCTTATATTTTCCTAATCCAAATATAAACTTACTCCAATTGGGTTTCACGTCCTTCTTGTTTCTTCTACTCTTTTCCAAACGTTTTCATCAACTACACCGGAAGTGTTTTTCTCTTTCACTTCTTTGCTTCAGCTGCTTTTGTTGTGCTTATTTTCAAATTATAAACTAATTCTTTCACATTTTTATCCAATTTCTGTGAGTTTCGGTGCACGAATAATAATTTTAACACTTTTTTACAAAAAAAATTTATAAGTTCGCGGATACTCGGCAAGCGAATGCGTGAAATATTGGAGTAGCAAAAATCGTCAATTTGGTGTTCTGCAGCTTATATCTATTGTGACCCGATGGGTTTGTATAAATAGTGCTGTTCACACTCAAGCAAAATTTTGTCAATCTCATGATAAAATTAAACAGGTAGCATTGACACCAGTGATGCGCGGCGAAGCCAACATGAGGCTGTTCAGACTTGCCTCAAATGAGGCGACTTACTTGACTCATTTTGATATAAGTTAGCTATCAGGTGTTCACACACAAATTATTGCCTCACTTTGAGGCTGCATCAATTTGGCATTTATTGTTTTTTTTCGTTTGTTTTCTGTTGCATTATTAAGCGATCAAGTTTTTACAATTTAGAGAATATTAATTTGCTAACAACAATGAATAAACAAAATTAATTCACGCCAGAACAAGCTAAAAAGAGCAAAAATTTCAACATAACAAACTTCACTCTGACGTTACGTCAAAATGAGTCGCAAGATTTTTAAAATTTTTAAAATTCTCTCCTCACGTAACATGTCACCTTCCCGCTTTTCCCTTTGCCTGTAGACGTCAAAATGAGGCAAGTGAGTCGCCTCATTTGAAGCAAGTCTGAACAGCCTCCATGATGTCAACAAAACTATTGTCGACAATGTCGTGTAGACAATTGCTTTTAACGACGTGTATATAACTAATGTCAGAGGCTGCATGTTTATTGTGGTATTTAATCAAATTGAATCAAATTAAACCAGCCGTTGTTAATTTGTGTTAATTAAACGAATTTAAAAAAATAATTTAAGAATCAGCCCAATAGAATAAAAACTTGTATTTTCACAGGGTTGAATTTTGTTGACAATGCTTACACAGTTGTCGACATTGATAATATATTCGACACATTTTCTACATTATGGACACCAAAATGTCGACAATTAAAGAAAAAGTAAAGACAATTTAACAATTTTTTTTTAAACTACATTCACATAATTATCATATAAAATGTTACTCAAGATCTGCCACGCTTTTTGCTCACCTCCCATACAAAATTAAGAATAAAAGTGCAATATCTCCAGGTGTAAGGAACAAAATTAATTAAATTTTTATTTACTTGATTTATATAATTACCGTATAAAAATTTCATCAATATCTGCCACACCCTACGCTCACCTCCCGTACCAAATAAAGAATGAAAGTGCATTATCTCCAGTTGTTGAACGTATAAGAAAGGAAATTATCTTGTTTATTTATAACTGGTTTCACTTAATTATCATATAATTATTTTATCTAGGTTGGCCACTTCCTTAACCCGCCTCCCAACCAATATTCAATGAAATTTATTAATTAAAAAATATTTTTGTTTTAACACATGGGTTTGTTTCAATTTTACATAAATCTTAAGATTTAGAGAAAATAACAGAGAAAATTATTGACTGTTATTAGAATAATTCGTAGGGTCAGTCGACGCAAAGTCAGAAAAATTGAGATCAGAAATGAAATAAATTTTGTCATCATTTGTATTATGATCTTCATTTCAAATTAATTCATTAATTTCATTATCATTATTTTGTTTTTTTTTCAATATTTTTATAAGAAAATAAATTAAAGGATCTGATGAAAGTAGTAACCCATGAAATAGATCTATAATGCATAGTTCTTAAAAGATTTTAGGGGTTTGATTTTAGCTAATTTTCCTAAACTCTTTGTGACTAGCTTATAAAGTAAAACAATTAATATTTATTATTTTTATTATGTAAAATATTTTTACATTTAGATTTAGACAATTGCCTTTTACGACGTGTAGATAATAAATGTCAGAAGCTGCATGCTTATTGTGGTATTTAATCAAATTGAATCCAAATTAGGAGAGTTCCTTATGTTACGACTTCCAAATATGCTTTTTGTTTCTTAGATTGTTTAATTTGTTAATTTGTTACACATTGCCGGCACCATTTTCGACACCAAAATGTCAACAATTAAAGACGACGCTTCGAGAAACATCACTGATTGACACTTTTTTTGGAAACTTCAATCTGTAAACAAATATAGCAAAGAACATAGCCATATATTTGCTATTTGCTACCTTTTGTTAAAAAACATTTTTGTTTACTAAGTGCAACTATGAGAAACGATGTTTCGGTAAAGTTTTTTTTATAATGTTTGTATATTTTTATCTGTATTGCACCAACAGCTGGTTTTGACAGGAGCAAATTTCAATTCTCATGATAAAATAAACAACTGTCAATGCTACCTGTATAATCTTAGCACGGTCATGATTCAATCATTATAAGGTTATTTACTTGTTTGACTTATCATTAATGGTATTCAGTAAAATTTGTTAAGCCCTAATCAACTGCTAAATTGTTAAAGTTAGCAGCTGTGGATGTGAACGCATCTACTAAAACATTTTACAATCAAGTGCTAAACTTATATGTCAAAATTAGCGAACAGACTTCTGCAGCTCAAAATCGGTGGTTTTAATAACTCGAGTAACCAGTACTCAGTAACCAAAAATGTGTTTTAATTTTAATATTACAGTGCGTTAACAGTTTTGATACATTTGCTGCTTAGAAATTTTGAAATGTTTTAAATCTCTACCAGCCCCATTACAAATTTTTTATTTTTTAAACTTTGAAGCTGCAAATCAAAAATAATTTGGTACTGGTAAAAACTCATTCCCAAAACGATTCATCACTACACTCAATAAGTTTGACGTTTCCGGCTTACCAAAGGGTATTTACAAAACAAAAACACGGTGCTGAGCTTGTTAACTTGCTAACAAGCTGCTAAGTATTTTTTCATACAAAATTTTGACAGGACATAACAAATTTGTTAAGTTTAGCAAGTTAGCAGGGCTTAACAAATGTAGTGAATACCATTATTATACTAAATAAATAAAAATAAATTCTATCTCCGAATTTAATCAAAATCTATGAAACGGGGTACATTTGCTAAGGTCCAATTATAAAAGAAGTAACATAATGTAATCTAATGTCAATTGAGCAGTGCGTTTTTCACTTGTTTTTTTTTACACAATACTTTCTGTAACGAGACGTAAAGTTCCGTGGAATTTGGATTTCTACGTTATTTTGTATTACGTCTTGTCAAAAAGCAACTGAACATTGAGGTTAGATTCAATAAGCTATTTATATTGTTGAAACTACGTCTTTTGTTGAGGTTTTGCTATTAATGTGATAGTTCTATATATCAGCAGCTATAGATGACGAAGTTTTAATTGAACTTTTACGAGAATGTGTAATTATTTACGAAAAGCAACTGCCTGCCACTGCTTTTTATAATTGCTTTAACGTTTTAGAGTAAAAATTCATGCCAAAATCGACCCAGAAATTCTGTTAGCTTTTTTGTCGTTTACTGACGGCAGGCATAGAAGTAAAATATAAGGAAGCGGTGTAGTTGAAGTGAAATGAAGTATTTTACAAACACAGTGAAGTTGACACAAACACAAAAACATTCAAACAGGGCCGCATTCAATTATGTAGTAAATAAAGGCGTAAACTATTTTTTATTTTTTAGATGCATGCTTACTATGCAATTTTTATATAGCACCGTTATATAATATGTTGCGTTACCAATTTTTTTACAGATAAAAGCATTGCTAAAATAAAGTAAAAGACATGAACTCAGAATAAAACTGAAACGACAAAAGTTACTTTAAATGATTTTTTAAAAATTCATTTAAAAAAACTATTTTTTATAAACTATTTAATTAATATTAAAATAACACAAAAACTAAACAACTAAAATACATACCAAATTAAACTCTTTTAAAATAAATAGTTTTGTGTAGTTTTTTCCGAACTGTCGGCTTTTAATTAGTTTTTTTTTTATATAAAAATACCTAGTTATAGCTTGTAACCTTAGGTTGCTAATCCACTTAATTTTCATGCCAAATTTCAAAGAAATTGTAAGCAAATAAAAAACTATTAAAGCTTATTCCAATATGAAAAAAAATTAAGGCCCTTGCCACCCTAAATAATGAATGCGCTCATGAAGCAGAGCTTGTGTTTTGACAGATGTTCTTCCTCAAAAATGGATTTTTTTTTTGCTCGGGAAGAACTTATGTCAAATAACGACGCTCTATCTCTCTTCCTTAGCGTCGAAAATTCCTTCTACACACGTATAGTGTGTGTGAGTATAACACCACTTCCTTATCTTTTATTTCTATGACGGCAGGATAGTGTGGAGTGACAGCACTAGTTATTCACAAAAGCTTAAATTTTATTGGCAGCACTTTTCTTTGACATTCACAATAATATCCCAGTGCTGTGTGAAACTTAGAAATTATTGTCTCCTCCAACAAAGAGACAAGTCGCATGATGTTTATCAATTTTCGTTTCGAGTTTAATCTTCGAATTGCATGTTTTCACAATTATTTTTTGTCTTTGGTTTGATTTGAATTTTTTTATAATTTATTATTTATATGAAAATTAAAAAAAACCATTATGTTGATTTTTTCAGTTTGTTATGCATACTAACTAAGCAATAAAGCTATGGGTTCTCACTTATGTATAAAATTATTAATTTAGGCACTATTTTTCTTATATCTAGAATATATTAAATGTCTTAGTTTAAATGGATTCACAATGGGCCTGAACTGGCCTAAGTGTAAGAGTCGTCTACCGACTCAGCCACATGTACCTAACCTGTAGTCTAGAAAAAAAAAATTGCTTATAGCCCGTTCATGCTGGGGGAAAAAGCAGCTTTTTGTAAAACGCAACTAAACGCAACATAAAAGCAGCTTTTTTCCCATACAAATAAAAATAGAAAAAAGCAATTTAAAGCAACTTAATGCAACTTTTTTCTGCTTTTTTGTATGTGTCACCCTGTTTCGTCGATACTTCTGAAATTCGAAGTTAATTTTTTGTCATATGTCAATAACAAATATAATCAACAAAGTCAATAAGTAAAGGATTGTAAGTATTTCTATATATTTAGTTATAATATAGCAATTATAGTTATTTACATCTCTTTTATTCAAGAAAATATCAGGGGAAAAGCGATTAACTTGGACTGCTGTAGCACAGAAATGTCAAAATAAAAGCTAAAGCTGCATTATAGCCAGCATGAACGCAGTTCGAAAAAGCATGTTTGAATATGCAAAAAGCAGCTTTTTTATGAGCATTAACATGGTATTAGTCTAAGAAGAATTTTCCTAAAACTTCAGTATATTTTTTCTTGGTTCTGAGCAATTATTTTCTTGAAATGATAACAATTTGCTTGATCAAAGTAATTCAGTTTTTTTAATACATACTTTTTTTAATTTGAGCAATTTTTTCAGGAAAATACAACAACTTTCTAAATCCAAGCAAATAATTTTCGGAAAGTAAACGCATAAGAAAAATATTTACTAGGAAAGAGCAATTTATTTAATGCATTTATTTATGTTCACCAAAAATTTTAATTTTATAATTTGGCAGTCCTGTCTAAAATGATGAAAAATAATACAGTTGGTTTGAAAATGATTATTTTGTTGGTTGTGATATGTTATAATATAATATGATACATAGTAAACTTTTCTGTCCAAGCAATTTCTTTTTGTTGCTTCTGAGCATTTTCATTAAGAAAGTCTTGCATTCTCTATATTGCAAGCTATGTTATTGTTCTGGATTCTATTCGGTGTAAAATAATTAAACACAATGAAGTTATATATTCATCTATTTACAATCAAAAACACATTTTTAATATTAAATACACAAAAACTTGAAGGCAAGTTGAACAGTTACAGATTTTTCACAAATTTTAATTTCTTGGGTGAGCTGTCAGACATAGAAACTGCTTTTTAAAATCAAGTTATACAACCATTCATTCATCTTTCCAAGCCCAATAAACATTGTCTACTATGCGAGCACTAAGATTTTCGAACAAGGATGGCGAAGCAATGTTCTCAAAAACAACTGGTGCCATTACCTCCATATTTTTAGCAGCAAGCTTTTTTGCTAAGCTACGTACTACAAGGCTGCCCAGACCCTTACCTTTATGCTCTTTCACCACCTGCAATAAGCCTATGCACCCTATGGGTAGCCTTAAAATAAACATTTTATAAATATGTATTTTTATTTACAAATGTAATTAAATTTTTTATACTTACTGCAAGCACCATGCCATCAACTGCCCTTCTGTATTGAAGGCGCCAACACCTTCGTTATAGCGTATCAAACGCTCTATGAATTTCTCCGAATCATCCATTTTATGAGGCCAAATTTCGTTTATGATCTCAGCATGGAATGGGTCCAGCGATGTCAGAGTAACACCTTGTGGAGGTCTATAAAAGTTTCATTCTATTAGTCAAGGGATCTAAGTAGGTAATCCTATTTGTGTTTTTTATATTTTACGTACTCCAACACAATTTGATTTATCTTTTCTCTTGGCATGTGATACCATAACGATGATACAAGATTACATTTATCCGAATTTACACCAGAGTCGCTAAAATACTGTTTCACGGTTGGTAATAGTCGCTCCGGAAAGCCGTAGAATAAGTAATTCGAATTGATGTCCAAACAATTGAGTGCGACAAGAAGTCTTTCGTGGTTGTCACTGAGAGTATTAAATATTAAGAACGAGTGATCCTGAAGTAATTTGTTTGTGTAATTATTTTATGTTGCAGCTTTTATTTTGAATCGACTAACTTTCTCAATTAGAACCACTTACATCCATGATAAAAGTTCCATCGTTCCAATCACCATTTAAGGCATATATATGAACATCTAGTAGTTGATTTTGCTGAATGCTCTCTATAGTTGTCTGCAGCATATTAAAAGCGCAGCTGGACAGTTTTTGGTCAGCATAAAGCTCACGTAATTTTGGCCATTCTGAATGCGGGATCTCGAAAAGTGAGTTAGAGGGCGATATCATGATTATGAAATCTTTTTAATTACTAAAAAGTCAAGAAATTTGTTAATAAAACTGATACAATGGCAGTGAAGCACAAATAAAATTGATCACATAGGCTCTTGCAAAATACTAAGCAAGTACTAAAAATCACGACCTATGAGTAGACATACATTTTATTTAAAAAAATTTTAGCAAAATTATTATATTGAAAAATCTTATCTCTAAAAAGTATTAAGATTAAAAATTGTTTATACAACCATTGACGAAAAGAGACATCAGATCAAAGATATGACACTTTTTCGCTAAAGCAAAAACAGATTGAATCACATTTTTACCAACAAACATAAGGAGAATTTTGTCAAATTAAGAGATAAGGGTGTTTAAGGTAATATTTTATTATTACTTTCTACTATCAACTACTTTCTATAGGTAAAGTCTATAAATTATTTTTCTAATGTCAATGTTAAAAAATATGCAACCATATTTATCGCTTAAATTCAAAGATCATAGATGTTTTATTGTCTTTGATATAATTATGAAAATAGGATCCAGTTCTTTATTGCTGATTATTTTATTTTTAGCTTCACCCAACGAAATTTATGAGGTATTTATTTCTATAGTATTAATTTTAAATTATATTTCTCTCTTTTATAGTGCAGTAGTATTTTTTAGTGGCGGCCGTAGCCTAGTGGGTAGAGTGCGTGGCCCCTAAGCTATAGAACCTCGGTAGCCCGGGTTCAATTCCAGCTCACCCAGAATGTTTTCTCAAATGAATTAATTTTTCTGTTCGGTCGTCACCTCTCTGCAGACAATGGAAAATCTCAGAGAGTAAAAACTACCATGTAAAGCTTCTTGAGTACATAAGCCGTTCGGAGTCGGCATTAAACTCGTAGGTCCAGTTCTCGATCATTTGTGTTTAAACATTTAATAACACGCACAACACAATTGATCAATAGAAGCTCGGCCAAAGTCCTTTCTAGGGCTGAAATGGTCAATTTATTTTTATATACATATTTTAGTATAAAAGCCTGTCCAACGACAGGTCCTCCGTACATTTCCTTTTTGGAGTCTTTTGCCGAAAGTAATTTTTTCTCTTTTTGTAAAGCTTAATTTTTTATACACTTAATTTTTGCAAAATACTAATGTATCACTTTAAATAACACTTTACGTATTGAAGTAGTGTTAAAAAATTAGTCCAAGTGTAAAAGTGCAAAAAGTCGAGTTTGGTCACAATCATATTCATACACAACTTTACAAACTGACCTTGCAACCTTCATATTCAGGTGGCGTTTTGCGGCTGATACAATTATATTTTTTGGTACAATCGACTCAAAATAATTTCATTAAATTCGTCATAACTTTTTTTATAAAGGATGAAAAAAGGAGGTAGTAAAAACCCAATATTGTCACTGGTAAATATCAATTATATTTTCTGTGCATACTTTCAGGCTGAACATTTTTGAGAAAAGTGTGTCTTGTAAAACTACTTTACTGTCAAAAAAAAAATTAAAGTTGGACAAATACTGTGAGCAGAGCAGCATACTTGCCTATTATGAATTAAGATGTGCATACTTTCAGGCTAACAGTTTGAGAGATATTGGACACGGAGCAGCGTGCTTGCCTTTTATATATTAAGATGTCCGTTTACAAATAATTTTGTTGTGTAGGAACTGCCAAAAATTAAACAACAAAAACAACAAAATTATTTCTACTTCGAGCAAACGGACATTGTGCAATATGGGCATAACGAAACATAAACGTCCAACTAACCGCTTTATTTATTGCAACGAAAATGCAGACCAACGAAAAGCAAGAAACGAGAAACAATACTTTTGTCTATACAAAGCAAGACACGAGAAACAATACTTTTGTCTATACAAAATTATATTGCTTCTCGTGTCTTGCACGTTGTTGGTGTGCATTTTCGTAACACAAAATAAAGCGGTAAAAGATGAAAAAGGCGGTGAATCAGTTGTGTTTTGAGATAAAACATAACAGCGATAAAACGTGTTTTAGTTTTGGTGTATATGTAAGTACTATTAGCTTTTACTTATGATAGTTTTTATAATTTAATTTTAAAAATAAATCACATATAAGGTAAATATCTCATTTTATTAAACATGTTTTGTGCGCTTATATTATTACAATTTTGAGCTTTGTAATTCGAAACATATTTCTAGTTCGTTCGTACTACTATCGAAAATGTACTGTATGGGAAAATATTTCTTACCGTACACTGCTTTTAGGCGAGTCAATTGTGGTAGCATCCCAGCAGAAAACAGAGCTGAATTCTTCACAAGAAAATACAAGTGTAAACTAAAAAAAAACGCTTCCTTGAGGGCAGGTTCTGTGTAAGCTCGGCCAGAAAACAAAATTTTTTAATTTTTTATTTTTCGACAGCTTATGATGTGTAGCATATGTGATATGATAACAATTGCATAATACTATGTTTCCATCTTATCGAAATCTTGCTATTTTAAAAAAGTAATTTCAAAGTGTTACCATCTGGCATGTCAACTTTGGACAACTAAGACTTTATTTCATAAATTTCAGAAAGAGCAAATCGTGAAGGAGCAATTACATTGCTACATTTCTTTTGCCATTTTCGGAGCTTTTCAATTTTTTTTGGTCCCAAATTGCTACTAGCAATTGCTCCTCACTGAAGCTCGAAGCATTTTGAAGTGAAACTTCTTTAGCACCGTTGTGATTTGGAACTCGATGAAACGGAAATTAAACAAGCTTAGTACTAAAAGTAGACACTAAAATTATACCAGTTGCACTTAGTTTAAAAGTTAAACAGCTTCTGCAATGTTTAAAATTGGTTTTTGTACATGGCTAAGCGTACTGTACAAACCTGTACTCTACTGCACAATGGGTTTGTGTACATAGCTAAGCGTGGCTTGTACAGTACTAAACGTACGTTTAGCTATGTACACAAACCAATTTTAAACATTGCAGTAGTTGTTGAACTTTTAAATTAAGTGCAACTGATGATTTGAGTGTCTTTTTTAGTACTATTAATTTAAGTTTCTTTTTTTATGAATTTAACGTATTTTGACATATTTTGAATCGACCAATGAATTTTTTACTCTCAAAAATTTGGCAACACTGACTGTATGGGTCTTTCAAGATGAACCTAATCTAACAAAAGTTGTTCAAATTCGAAGCACAGCGAATAAAATGGTCACCTGGTATCCTGTTTTTTCCATAAGAAAGTAGAAAGGTCAATTCGGAATGGTTTACAACCATTTGGTTGCCAGAAATATTTCGTAAAATAAAGAATCATTCCTTATCAAGACAATGCGAGCTCCCTGCTCAAGCAAAGAAGTTTTATGCACTCAAAACATCGAATTAATGGGCCATCTGCCGTACAGTTCTGATTTGGCACCCAATGATTTTTTTTTTGTTACCACACTTCAAAGACTATGTTTTGAGCGTATCTCTAACGGAATGGGATAAATCTTTTGACAAATGGTTCGAACGCATGCAAAAATGTACTAACCATAAAGGATAATATTTCGAAAAATAAGGGACCATAACACATCATTAATTTATAGTGATTATCGAAACACAGCTATTTTTTTTTTAATTTTTTGCCTACTGTTAAACGGTTAAATAAAAAACTGCATTTTTTAATATTTTTATCTTGACCCGTGAAGTTTGAACTTTTATCACTTGCACTCTTATCTGCATGTCTAAAATGTATGGTATTTCAAAAAAGGAATAAAACTTCTTGAGAGCATTCCTATTTGAACCCAAAACGGTATGGATGTATCTGTATGATTTCTGTAAAAATATAAAATATTTTTTTAGCTCAAAAAATGTATTGTATTGAATTAAAAAGGCATGTATAGTTTTTTTTTGTTTCGCATAGTTTATTCATTATTGATTTTAATAATTTATTCCATAGATGATGTAGTTTAACAATTTTTAAAGTATTGTTTTTTTTTGTTTTTCTTCACACAAATGAACATTGTTAAAAATCATGAATATGTTGGTATGAGAATAAGATTATTGTTAAGAGTGTATCTTAATTTTATGAATAGAAATAATGTTTGAAAAATGTGTCTTTTACTCATAGTTAAGTCCTTATAATGTTTTTGAAAAACTGCATTTTTAGAGATTGTTATTCTTTTTTTAACAAACAAATTTATAAAGAAATATAGTATTTACAGATAAAAACATAAGTAATTCTCATAGAGTACACATATAGAAACAAGTTTATAATAATTTTTGGAAAGATTTTCTTAATACATTAATATAAGTGTTTTTTGTATTCTTTTGTCATTATGTCACTGTTTAATGTTTTCAGTATGTGTGCTGTTCTTCACTTTTTTTTTGTGCTACAAAAGTAATGCTCTTTTTATTAAGCTGCAAATATTAATTTATTTTTGAAATTTCAAATATTATCTCTTTTGATTTTCACTTATGTATATCTGTTCTACGTAATGCGCAAATAAGTATGACTATTTTTATTTTAGTTTTTGTAAAATTATTTTGCTAATTCCTAAGACTCTGCTAATAACTCTGTTTTTTCTTTAATAATAATAATAATAATAATAGATATTTAATATTTATATAAATTACTTTTTAAAACTAGTTTTTAGTAAATGTCTAATAAATGATTGCTTTATTTCGTGAATTATTATTCTAATCTTCTTGGCTTTCACTTTAACATATATCTATATTTGTATGTATATATAATCTGTTATTTTCGCAAATGAAAATTACGTCTAACAAATATGATAACAATAAATTTATTCTTAAATAATCTTTTGATACTTTTATGTCTACTGCAAACGAAGTATGTTATGGAAAATGGCATCTATTTTCTCTAGTATTTTTTTATATTAATATCAGGCAGAAAACAGTTTCGAGAGGCATAAAGTGCAAAGGTCATTATTTTGGAGGAAGAAAGAGCCATTCAAATGATGTGTAGTTTAATTTTAAAAGGCATTAACATTGTGTTGCCTAAAGTGAAGTGACTGTCAGATCTTTTGGATGTTATTAAAACAAAAAGAAAGGTCGTAAATGCATCCAGAGTAGTTGGACTATCATCAAATGCATTACTTTATTTTGTATACACGGATCATAATGGAGTCTACTCCTTAAACTGGGTTCCTGCTGGGCATGTCAGCACAGCTATCAAATAGTATTAGGGGTATTCACGATCCAGTGCACTTGCCAGTGCAATTGAGGACTTGTGCACTTTACAAAAACAAAATACACGAACAAGCTTTTGTACAAACTTGAGGACTTGAGCAGTTGTGCGCTTGTGTACATTGAAAAATTTGACAGTATTTAAATTTTGTTGGTGGTGTGTTCAAGACAACCTAACTGCACAACTACACTAGTCCTCAACTGCACAGGCATGTGCACTGAATCGTGAATACCCCTATTATTTTCAGAGAGTAGGATAGATTCAGAGTAACTTTAAAGGTAGTAATCGAAAGCCCTAATTTTAATTTTCTTAGAGCAGATATGGATTTGAACTTGAAAGGTAGTGCTATGTCATGATACAATAACAAGGTTGGCCCGGTAGAGGAGATGTTCTTCAAATTTAAAATCTTGCTCTTCTTTACTTTGTTAATTGACATGATTGTCACATTCAGCTGTTTCAAAAAAAAAAAAAAATTCCAAGACATGCTGCAGTGTGGGTTGTCGTGCATTATTTTGTACATTTAAATTAGAAATGTTACTAATTTTTTTCTAAAGTCATCTTCAAAATAATTTAAAAAAAAGTTTGCTTTTAGTATCAAAGCGTAGTTGCATCTAAAAAACTGTCCAAATTTTTTAAATTTTTATTGTTTAATTGAGTGAACTTTTAAATGTACATTTACATACAAAAAGGCTTGTCGCAATCTCATCTGTTTTAAAAGTTATTCACATTTTATATTTGCAACGCATAAATATGGTTTTGTTTTAAATTCTTAATACATTTTAGTGCAAGGCATTTATTTTAACTCTGTTTATTTTAGACTCATTGACCATAGCTTTTACTTACAGTACTTTTACTACAATGTAGATAGTATTGGTATTCGCGATGTAGTGTATTGGTGATATATTTCTTTAAAAATGTTCAACAGCAATACAATTATGAACAAATTCACTCAAAATCTTTGTATTTGTTAAATATAAGTGTTAATATTTTAATGATATAAAATTATTTCAACGTCACAAACTTTTTGAAAAATGACCAAATAATTTCAAATATGTACATCAAAATTTTTGATAAAGACAATATTATTTTCTGGTTATGTAATTGGTAAATTTTTGTTTAAAAAATTCCACTTATTTGGATTTTGTGAGTATCAAAAACTTACTACCAGTATGAAAATTATCACAATAAACGCAGTAAAAGGCTTCATACACTTAATCAAGAACTCTTCTAATAACTTCTTCGTATCGAAAATAAACTGATAATTAATATTCATTAGTTTATAAAAAGATATGGTCTCGTTATCATTTTTTCATTTCTTACATTTCACGCAAGTTCGCATAAAAAATGTTTAGAGTTATTGTATCCAAAGAATTATATGATTCAAGAAGTAGTAGTAGTCTGGTAGTTTTAGCACTGAAGTATAACTATAATAGTAGTACTTTCGGCAAACTCATTGTGAGTGCGAATATTTTCATTCGATGTTTTTTTGACGGAATTATAGGTATTGTTTAGAATTATAGCAAAACCTACAACACAAATAAGGGCTTATTTTTAAAGTATATATATCCTTTTAGGCCTACCTTGTTATTGTGTCATTGTTATTGTCAGGGTAGAAGGTATTTGTAGGACTAATAACCTGGTGTCAGAACTGTAATAATGAAGTTGACAGTTCATGGAAATGATGAAGGTATAGCAAATTATTAGCATTAATTTTGACAATTCTGACAAACAAAGAGCTTCATCAGCCATGATAACTTACCTACTTTATTCTACCATGTGAAGTGTGCTTGCAATTTTCAGAGTTTCAAAAAATGCTACGAAAATTTTCTTAAAGTTTTTTTTAAAATTATTTGCGCTCTAAGCTGCTTCCAAGAGATTATGAGATTATTTGTGGTTTTTTATTTTTGTTTGTGCATATCTCATTAATATTTGCTAGTGTGTGGTTTTTCTTTTCATTATCATATCAATACAAATTTATAAATATGTATGTAGCTAATAATTTATAATGAAGTTAATATTTTATATTGTTATATAAGAATTATTATTTAATTATTAATAAATGTTTTGTTGTTCATACGACTTCATAAAAAGTTTTTAAAATATTTCATACATATTTGTTAGCATTTATTTGACTACCTTAATAAAGCTATGATCCCAATTTCAGCTGATATTATGGTACCTTACCGCTAAGCGGATTTACCATTGCTCTCTCTGATAATGAATGAAAAGGTTAAAATGTTTTTTGAATTTAAGTATGAGCATGCTTCTAACTTGTATGTTTTTTGTCCGTTTGCACTATATTTTTGAAGAATTGGCTATATATAGTTTTATAAGTTTTTGTACTACTTTGAATTTTTAATCAGTGCTTTTGACTGTTCATTTCATCATCAAACATTTCAAAAGAATTAAAAATGTTTTTAGTTTTGTAAGCTTTTTTGATCGTATTTTGCTTGTAAGTTATTTTTTGACATAATTTCGTCCAGCGAAATTGTTTTTACTACTTAATTTTTTTTTATTTAAAAATCTACAAATGCTACTACATAATTACTTAATTTGGAGGTTGAGAGAAGGTCGATAAAGAATTTTTGACAAACTCAAAGCAAAGCAATGGTAAATCTTAAAAGATCTGGTCCCGCTATCAGACATTTTGAAAATTTTTTCAACTTTTTTTTTTAACTTTTGTATAGTATATTTTTATTGGTTGAAAAATTAAACGTAAAACACATAAGAACCCAAACGAGAGTCACGTACAAAAATAAAGTTTTATACAGTTGAGGATATAAGATTGTTGTTCTTCTTTTGTGTATATAATAATTTTTGTTAAAATTTTTCTTTGTTTGCTATATTTTGAAAATGATATTATGTGTAAGCATATGTATTTATATATTAGAGCGTAGTTAAACTTAACGGTAATCACGTTTAAGTTCAGTTATTTGTCCAGCAAGTTTTAAATATGCTCTATTTGGAAGCTAAAAGTTTTTGAAAAAATAAGGCAAATAATAAAATTTTAGATTTTTGAAAATATAGTATAAAGTGATGGTGTTTATTTATTTTGGGGTCAAACAAAATCTTAAAACGTTGTTAACACTCAAATATATAGGTACTTAAGATCGTTCAAATGTCGCTTACAATAGATTTTCTGAATTGGGGAAAATGTTCTTGAAGCCTTACAAAGGCATTCAAATATTTTATTTCGACTCTAAATTCACAGAGATGTAATCTTTGACAATTACCAATTGAGTTCTATTTTTTTTATTAATAAGTCAAAGACTCAAGGTTGAGTGAGTTTCTAGATGTTAAGATGTTGAAGAATTTTGAAACGAATTTGCAAACCTAGCACATGCATGAATCAAGTCGTCAACCTCAGTATCCTTGCATGCAATTGAAAATTATGAACAGTTAATTTGGAAGAGGTTTTTTTAGTTATTATTCCCTCTGTATTGTATCAATAGTATTTTTCACTTAATTTAAACAGTTGATTTAACAAAGCGTACACAATTACTTTGTTTACATAGCATTAACTTTGCTGAAAAAATCAATTTATCCTTAAAACTACACAACTTTTAATTTATTGCCAATCGTAGGTTCTCAAATAATCTTGCAAAGCTTAAAGCTTTATTTAATTTAAATATTTTTTTCCTTAATTATAGTATAGATGCGTTTGTTAGTTTTTGTGTTTTATATACATTTTATGGCATATGTTTGTATAAGTATTTTATATCCTCGTATAAAGCATAGATTTAATCGTACATTTATAAAGCAATTTTTTGTGGTGTTTTTTGTGGTTTCATTATTTTGAATAAGTTTTACTTTAATTAGCTCAAAATTATTAAAATTGGGTTTTGTTTGCTAATTTATGTTGGAAAAAAGCCATTTTTATAATACAATATATTTTTATTGAATGAAAATATTTGCCTTTTTTAAATATAATTAGCTTGATACTTGTTTTTGCTGTATTCTTATGCATTATTAAATTTTTACAATAATATTCATGGTAATAAATTTTTGAATAGTGGTGCTATCTGTTGGTTTGATGAACAGCAACTCAGGAGTTTCTTAATCACTGGCTTCTGTTTTCTCTTCAGTAGTTTTGGCCTCTTCGAGTGCGGCTAAGGCCACACGTGCCTCGGCATCTAAGAGAATCATAGAAGATATAACAATTTGTCACTAAAAAATGTGCAAAATATATCACAATATATAAAATTATATTATAGTCAATATGTCAATATGTAAAAAGTAACGATTTGTTAAAAACAGCGACGAATTTTAGCAATTCTCCAGAAAACACAAGAGGAGTTCATGATGTTGTGTATCAAATGGGTACGAAGATACAAAAAGTATAGTTTTTTTTTTAAAGTATGTTATGTAGAACCATATAATTCAGTTATATAACTATATGTTAAACTTGAAAGATTTTTAAAAAACATTAAATAATAAAAATGCACCTTTTAATTTGAAGAAAATCAAGTATATTAAAATTAAGTTAATGTTTTAAAATATTCCGCATGTTTAAAACAAACACTAATACTATATTTCCATCTGCTCGAAATCTTGAGATTTTGTGAGATTTCGTAAAATTATTGAAATCAACAGAGTTCTCTGTACAAATTTAAGATTTTAAAATCTTCTGATTTCAACAAAATCTAACACAAAATCTCATAAAATGCAATGAGGTATCCCTCAAAAGTTATATCAGTATTCAGCAGTTTTTGCTTATGTCAAATTTTTCATATTGACAACTGGCAATGACAACTAATTTATTTATTTATTACAAAAAAAAAAACAAAAACAATAATAATAAAAATGAAAAATGCAAAATAAAAGAATTATGAAAATAAGGCTTAGAGCTTCAGTGAGGAGCAATTACTAGTAGCAGTTTTGGAGAAAAAAATGTAAGAGCTACGGTAATGGCAAAAGAAATGCTACAACGCAATTGCTCCATCACGATTTTCTCATTCTTAAATTTATGAAATGTAGTCTTAATTGTCAAATGAAATCTAGCTGTCATGACATGCCAAATGGAAACACTTTGAAATCATTTTTAAAATCGATTTTGAGCAGATGGAAACATGGTTAAAGAAGTGTAAACTTTTCATAAACAGTTTATAAAACTGTAAGAAGTCATATGCATCCCTGATCAAATAAGAAATGTGTGAGATTGCAGCCTTGGTTATTCAGGGGTGTATTCACTGCGACATCAGTGATGTGCGGCGTAGACAACGGTGTCGACAATGTCGTGTAGACACTAAAGACAATTGCTTTTAACGACGTGTAAGTAATTAATAAGGCTATTTACAGTTTAAGCGTACATTTAACAAATCGTATTTATAACATTTGTTCTTGTTAAAACTGTGAGAACGCCGCCATGAGTTGTATTAAAAAATTTTACAACCCTGTGATGTATATGATTATGTATGCGGCTGTAGACAGAGCATAAAAATACGAGGTACAAAAAACACGTCCAAGGGCTACTTTAATTTACGCGTGCTTGCGCATTTTCGTTTGCATGCAAAACAATAACAAAGCAAAATTCGCTTACGTAAATTGGCGTACATTTAACAAATCTTGCAAATAGCAAACCAGCGTATTCAAACTGTGAATAGCATTAATTTCAGAGGCTGCATGCTTCTTGTGATATTTAATTAAATTGAATCCAAGTTCTGAGTATTCCCTATTTTTACGCCTTCCGGACATGCTTTTTGTTTGCTTAATTTGTTAATTTATGTTTATTAGACGAATTTTTCAAAAGAATTTAAGAATCAGCCCAATCTAATAAGTCATCATTTTCATAGTGTTGCATTTCATAAATGACATAAATTCTGAACTAAATTCATGAAAGCTGAACAGAAACTGTTGGACACTTTTTGTATACGTTACAGTGTGTTCCTTAGTTTCTTAGTACATCAAAAACTATTTTATCTATTATTTATATGTTTTTTATATTAAAAAAATATTTTCCTTAAGCAAAATTTTTTTATTTTTAAATATTTTGGAAAATCTAGCATTGTTTTTGTCTTAAAATTTTTAAATTCATAAAATTATGATGTATTTTTTCATAATAAAAAAGAATAAGCTTTTCCTAAGTTTACATCATATTTTTTTTAATTTTTTGTGCTTGAAAACATTACGATTTCCCCAATTTTTTGAAAAAGACATAGCTCCTAGTCGAAAAGCTGCACAGAAACTGTAGGACACTTGTTGTAAACGCTACAGTATGTTAATTAGTTTCTTAGTACAACAAAAAATATTTAATCCATTGTTTATATGCTTTTTCTTTATATTTAAAAAGTGAATTTTTTTAAGCAAAAATGTTTTTTTTTAAATATTTTGGAAAATCTAGCTTTGTCTATGTTTTAAAATTTTTGTATTCATAAGGTTATGATGTTTTTGTTATAATAAAAAAAGAATAAACTTCTCGGAAGTTTTCATCATATTTACTTTTATCTTATTCGTGTGGTACTAAATTGTAACCTCCATAGAAATTGCATATTAAAATGGTTTATTCTGCGTGACAAGCGTTAGTTACGCAATTTACCATAGTTACTGTGAAGTATACTAATGAATTTTGTTTTTACACAAACATTTTGGATTGTCAACTGAGTCATTGAAAGGGAAAATAGTTCAATCAATTATTAGTTGTGTGTTTTCTATAGACTCTGAAATTGCAAGGCCGAATGAGTTGAAAGTGATTTTTTTCGACCCTTAGGTGGTTTAAGAAGATAAATATTTTCCACACCCCCTTTTTATTGCCAACAAATCAATAAAAATGCTATATCTAAGACGGTTTTTTTCGTACTTCGAGTATGTTAGACTAAAATTTGGTAATACGTTCGTATGGTAATAAAAAGAGGAGTGGTCAAACTATAAGTGGGCGTTTAAGAGATTATACATTTCCCTTTGATTTCGTTATTGTAGCATTTTTTATTTCTAAGACATAGCGCAAAATGTGTTTAAATTGTATGGGAGCTGTCACGCCCACTTGTCCGATTGCGCTTAAATTTTTGACATTTTTTAGTGGTCACATATCCGACGTCTACCTTTGATTTGGTTATTCTGGCATTTTTTATTTTTAAGATATATCGAAAAATGTGTTTAAGTTCTATGCCATGCCCACTGTTCCAAAATTTCTGAAACACTTTTTTTAACTTTCTTATACCTTAGACATCGAAAACTACTAAAAAAAATCCACTAAATCATTTTATCCGTCTAACTTGTATGAAACGAAACACTGTGCGACGCGTCGAGGAACATCACTTGCTGACATTTTATATTTGAACAGCCATCATATTTTCCGGATTCATTAGGTTTTTTGACGATATAAACTAAAGACGTTTGTATTATAAAAGATTATTTTCGATATCATGTAACTAATTTTTTTAAATAAATGTTTTTACGTAAGAAAAATTTTATGTACCTTGAAAAACACCTTAAAACTCAAAACTTTGCAAATTTATATAAGTCATAAAAAAAACAAATAAGGATTCTTGGATTTTAGCAAAACTTTTTTGTATTAACTTTTGATTTTTAAATATTATCTGCACCTTTTCATAAACTAGAAAGTTATGAAGTTTTCAAAATTTGAGTTTTGCGACAAATGGTCCATTATGGTTTATATTTAAGAGCGCAATTAAAAAGAATAATTAAAAGTAGTGCATATTCCTAGGGATATACTATAAACGGTATCTTTTCAATAAAACTACAACTCTGCTGATAACGGGGTTTCGGAGGTACAAACTTCTTTTTTCTTTAACCCGACAACTGCCATATGGTAATTTTAAATGATCCGTTAATTATCATGAATTAGATTAAAATTACAAAAGAAAAATATTATTTTATGCGCAACATTTGTAGCTTGTTAATAAGTGTAAGTTTGTGTTATTCAGAGTTCAATTAGCGAAGATATCGCATGTCAAAGTGAGGTGACATACAGAGGAGTCCCGTTACATTTGGTTTGAACAGGCAAACTATTATTTTGGCGCCCCTATTAATTTGCACACTATTGCTTGTGTAGTTTTATATGCTTATTATGAAGAAATCAGGGTTTCCCGATTATATAGAAAGAATTGTTTTTTTTTACAAAAATTTGAAATACTTTTAATGATAAAATGAAAGAATTTTTTCAGTATTTTTTACTATGTACAAATAAATTAAATATTACTTTGAGATTATTTAAAAGAAGAAACATGAAATACATATTACACTAATCTAAATTTTGTTCTGGCTTTTGCACTAGCAAAATCCATTAAAATATCTTTATCTAAATTTGTACATACATATGCATATCAGATTTTATTGACAAAAGAGGCAATGAAGATTAACGGTCTGCTGACATTTTGGATATTAGATAAGTTTTAATTAGTTTAAGCTCAGAAAATTCTTTCTCAACTGGCTACGCTAACTGGCAATGTAAAAAGAATTTTAAGGGCTTTATATAGATTAAGGTAAATTTTTTGTAAGAAATTTTCCACAGAGTACTTTAGATCATCATATTTTCTTAAAATCGTCCTTTTGTCGCCACTTAAAATTTGGCGCTACAGGCTTGGGCTTGCTTCGCCTGTTCCACGGGACGTCCCTGCTGACACAAACAATAGTTAATAAATCCCGTTTTCCGATTTGGCACTTCGCACTATGGAGTATTTGGTCGATTAAGCGGCCAAAATTATTTTATTAGGTAAACAGTTTCTGATCATGTATGCTTTTTGCTGCCCTTAACCCTGCACGACCATTGGGTCATATATGACCTAACTCAATTTTTTTTTAAATGAACATTAAAATTGATTTGTTTAAAAAATAGTACTCAATTATACTTTTTCACTGGTTTTCTTTTATACTTAACCCTGTGTGATCACCTCTACTCTTTTTCAAGTAGATCTTAAACTGATTTTGTTGGAAAAATAGTATTAAGTGATGTCTTTGTTCTGAATTTTTACTTTTTAAGCCTCTATCAGTCTTAGGTCTTTAATGACCCTCTTAATTTTTACCATTAAAAATAACATTTAAGTTTTTGAAGGCATCAACCATTTTTTTTTAATATGTTCTGCCTTTAACTACGTACGGCAATTGGATCATATCAGACCCACCTCTTTCAAGTTTCTATGGTGAAAGTGGAAAAAATAGAATTATTTGTGTTAACAGTCACTTCTTATGTCTAAGTTCTGGTTTGTAGCGCTATTCTCAATTTCGTATCCTTGGTAGTAAAACAATTATTATTATAAATAACAAAAAGTGTTCAATAAATGATTTTTATTATACAAATTAAATAAAAAAAAATTTTAAAATGTAGCATTTAAAAGAAAATAAAACAAAATGCAAATTACAGGCAGAAAAATCTAGCCAGAATGAAGCCATCAGAAAATGGTTCATCTTCAGATGGTGACTCACTTTCAATTTCATTATGTGAGCGCTCCACGAGCAAAAGCATTTCCAAAGTATGCTCAAGAAATTGTTTTGTATTTTGCTTGGCTGTGCAACCTATAACTCTAAAGCTATTTGATATCTCAAAATTGAGTGGTGTGTGAGGTGCCACGCCTGCTTGTTCAACGCCCACAAAACGGCACGTGTAAATAATTGTGGTCGAATACCGAATTCCGAGGCTGTTTGGAGTTATATCTCCAAAGCTATTCGATATCACAAATGTAAGTTGTATGGAATGTGCCACACCCCCTTGAACAACGCTTTTATTAGGGGAACGGCCCGTGATTGCTTTGCACACAACCTGTTGAGCGTTGTACACCACCTTCATGTTGCTCAAATAGAGCTTAAACAAATAGAGCATTAACCGTTTCGCTGACATTAACTACTGTACTGCCATCCTAGAAAGCAAGTCATATCTCCATTTTAGTAGTTTTGAGATATTCAGCTTTTACGTTTGGTTATTTTTTACTTAACGTTTTTCAGTCATATGCAGTTGGAAATGGGTATTCTTAACTTGACACAAAAATCAGAAACTCATTCACGATTCCGATTCCGAATTTGCCCTTATCACAGTTTTGTAATTTAAGCGTTTGTGACTTTTTTCTTAGGATGACAGTATAGCCATCAGAATAAAGTTTTCCTGTGGGACACGACGTCAATAACAGTAAATGTTTATATTATTTTATTCAAAAATTTATTAAATAACGTCTTTAACCGACATAAAATACATGAAATCATATAGATTATGTGTTAAGTGACGCACTTAATTCGTAAAATATTCTACTGTGTTTTAATTCAAAACTAACTGCTACATAGATAGCATAAACGGCTATGTAGTCGGCCTTTGTAGTCTAATGGAGAGTGCGCTACGCTATCAATCCCGAGGTCCCTGGTGCGAATCGGGCATGGTTCTTTTCACTTTCTTTGTTCTTTCCTACATTTAAGAATTATGGAAAACTGAAAGCCCACAACTAAAATTGTGAAAAATGTGGTATTAAAGAACAGGAACAACTAAGGGCTGGAAATGCTTGCCGAGGTTAACGCATAACACTAGCCTCGGTTAAAAGCAATTCAATTTGTCTTTCACGGTTGTTTCGCCTAATCAATAATTCACGTATGGTTCCAATCAATTCCTCTAAATTAATCTATCCCTTTCCTTTCAGGTCAAAGACCAAACCTTGATTGTATAAGGCACATGCCTTGGTTCTTTTATTTTTTTTTTAAAAGTGTCCCACAGTGAATCATCAAAAAATAAGAGTGTCCGCAAAAGGGTTAAAAAATCTGTCACGCATTGCTTGATGCTTTATGCCACTTAATGCTGATGCCTCCATGACTGTTACATTTCTTGATTTTTGACATATGTTGGAAAATAAATGGTGATTGATGAGTACCATTCTTGGTTGTTGATTGTGAAGTTTCTCATAATTGCTTGAGTTCATGCGGATTTGGACAGCTGTCAGCTAGTGACTTATATTCCTGGGACCCTTTTTTAATCCTGACAAAAAGTTGCATTTAAATTATTTAAAGTACCACAAAATATGACGTTAAAAGTTGAATTTGTATGAGATAAATATTCTTTTTCAGTTTTCAACTGAAATTGAGCTTGTTGTAGTACATGAAATTTGTCCTAATTTGAACTGATTAGCTTTAGTATTGTTTTAAAATATACTCGCAATAAAATGAACTTTGTAAAGCACTTTTGATTTAAAAATTCTGGAAAGACTTATATTTGTTAGGGCCATATAATATACAAAGACTGTTTTGTTTCTATCACTAACTCTTTATTCGTTCGTTTGAAAATAGTTTGAATTGTATGTATTATTTGCTTGATGAAGAAAAAGTTAGTGTTCACCTTTCTATCGGATTATATTACAAACAACTTTTGATATGGTATTTAAATAAAATTCTTCACCATTTGATTAAAGGGCTTATATTTTTTTAAAATCCATTATTTATTTGATCTAGTAAATAGTTTGACCACAAAAGCAAGACAGTTTTTTTTATAACTTAAAACAATTTTCTTTTGTCTTTATTTTTAAACTGTACACAATATTAACGAAAAAACAAATATAACTAAAAAATAAACTATTGAGTTTGCAAAAAAAAAAAAAAAGGAAAAGATTCAGCTGATGGAAAGTCCTTTCGGTAAAAATGGTTTGAGTTTGTTCTTAATATCATTCTATTTATCGCACAAATGAACATTCTTCGTGAAACTTGCTTTCAATGCTTATGAGTAAAATATCTTGAGTATTGTCATTTTTATCGCCTGAAAATAGTTAATCTTTTAATATAAAATTAACATTTTGTAATGCTATGAAACCTTAATATTTTCTGAAATTTTTGACTTTTAAATCTTCTGTGTGGTTTTGGTTTCCATTACAAAATCTGGCAGTTTGCGGTTTCTGGCCATGAAGGCCTATTAACTGTTGTATACGCTGGTCTTGATTGTTGTCTTGGAGGATCTCTATAAGATATTGGATGGGACTGTTCTTGAGGTGATCTAAAGTATATTGGATGGGGCAGTACTTGAGGCGCTATTAAGGATATTGGATAGGCCGAAGTCTGATACTGTCTTTGTAGCAACCTTTGAGTCATGTTCTGTGACGCTCCATGCGAAAAGTTGTGGCGCGCTGAGGCAACTTCAACCTCACTTGAGTACATGGAGTTGCTAGAGTCCGAAGATATCTCTGAAGTCGACGAGATCGATGTTATATTATTAATTTATTATTAATATTGCAACTCCTTCAACGAGGAAAGAATGCACCTCTAAATGCTAAAGTGATGTGTTCATTTTGAGGTCACCCTACACAATGCATTATGTATCGTTCAAAGGAAAATGATTTTTATGCTTACCCTTCAAAGCTTGCTCCTTCCAAATCTTCTTGTTCTCTGTGAGACATGCAATCCACGGCTTGTAGATACGAAATTTTTGCTTTGTTTCGGGATTGGCTGAAGTTGTCACCACTGAGAAGGAAATGTCACTATTTTGAGAGTCCGCATTACCTTCATCGTTCCTTGGCTCTTCACAAATAGGCTTGCAACTCGGTCTACCTACGCGCGCAACTTTTGTATGTGATTGGGACTCTTCCGAACCTTCTCCATCATCATTTACGTTTGCATTCTTGCACATGGGCGCAATTGGACTTAATACGTGCTCCAACATGTCGGCCATAACTGACATGCTCGGATCCACAATAAAGTCAATAAAACCTATTTGGGACTCGGCGACTAACGTGTTGTTGCGATCACAAAGCGGACTAAATGGTAGACCGAGCTCACGCTCGAGATCACCCTGCCGAAAGAACTCCTCTAGCAACAGCATCGTCCAGCGATGATGAAGATTCCAGCGTTTTGCCGGATGAGATATATCGCAACAGTGCAGCACCAAAGCTAATGCCTTCGATTTGTCCACCGTCGCCTCGTTCACAGTCAATAGATTCTTCATGTTCTTGAGCTGTTGAAAATGATAGCTCATGTCAGTTGCCAGCACCATATCGATAATAAGAGTGCGCAATTCACGATATTCCTCGCGTGACAAATGTGAAAGCACATTGCAGTCGTCTTCCTTAAGCACACGAAAGGCGGCGCTAATGTGATGGTTTTCGAGAACAGCACGATCATTGTACAATAAAGCCGTCTCTGAGCCGGACATCACGTGAAAGTTGTTTGTGGTGCCTGTGTGTTCGTAGTCGTGTATAAGTGCCGCCAACAACGTCGCGAAAATCTCCAGATCGGTCATCCAGTTCATGAGGCCCGTCTGGCACAACATGTGGTGGACCGTTTGAGTGACGTCGGCAGCATGGAGATTATTGTGATAGGGATTGCGGAAGCGGCAGTAGCCTTCCTCGATGCGATTAAGGAAGGTCTCCAGTATGGCGGGTGCGATCTTGAATTTGTGTATAATGCCGTAGCGATTGAGCAAATCATAGCCGAGATACTTGACCGGCTGACCATTGGCGGCCTCGGCCAGAGCAAAAACATCAAAGCTCCATTCGTCAAGATGCTGTGAAAGAGACAAACAAGTTCACATATATTTCAAGATATTAAGATCAGGTACGCCAAATAAGGATTATTACTTTCAATTAATTATTTTATAACAATTATTTTTTGATAAATATTCTTTCTATAAAAATAAAATATTATTTCTTATTATGCAAGTGGAAAGGCAAGAGGAGGCTATGCAATTCCGATAAAACAATAGAATTAAAAACTTCGCCCTTCAGAGCTTTAGTACTGAATACCTGCAAGCAACAAGCATATCTCTTGATGAGTATATAAAAGGCCTCATAACTACGGAAATCTACTGTCCCCCCAGAAATAAAACCACTGCACAACAATTTCAAAACTTTTGTACAACTCGAGGTCAAAAGTTTATTGTCGCTGGAGACTTCAACGCCAAACACATTCATTGGAGCTCCCGACTGATAACAGCCAAGGGCAGATCGCTCTGGAATACAATTAGCAAACTCGACCTCGATGTGGTATCATCTGGGTCGACAACATACTGGCCTTCAGATAAACGTAAAACACCGGACGTGATTAATTTTGGTGTGATTAAAACAACCAACAGATCCCAACTTAATATCGAAACATCAGTTGAACTCTCATCTGATCACTCACTCACTATTGCTAAAATAAACTACATCCCATGCTCAGAACACAACCCTAGCAACAAACTCACAAATAAGCACACGAATTGGTTACAACTCAAAAATTTATCACTTCACATATTGACCTCAATATCTCACTGAAAAACAAAGAAGAGATAAAGAAGGCAGTAATTAATTGCACGCTATTGCGTACTCAAGCGACCTCCATCTCAACACACCTACTCTAAAGCTCAGTGCAAGCCAATGTTTCTAGACCCCATGACATTGTCACGCTCATTAAGGAAAACAGAAAAATCGAGCGTGAATGGCAAAAGCACAGATCTCCACAACTGGAGAAAAAGCTGGCTCGGAGAACTCATGATATACATAAAAAACTAAAATAAAAAAATTAACGAGACTTTGGAAAGTTTATGGAATCGCTTGCTTTCACTAAATCAGGAAATTACTCTTTTTGGCGAGCGGCAAAAAAAACTTAAAAGACCTATTTCATGTTGGCTGCGACTGCGAAAAAGGTAATGTTTTTGCTTATCACTTGCAACACGTATTTACCCCAAAGTCATTAAAGGGAAACATTCCTATCTGCTGAGTTAAAAATTAATGTGGAAACATTCTTCTCCGCTGTCTTAAAAATTGAATTGGAAGCAGTCATCTCTCCTGTTCTACGAATTAATGATGAAACATTCTTCTCCCTTGTTATGAAAATGCCCGGCCAGGATTCGAACCCAGGACCCCTGAGCGGCAGTCAAGCGCGCTACCACTAGACTATCGAATTCTATAATAAGCGGCTAGGAAACAATGATATTAATATTTTCTGTTGTCATTGCTTGACAACAAGTAAAAGTTTCCACATGCATTCTTAAAGAAGCGGTTTGGAAACAACATAAATACGAAACTACCCTTAAGCTTCCGAAAGATACGGTTTGGAATGTTTCTTTATCACTTTTACATGGAAGCCTTGCAATTTTTCCTGGAGGGTTGAAACACAATCCTCACACACTCTAAAAATCAGAAAATATGCCCTAGTAGATGCCTACGCAAATGTCTGAACCTTAAAAAAGCTTCAGGATCCAAAGCTCCAGCTAATAACGGAAAAAATGGTTAAAGAACTGCCGAATATCGCCATAACCCACTTGATATATATTTATAATGAGATAATTAGAACTGGACACTACCCTACACAATGAAAGCTTTCACAGGTCACATTGATTCCCAAACCCGGGAAAGACTTTTCACTTGCGACTTCATATCGGCCAATAAGTCCACTCTCCTGAGAAAAAATTTGTTTCAGTACCAAACTACTCAAGCACAAAAGTCCCGAGTATCAGACTTAATTTTATTTTTAAAAGCTATGACTAGTAACGAAAAACTGCGAAGTTTATGAAAAAAATTAATCGCACATAAAGCAGAAAGTAAATGAGCTTCAGCGAACAGGATCTGAGAAAAAATGCATATATTGTGTCAATAAAGTAGCTGATATGTATCGAAACTGCCCTGAGTCTTAACTATAATGTACCCGAAACATACCCAACAAGTTACGCGAAAGTCACCTGAAATAGTACCGTATTGTAGTTTTATGTAGTATTATTATATAGTAGTATTATGTCAATAAAGTGTTAAAAAGCGATCGACTATATTCGGACACAATTAACTGAAGAGTACAATGTGCCTGCCCAAGGTGTTCCAGAATTAGCACTTCTTTCGGTGCAGAGGTCGGACTTTTACTAACACGGGTATCGGACATATACCAGCTTCTTTATTGATACAAAATATGAAATTGTTTCTCGGGTGTCTCTACCCTATCTAAGCTATTTGAGAAACTCTTAGTCAAGCTATTGCTACCTTAAATTCACGAAAAATGTTTTATACCCAATTACTATATTTGATTCAAAGAAAAGCACGGCACAAACGAGAAAGTGCATCGTATTGTCAACATGATCAAAAATAATTTGAAAACAAACAATACTGATAAGCTGTTTTCCTCGATATCACTCAAGCTTTTGACAAGGTCTGGTACAAAGGACTCTTACTAAAATTGAAAAATTATTCACCTGCAAATATATATTTGTTACTTAAAGACTACCTTTCTCAAGGACAGCTCATTGTAAAGCAGAAAACCTTCATTTATAAAAAACACGAAATAGCGGCTGTAGTACCCCAGTGAAGTGTTCTTGGCGCGTTTTTGTATACTTTAGGTATAATACCTCTGACATGCCTATCAGCGACCCCACCCTTATATCAACATTTGCGGATGATACTGCCATATTGTCTTCAAGCTCGAACCCAGTAATCGCTAAAAAAAATTTGCAAAAAATCATCTCAATACAATAGTGGTATTCACAATTCAGTGCAGTTGCCTGTGCAGTTGAGGACTTGAGGACATGTGCAGTTCAAAAATGTCAAAATTTTTCAATGCACACAAGTGCATAACTGTTCAAGTCCTCAAGTCTTAGGCTATAGTGGAAAAGCACTTATGCAGATTTTTGATGTAAGTGTATTTGTTAAGTGCCCAAGTCCTCAACTGCACTGGCAAGTGCACTGAATCGTGAATACCTCTCATGCAAGAATGGCTTGAACGTTGGAGAATTAATTAGGCCAATTTTGAAATGTTTTCTCCCGGGAGTAGTAAAAGGGATTTTCCGTTTTTAAGATAAAGTTTAAAAACTTTTTGGAAAATTTTAATGCAATTTTGTTTATCAACCGCCAATATTCATTAGTGTAAAATTAGAAAAATGTGATGTCTTTATCTGCTATCTTAAAACCGGAAACTCTTTTTTACAACTCCCGGGGGAAAATGTGTCATGATTGGGCTGAATGTCAATAAATAAAAATGTGTCCTCTTGACTGTTATTCTTAGAAGGGAAACTTGCCCACCCCTCAACGTAAATGATAAAGCTATTCTCTGAAGTTCCGAAACTAAATATCTCGGAATGCATCTTGACCACAGGCTCACTTGGAAAAAGCAAATCAAACTTATTCTACAGTATAAATTGCACCTATACAAGTTCATACTGAAGCCCATCTGAACATATAGAATTGAGCTTTGGGGTACTGCTTGCCCATTCAATGTAGAAAAACTCCAGAGAACCCAATCATAAATACTACGGCAAATTGTAGGGCTCCATGGTATATCAAAAAAAACACACACATATCCAAAGAGACCTCCAAATTACTACAGTATTCGAGGAAATTTACAAAAATACCCGAAAACACATAAAAAAGCAGACGGCCTCGATAGTTTAGTGGTAGCGCGCTTGACTGTCGCTCAGGGATCCCGGGTTCGAATCCTGGCCTGGCCGTGGTCCTACGCTATAACCTTTGTTTCTTTATTTCTAATCAAAGGAACTTTAAAACACATTAATTTATGAGGGAAAGTTGTAATTGGTGGTGGTAGGAAAAGTTTGTGGAGAGGAACGCTTAGTAACTTGATTTGACTGAGGTCAAGGCATAACAATTGCTTCAGATTCAATATCACATGTTTCTACAGCTTCTGCCACATTGAGAATATCCTACACAAAAGTTTCACTTGATTACTCTCTTCTTCCATTCTGTGTTATCAAAACGGACCAATAATATGGTCTAAGGACCTGCCGCCATCTTAACCTAACCCAACCTAACCTAACCTTGGACTTCAACCTAACTCACTGGCACAAGCACTTCTACTCACACAAAGTCGCCAACGCTTAAACCGAAATTTTTCTCTTAATATAGAATAAAAATGGAATAACCACAGCCAATAAACACACTGCACAGCACAGATTGCCACACGGCAAAAAATGGAAGTGTCCTTGAAATTTATTTATATTTATTACATCATATAGTTTTTTTAAATAAAAAAAGAAATATTTATTCTGGTAAACTATTGTTAGTTCTAATATATAATTAGAAGGTACAATAAAATAAAATTAAGTTAAAAATATAATTTCTTATTATATTTTTATTTCTGATTAAAATAATTCCGATAAAATATTATTTTTTTTCTGATCGAAATAATAAAATCGAAAAAATTTGTTTGGTTTAAAGAGATTTTTATTTTAAAAGTTATCAAAAAAATCATGCCTAAAATGTAATTTATTGCTATTTTTATAAGCAAAATACAATAATTTTTATGCAAGATAAATTTTCTTAATCTGAAAATTAAAATATATTGTTAATCTTTCGATCACTGGTTAAGATAGAAAATTCATTTACGAAAAAAATATTTCTAAATAATTCTCTGATGCTAGCATTGGGATTTCGGAAATAATAAAGAAAGTAATAACTCTTAAATTGAAATGAAAAAAACCCGTCCCAAGATTCTAGGTAATTTTTTTTGAAAAATCGATATTTTCTGTCACGATTGTTATTTCAACAACCAAATTTTATTAAAAAATCTTTTTATTAAACACAAACTAGGAATACTTTACACAATTAACGTTAAATACTAATTTAACAGTTTTTAAATTTAAACTAACAACTAATCGGGTGTTGGAAAGGAACAACTCGAATTAAGTCGGTTCATGAAAAAAAAAAACAAAGGCCTTGCTCAACGACAGATGGACTTGGGTTGAGCTTGAGAATGAAAATATCTTAAAATTCAGGACATGTTGGAGCAAAAGAGTTCTGTTAAAGTCGGGTTCTCGAAAAATACTATTAGAAAAAATATTTTAGATCAGCGATAAGAGATCACTTCTAAAACTACTTCTGTTGGCATTTAAGCTTTTAAGCATTTAAAAACAAAACAATTTAAATTTTGCAAAATACTGATCTGCTCGTGTTTTAGAAATAAGTAACTTAATTGTTGCATTCAACATATTTCTAAATGATTAATTGTGCCCTTTTCATTTTGAGGATTACGAAAAATTTAAACTTTCAAGTTAGAGCAAATACGACTGTCAAGGAAGGATTACTTTGATTTTTTATAAATTTCCAACACGCGAAAAGAATACTGAATAAATTTTTTGAATTTTTTTGCGAAATCTTATCTCATTCCCTGGTGTTATAATAGAAACCGATATTTCGAGAAATAAAAATGTACTAATAGAACATATCTACCAAAATTTTGGCAGTGCATTAACCTTGTTTTCGGTGAAGTGGATAAGTATAAATAAAATAAGATTTTTCAACCGTTCTCAACAGAAATATTTAACTATTTAATAAGTCAGTTTCTGAAAGATATACTGCTGCTTCTTAACGTTTCCTCTTAAAGTGCAACAATTTCCTTTAAGGACTTGCCTGACAACGAACGGAGGAAGTCTCACCCATCATTACCATCATCAACATGTCCCTAACATCATCATAACACTTACAAGAAAAATTTTAAAACTCACCTTAAGCACTGTAACAACTTCCGGCGGAAATTGCATAAGAGCCGAACTCGAGACGCGTCGATATATTCGATCCACAAATATACCTGCACGTATTGCATGCGCCACCGTACGAAATTTTGGCTTCTCCGTACTTCTCCTACGGCTTGTGGCCTGCTGACGTGTGAACGTTGAAGCAAGCCACTCACGAACCTCTGGCGGAACGGCATCCGGTTGCACTTCTGACAGTTCATCGTCCTCATCAGCAAGTCGCCTGTAGTACCAGATGTGTGGCCACATTTTGGTTGTTGTTGTTGTTGTGTTAACAATTATGCCGTTTATAGAGTGTAACACGAGAATTTAATGGATTCACGTGTAAAAACCACAGATTAGGGTTGAGGTGAGGAAAAAGAAAAATAGAGAACATTTTATTAGTTTACGTTTTTTGAAGTTTTTTTCAAATAATACTAAAATGCAAAAGTAAAATTCAAAAGGAAATAAATTCAAATGAAATAAAACAGAAATAAAAGTCAGTCAAAAGGAAATGTGTAAGAAAACATTAAGGAAAATAAGTTAATAATAATAATAAACTAACATAAAATCAAAACAACAGTCGTTGAGTGGTAAATAAAATTAAAATGAAACGTAGAAAACAGAACGTGTCCGGAAACGGAAATGGATCATTATTGTTTTCAATAACAGTAAAAGCAGAAGAAAATAAGGATATTCCAGGTAATTGCAGCAAGAAACGGTCATAATTGTGAAGGAGTTTAAAATGTTTCAATTTTACAGTCAGTAAAACATAGAAAAACATAAAAGACGTAAACAAAAATATTACGTTTTGAGTAAAAAAATAATTCGATATATATACAGCTATGCAAAATAAAAATGTGTAAACAAAGAAAATAGTAGTGAAAACAGAGATAGCTTAAGACTTAAGAAATAGTAGTGTTTCGTTGGAGAGAAGCGGTGTGAGAGTGTGTTCTATGCAGCTTCTATGCTTTTATGTGCTTGTGTTGTTTCTGTGTATGTTGTCAATTATAGCTACACTTGAATAAAAAAATAAACAAAACACAACTAATAAATGCAACACATGCTTAGTTTTGGATGCAACTAATCACTACTCAGTTGAAAACAAGGCTAATTATATTTTCAACACTGAAGCTCAATTAAAATATTATAGCATTCAAATAACATAATCTATTTTAAAGCTAAGTTAGTTATGGAAATAAAAATATCATCATTTATAAAACACATATTTTTACTTATAATTCATAATTTATAGTTTAGAATTTTATATTTTTATCAACAATTAAATAAATAAATTAAACTTAAGAGCATTAAAAGATTTTAGTTATCAATTTCTATAAATATTTTTTAAATTATATTTTCAAACTAATTATTTAAATATTTTGAAGCTCTAATTGAAATATTACTTGCTAAATAATTTTCAAAGAAAATTAAATCATCTGTTTTTTTATATACAAATCTCCTGTACAACAAACAATAAAACATAGAATGTACATTTTTGCAGAACTACAAAATAAGGTATCTTTGTTTGTACAACAAACACTAAAACATAGAATTTAGAGTAGAGAGTAGATATCTTTATTTAAATATAATTCTGAGAATTTTTTATTTTAAACGACATTTCATTCGGTGTTATATCATTGAACCTAAAATTCCATTTGCCTTTTTTTGCATAAAAAAGTATGTATGTACCCGTATAGCTTAATCGAAAACAAGAAATCGTAGGCACGAGCAAATAAAATACTTATCCAGAGCACAAAGTATGCAATTAAGTTTTATCACAAGACTTCTGTTAAGATAGCCCAAAATCTTCAGCCCAACTTTTCGCCAATAATTCACCGCAACTCATCTGACTTTTGAACTTTGAACAAAACATAACGTTTATATGCAAAGTTTGTCACTTTTGCCGAAAAAAAAACGCAGTTCAGGAAAATATTTTTTTCCATTAAAAACCAGGTTCTGAATTTTTGCTCAAAAATGTAATTTAATGGGAAAAATCGATTAGAAGTCCCGGTATTTCGTCGTTGCTTGCGAAATTTGTGCCAGTGTTAAAAAAATTGTGATTTTTGTATGATAGTCAGAAATCTATACCCCAAAACTTGTCATAAAACAAAAGCTTTTACTATTACTTTACTACTTTACTACTTTTTACTGCAACTATTTTTGTATTTATCTTGTTTTTTTCATAATTAGTAGATATTCTTCTAAAGAAAAACATTATTAATTTTCTCCTTTATAAATCATAGACAATTCAGTATTAATTGTATAAAATATTTGGAATACAGAAGTTAATATCTAAATACTCAAGCTCTTTTGAATAATAAATAAATACATTAACTGCCGTATTTGTAGCACACACACTTAAACCTAACCAATAACTTAACTTTATTTCGTTACCAACTAATATTTATACAACGTTCACAAAAATTAATTGATTGACTCTTAGAAATTTTCATAAAGTTCAAGGGTTTACATTTAAGCATGTGGGTGGTGGTAGCTTTCTATGCTGTGCTTTTGACTTTGAATGGACAAATACTTGAATATATATATATATCACGATGTGCGCTGTAAGGAAGTGAATCTTGCTTTAAAGAAAACACGTCACAAAAGATGTGTAACATTGCCAGAAGCAGCCATAACGGAAATTTTGCGACTATCTATAAAAAGTTTTGACAAATTTTTAATTTAATCATATTTAAGTGCATGGGGCACGAGACACGATTCCTTAATGAAAGTTTACGCTCTATGTTCATCATCTTCAAAAAGTCTATTTTGCAAGCAGCATGTCTGTTGCATATAAACGTAAATATTTTTTTGTCAATACACACACACAACTTTACTGCTGACAAAATTATGCCAAATTAATTAATCTTATTACCAGTCGCGAATAGCAAAAATTTGTCATTGTTCATTAGACTGTCAAAAAAATCTCATTAGCGAAACTGAAATATGTTGCAATAACAAAACTTTTACATTTAAGCTTACAGATGAAAAGTTTTTTCTGTTGTAAACTTTTTGGTTAAAATTCTAAAAGTTACTTTAAATGTTGAGGGACATCGGAGAACGGATACGACACCATATTGCTAAGCAGACAGTCATCGTTGCTTGTTATTTTATAAAAACATAATTTTTGGGGCAAAACACCATTTATGTCGCGCGTATAATAATTTGAAAAGCTATAAACACGAAGTGCATTTTAAAAGCGATGCCAATGTGAGGGTCATTACATTGTTAGTTGGTCATAATCGCTGCATCTGCTAAGCTTTTGTGACTATGATAACTATGAAAAATCATCCTCAAGTTGATAAAAACTTTCGTCTGACAGACATTGAACTTTCCTTAACAGTTTTGTTTTTACATAGAATATTTTATGTACCTTTTTATTTGGTTCGAAAAAATACTGCTTGCCACAAGAAAGTTTCCAGTTGGTCATAAAAAACAAATTTAAAAGTTAAATTATTATGATGTCAGTTTTATAGTTAAAAATTAAGTCTGTCATATGAAGTGATTTAAAAGAGGTTCATACCCAGAAAAGGGTACTTGAGAGGTAAGCCCTGAATGCAAAAAGTTTTTTTCACTAAGTGACAAAATATGTCAAATTATTTATATACACCTCCATCAGCAAATTTTATCAGGTATGAAATTTTTATTGAGTTTGAAATACAGTGCTTCACATTAGGAATATCAGAAAATATAAAATGCTTCATAAAAAGTTTTCTTTTCTTGTTTAAATGGTAAAAAAGGGCATGTTATATATATTACGTTTAATAAACAGCTTGCTAACATTAAACACTATATTATCCTTTTCATACATGTGTATCCTTCGTCATCTGCTTATTAACACTTAAAAATTATTGACGTTTGCAAAATTTTTTTTTCGCATTACTTAGCATAGCTAAACTTTTATCTGAACCCATTCATAGTCAATAGCAAATAAATGTCTAGAAATTTCTGAAGTTTTAGCCACTTTTCGAGTATGTACAAAATTTGAAGGGCAAAATGCTTTGAATGGATTTAAATCGTCCTTTCTAAACGCTGTCAATATGTCAATCAAAATTCGCAACCGTACATGTGGGTGTGAGTAGGTGTGTGAGAGGGTTGTGGGATAATTTTTGTTGATGTTTTTTTGGCGCTTTTATTCTTTTTACTTTGGTGGTCCATACAAGAAAACGGCTCATGCTTGGATTTCGTTGATTTATCGTGATTGAAACTTGATTGAAATTTGTTTGTGGCCAAAAATAGGAAAAACCGCATTTTTTTGTAGCAACCTTTTTGCTGGTTTGGAAAATATAGGAAATGAACTTAAGATAAACATTGTAGCAAATAGGTTTTGGGTGCTTTCAATGATATACTTAAGTTCAATTCGAATTCTTGTATGAAAAAGAACGCTCTGTTGAATAAGAAGCAATATTTGATTATAATCATTATTATAATTATTCTAAAAATTTGGGAAAAATAATTTTCTTTAATAATGTGCTCAAGTTTTCATAAACGAATTTAATTTACTATTTACTAATCTAATTACTCAATAAAATAAAATAAACTGGCCATTTCAGCCCTTGGAAGGACTTTGACCTAACTTCTATTGATCAATTGTGTTGTGCGTGCTATTATTAAATGTTTGATCACAAATGACCGAGAACTAGACCTACGTTTTTTATGCCGACTCCGAACGGCTTATGTTCTCAAGAAGCTTTACATGGCAATTTTTACTCTCTGAGGCTTGCCATTGTCTACAGAGAGGTGACGACCGAACAGAAAAATTAATTCAATTGAAAAAACTTTTTGTATGAGCTGGAATTGAACCCGGGCTACCTTGGTTCGTTAGCTTAGGGGCCACGCACTCTACCCACTAGGCTACGGTCGCCACAATAACTCAGTCTAATCTAATTAATCAGTCTGCCAAAAATTTCTCTATCTAACCCTCCAAGTGGGTGCCTGCAGGTAATAACTGCTACAGTGTTCTTAATTTTTAAGACGCTGGTTATTAGGAGGGGGGCGGTTCATATGTTCATGTCTCTCAATAGTCTTAGTGCGGCTTGGTAAGAAACCCTCAAATCGGTAAGGTTATGTGCCGAATCAAGGGGAAATGCACCCCGTGCTGAGGATTGACTAGGCTGGACGCCCATTAAAACCGCGGGATTGGTGTTAGGGCGTGGTTGACAACTTTTACCCTCTCTATTTTCTGCCAACTCTACTGACAGACTCTGAATCAAATCTTGGATTGGATCAGGGCTGTACACTGAGATCTCTCGATCCCTTAATGTGGTCCTGATCCCGCTCGAGGAGAGGTCTCAAAGCCTGTCGGTTTAACTCTCTTCGTCTCAATGGGGAGGTGGTCATACGACCAAGATGAATGCAACCAAAAACATTAAAAAAAATACAAATGGCCAGTCTTATAATGCCATCCAGGTTAAGCTTTCAGCTTACCAGACACGCGATCTTTAAACGCTACACCTTGCCAACGGCCTACAGACGCAGTCTCTAAATGCTCATCCCGCGATAAAACCTGGTGTAGTGGCCACCAAGCCTAACACCAGTAGAAGTTGCAAGAAAGGTTCGGCTAAAAAACACCTTCCACCAAAAGAACGGGTAATGTTGCTCTGAAATCAGCGTTGAGAGTACGGGATCGCATCGCGAGCAGTGTGACCAGAGTGGAATATTATATTCCACTTTGCCATATTTCAGCTTCGGGAAGCATATTTTTTTTTATAAAAATATGCAGCATAAAAAGTGGAATATTTTTCGTATGATTATATTTTTCAAAATTCACAAAAATTGCAATAAAAAAATGTCTATTTGGTTACTAAATGGTTATTTTTTGGCTATCGACATTTTTTTTTATCTCTGAACTACCTTGTAAAACGCAATATAAGGAATTCATTTTGTGGTTAACTCCTTCGTTGTCAATTTTATTGCAATTCATTTGATAACTTCACGCAGCTTAAAAAGTGAAGTAAATTTGCTTATATGTTTGTGTGGTTAGATTTTTTTATGGATTATGTTACAGCAGTAAGTAATTTACTTCAGAAAACATTAGGGTATTCACGATGTGTTGTATTTTCCCTTGTATTGTGTATTTTTGATAAATTTAATATTTGTAGTAAATTTTGTAATATAACAAAAACAAAATGCACAGTTTTCAAAACACAACCCTGTGGAAAATATACAAGTTGTGTATTTTCCACAACCCTGTGGAAAATATACAAGTTGTGTATTAGATCAGCTGATTGTACAAGCATTTCTACTTAGCATGGAGCAAGCTAGAGGCTACGCTGTGAGTTTATTTAATAAAAATTAATATAACTGATTTTAAAAATACAATATGTACTTTACTGAAGGTTCGATCACAATAAGTAGTAAGTATTGTAAATTTTGCAAAAATTTATCACAAATGCACCACATCGTGAATACCACTATTATTGCTAACAATATTTATTTCTTTTAACTATTTTAAAATGTGGATTCAAAACAATAAAGCAGAAAAAGAAGTTATTGATCAAAGTTCGGAATCTGAAGATTTATCAAAATTTGTGCTTTTCTCGCTTAGCTTACCATTTAGCAATGCTGAGATTGAGAAAATTTTTAGTTATATGAATCTTTCTTATTTAAACGAAAATTCGAAATAGAATGCAAGAAAAACTCTTCAATAATTTGTTGAATGTAAAAACATGGCTGCATGTTCAAAAAAAGTGTTGTAATGCCTATCAAATACCAGATAGCTTAATAAAAAAAATTTAGAAATGCGAATTTCTATGATAATAATACAATCAACAATTTAAGAATTGACCTCGAAGATGTGCCTGAATTTTAGTTTTGTATATTGTATATCGTTACTTAAACTTCAAAAAACCATAACAATGTTTATAATTTTTTATAGGAGAAGAAAATAAATTTAAGTGCGATAGTAATCAAATAAATAAATGTTTTTAAATTTGCTTCTGTGTTTTTTTATATGCATATTTAGACTTATTTAGATATATATCTTTGAAATTGAAAGTGGAATATTTTTGTGGAATATAAAAATTGAAATTGGAATATTCAGCATATTTTTTTTTTACAAAAAGCATATTTTTTCAAAAATCTTCTGGTCACACTGATCGCGAGTATCCCCGAAAACCAGCACACCACGGAAAAGAAGTAATCTTGGAAGTAGGCGGTGAGCATCTTGGAGGAGTTACAGAGTCCCCCTTAACTAAAACTGTGCCCCTTAACGTCAGAGATCTCAGGAAGAGGCTCACTCAGCCTAAAGCTAAGAAAATCTGTGGTAGCATAGCCACTCCTAAACTGTGCAGCGAGATCACAGCTGAAAAATTACCATTGCGGTAATCGACAAAGGCGATCCTGCCGGCAGTATTACGCCTGATAAGGGGAGGAGCGTTAATGGCCGTCTTCATTGTCCATTCCGCTCATAAAGGAATTTCTCGGTAGGGGTACTTCATGTCCTTACAGCGGATGGCCACGTGAAGCTGATCGCATGCGCCGACCAAGGTCTCTGAACCCTTTAGAAATCTTAATCTGTTAGAATAAGAACGCCATCTCCAGGGTTGGTGAGGTATGGCTGGTCGCGAATCTCGCAGTCGTGGACCAATAGCGCGTGCCCACGTCCCTGCCGTATACTTTAATCCATAAGCAATCCTGGATACAATCAGGTTGGAATCTACGTTTTACCGAGAACGAACTGGAAGGTGACACGGGTTGAATAGCCAAAGGGGGACTTTAGATCGGTAACTTCCGTTATCAATCAGAATTCCCTGGCCTTCTTGTCATCAAAATGGTTCGTGGTAGGTTTTGGTTTCTCATCTATCGTACTGAGGATTTATTAGAAAGATGAGGCATAATTGGAGGAATAGCAGGCTTTTAATCCAATGAAAGTTGCCTCTTCTGCTCAAACCTGCTCGCCTGCTCCAGAACCTGAAGGCACAAGCACCATAACGGAACTGGCGCCGAGCTTACCTCCTGAAATCGTAGGATGAGTCAGACACGACAGTCGTGGAGGTTAGGATGACAACTAATAGCCTAGATGCTGAGAGTAGTTAAGATTAACCTTCACCACTCAAAGGCTGCGTCTGCCAGCCTGATTTTCCGCCTAAATAAGAATGGAGAAGACATCGTTCTGATCCAGCAGCCGCGGGTAGACTCCAGGACTCAGGACTCCAACATATACACCAACATACAAGGTAAACCAAGAGCGCGTATTCTTATCAAAAAATCCTTTAGTGCATGTACTCTCTCTAATTTCAGTAATAAGAACACCGTGGCCATCCGCGTCGAGATGGTCCAAAACAGCTTGTGGTTCATCTCAGCATACCTCGGTCACGAACACGAAGTCCTCCCGGACGACAACATGATAAATGTATGAAAACACAATAAATCTGGTTTTCACTGCTGCATCAGAAGCAAAAGGCCTTGTTATTGGGTGCGATGCCAATGACCATCACATCTTTGGAAGTTCAGACACTAACAAATGGTTTGAGTCTCTTTTTGATTTTATCCTTAACACCAATCTTAACATAAGTTATGTAGGTAAGTAACTGACCTTCATTGTGTGTAATAGCCAGAAAGTCTTAGATATTACCCTTGCTTTTGACCATATATCTAATAGGATAAGGAATTGGAAAGTTTCCAAGGAACACTCCTTTTCAGAACATAGACATATTCTCTTTAATGTTGACGATTTTGCTACAAAACCGAGCAGCTTTCGCAACCTCAAACAAGTGAACTGGGATCTTTACTAAGGTTGCAAACAGAGTGAACGCCGAAGCGGACAGGCAGGCAGACAGGCGCAGGCAAACTATGTGAACAAGCGAGACAAAAGTTATTTCTATCTTGTTTCTTTGCATGTTACTACCTGCACCTGTCTGCCTGCCTATCTGAATCGGTGTTCACTCTCTGTCCGCAACCGTAGACATGTTAAAAATAGATCTCTCAGCTGGACCATCCAGTTGTCCCTCCTGTAGACAATCGCTAGACTACCTAGTTGATAGTCTCACAAATTCCATTAATAAAGCTCTCGGTACCGCATGTCCGCTAAAAACACCAAAGGGAAAGCAAAAGCCATCCTGGTGGGACAAAGGAATCGAAGAGCTCCGAAATAAGTCCAGAAAACTCTTCAATAAATGAAATGAAATTCAAAAGTCGTATGGTATCATTAATAAGCGGCTTTTGCTGATCTACCAAAGCTGCCTTGACCTTAATATCATTCTCAAACGATGGCGTAATGTAAAGGTTATCTTTATACCTAAGGCAGGCAAAAGCCTACACGTAAACCCAAAAGACCATCGACCAATTAGTCTATCATCTTTTTTTCTAAAAATCCTCGAAAGATTAATCAACATTTACTTGAGATTCAAGACAAAAATAAGCCAAAAATAAGTCAAAAGCACAACATGCTTGCACCAAAGGCAAATCCGTTGAATCAGCTTTCCACTCCATAGTTTCCATAATTAAAAAAATCCCTCCATCAGAAGGAATATACAATGATAGCTTTTATTGATATAGAAGGGACCTTTAATAACGTCGAGGCAAGAGCTATCAAAAATGCACTGACGGAGCTTGATAAATTTTACTTCGCTTGTCATGAAATTTTTTTTTCGAATATTTTTAAAAATTTTGAAAGTGGAATATCATAAATTTGATTTTAACAGCCGTATTCTGGCAAAATAACTATTGTTACCCAGTATTTTAAAAATTTCTATGTGTTTGTTGTAATTTTTTGATTTCAAAACAAAATCTGGAGCTCAAAAAACAAAATTTTTTAATGAAATTGTCACTATCTTAAAAGTTGGTGACAATTTTTATCAAAATTTGTTATTTTTTAGTTTCAAATTTTGTTTGGAAGTCAAAAAATTACAACAAACACATAGAAATTTAAAAAATACTGGGTAACCATTGTCATTTTTCCGGAATAAGGCTGTTAGTAAAAAGCAATTCATAGTTGAATCTTACTCGTTTATGTCGATTTTATCAAGAAATTTTATATTTTTTGATATGTTTCAAGCCCTAAATTATTAAGCACATATACTTCTTTACTTTTTGTAACAAAAACGCAAACCAACGACAAGTTAGACACGAGAGGCAATACTTTTTCTATACAAAATTCTATTGTTTTTCGTGTCTTGCTTGTCGTTGGTTTGCGTTTTCGATAAACACAATAAGGCTGATAGTCCGCCATAAAAGATTTTCGATGCAACATTCGAGCATGCTTTTTGAGACTTTTCTAAGATTTTCCATGAGTTGAAGAGGACTGGGCATATTTTTATACCAAAAAGCGTACTACGTAAGGGGTATATAAATTTTGTCAATGCACTTGTAACAAAATAGGCGTGGCAGGTATAGAAAAGTATTTTTGATAAACATAATTTCCTGAGTTGATTTAGCTATGTCCCGAGTAAAAATATAAGCGGGCGAACAGCGGTCGAACATGGGCCGCACGTCCGTAAAAGTGTCGAAGTTGGCCTAAAAATAATCCAAAAGCCTAGCGGCTGAAAGTTGGGTCGAACAACGGCTGTGCAAGGCCTAAATTAATTTCTAAAGCCGCTGCATGGCCGCTGCAGCCATACAGCAAGGTTTGCAATTTAGAACGTACTTTGAGTTTCAAATTTGGGAAAATTGGGAAAAAACTGTGAATTTTAAAAGTGGAATATCATAAATTTGATTTTAACAGCCGTATTCTGGCAAAATAACTATTGTTACCCAGTATTTTAAAAATTTCTATGTGTTTGTTGTAATTTTTTGATTTCAAAACAAAATCTGGAGCTCAAAAAACAAAATTTTTTAATGAAATTGTCACTATCTTAAAAGTTGGTGACAATTTTTATCAAAATTTGTTATTTTTTAGTTTCAAATTTTGTTTGGAAGTCAAAAAATTACAACAAACACATAGAAATTTAAAAAATACTGGGTAACCATTGTCATTTTTCCGGAATAAGGCTGTTAGTAAAAAGCAATTCATAGTTGAATCTTACTCGTTTATGTCGATTTTATCAAGAAATTTTATATTTTTTGATATGTTTCAAGCCCTAAATTATTAAGCACATATACTTCTTTACTTTTTGTAACAAAAACGCAAACCAACGACAAGTTAGACACGAGAGGCAATACTTTTTCTATACAAAATTCTATTGTTTTTCGTGTCTTGCTTGTCGTTGGTTTGCGTTTTCGATAAACACAATAAGGCTGATAGTCCGCCATAAAAGATTTTCGATGCAACATTCGAGCATGCTTTTTGAGACTTTTCTAAGATTTTCCATGAGTTGAAGAGGACTGGGCATATTTTTATACCAAAAAGCGTACTACGTAAGGGGTATATAAATTTTGTCAATGCACTTGTAACAAAATAGGCGTGGCAGGTATAGAAAAGTATTTTTGATAAACATAATTTCCTGAGTTGATTTAGCTATGTCCCGAGTAAAAATATAAGCGGGCGAACAGCGGTCGAACATGGGCCGCACGTCCGTAAAAGTGTCGAAGTTGGCCTAAAAATAATCCAAAAGCCTAGCGGCTGAAAGTTGGGTCGAACAACGGCTGTGCAAGGCCTAAATTAATTTCTAAAGCCACTGCATGGCCGCTGCAGCCATACAGCAAGGTTTGCAATTTAGAACGTACTTTGAGTTTCAAATTTGGGAAAATTGGGAAAAAACTGTGCCTATTCTCCATACAACGGGTGACATCACCAAAACAATAAAATCGTCATAACTTCCAATATATTAAAGCACAAACGTGGGCTATTTCAATTTTGGCCCCACCGCAGATAATACTTTATTAGTTTTAAATAAAACGGTATTAATTTGTAGTGTTGCATTTCTTTGGTATAAATTTGTGTATGCTTTTGATTTGTAAAAACGGTGGTTATTTTTTTACCAAGCTTTCAAATTTAACGCAGATTGCGTTAGAGTTTTGCAATATTGCAGTTTTTAAATATTAAATTTTAAGAGGTACTCAACTAAGTTTCCAAATGTGCAGCACTACGATTGGTCAACTTTACCTAAAATAAGTGAAAAAGTTTGAGGTTGCAAAAACTAAGTGAGTCCTTAATAACCAAAAACAATAACAAATTTCGTTAAACTTTCCTTTCAAAGGACTCTATGTCAAACATTTATGTTAGTAATCAATTTGTTCCTTTACAAAGATTTTAAGAAGCTCTTGGGGAAAAAAGTTTATGAAATTTTTTAAGCTTTTTCCGTAGTATTATTCGCACCTTTTCTTCTTTTCCTCCTGCTCTCGGGCGCGATACTGTATGATAAATTGTATTAACTCGACTGTAATGACGCTCTGTTTGGCAGTATCTCGTCGACCTAGGCGACTCATGCCGCACACACTCTCAACTGTAGCGGCTTAGGGTCAACATTGACGTGATTCTACTTGAGTTTTTTTTCACGTCTTGACCATAAGAAGCAGAGTTGATTTCTTTTGCGTTTGATTTTGAATTGATGACGAATTTGAGTTATGTTTTCAATAAATTATAAAAGCACAGAAGCACACATCACCGTTAAAAGCGTAACGTTCGGATTATGGACGGATATGCTTTTTCTAGACCGAAATATAAAAAGCGTATAAATTGCGTTAAATACTTTTTTAGGCTCAAGACCGTTTGTGCCAGTGTTTTATCCGATCGATCTTTACGCGTTGCACGTTTAACAAGAACTGAATAAAAAAAAAGATGGCAGTCGCGAAAGTGGTAAGCGTCTTTCGAAATATGCCTCAAGTAGTAACGGTAACGTGAGTGAATAATTTACTCAGGTGTATAGCCGATGTGCTAAACGACTGGAGACTAGCTGTGTAAAGTTGTCAATACTAGACTTTACGCAGCCAGTAACGGTATATAAGACGCAAATGAAAAGAGTTTCTCACGAGACAAGCACATGCAGGTCAAAAAATGCCGTTAGTCATGAAATGAGCCAAGTTAAGAAACGGTTGCTTTCCTTTATTCACTTCAGGTCTGAGTGTAAGTATTTTTGCAAAAACAATACAAGCGAAAAATATAAAAAAGACACATAAAAACACTCGCATACATACACGCACGATTGCAATAAAAAAAAAAAATATGAAAAAAGCAGCAAACTCAGCTTCAACACGAAATCAGCCGCTGCTGCTGTCACGACATCACAGGAATGAACTCTTCTTTACCTTGGTTGGAAAAGAGTGAAAAGCTTTGAGAAAAAGTTAGCAGCATGTCGTCCCGAATGGCAGATGTTTGAGTCGGAAAAAAAAATTGTAGCCTACTAGCAGTCGTCAGTCAGGCTGACTAACTGACAGGCAAACGTGCAGAGGGAAAATTATTGGGTGGTTTATAAAGTTTCTTACGTGAGTGTGGGTGTTACACAGAGGAAATGCGAGGCACGAACCGTTAAGTGGTTTAAAACGCGGCTGCAAACGCGTTCAAGTATGCGCTCACAGTGGGTTGAATTTGTTTTAAAGAGCGTAGGATATGATAGTGATCAGCAGAAAAGTAAAACAACGGTGTTGAAGTGTACACTTCTAGTGAATGGATTACCAGCAGGATACCACATTTCGCTTGGTTTTCCTTGTTCACTTGTGAGTGTAGTTACGACTGAAGCATGTTTGTATGTGTGCAGAAGGGAAGTCAATTCCAGGATCCCGAACTAATTCATTATCTTTGAATCCTGAAAATTGACTCTCGGTATTAAAATATTATAGAAATTTAGTTTATTTCTAAGTCTTTGGAATACAGATAATCTTACAGACTGTATTCATATAAATAATTCATATATAAATAACTTCAATGAATATACTTAGATAACTAAATATTATATTAAATTTTATTCTTAATCGTTTAACTTTCTTATACTCGCACATTGGTCCTTCAGATTGTCGGCTTCCTTTAGCCTTTCTATAAAACTGTTTTTTTTTACATATTTTCACACAATCTCATCAAAGTCTGCCTTTATAGTCTAGTGGAGAGTGCGCTAGACTATCAACCCAGAGGTCCCTGGTTCGAATCCGGTCTCGGGCATGGTTCTTTCCTACATTTAAGAATTATGGAAAACTATAAATCCACAACTAAATTGTGGAAAATGTGGAATTAAAAGACAGGAACAACTAAGGGCTGGAAATGCTTGCGGGGGTTAAGGCATAACACTAGCCTCGGTTAAAAGCAATTCAAATTGTCTTTCACGTTTGTTTCGCCTAATCAATAATTCACGTATGGTTCCAATCAATTCCTCTAAATAATCTACCCCCTTCATTTCAGGTGAAAGACCAAACCTTGGTTATATAAGGCGCATGACTTGGTTCTTTGATTTTTTTTTTTTAAAAAAAAAAGTAAACTTCTTAAGATGATTTTTTACTAAAAGCGTACTAAAATGGCCCTAGCATTTTCAGTCTTACAGACCGTGCGCGTGAATATCTGTTACACTATTTGGCACGAGTATATGAAGGAATAATTAGTTCAACAATATTTTATGTAAGACAATTTAAATTTTTTTAAATATCTTAAAGGAATGTCTTAAAACTCTTAAGATCGAGAATTAATTGACAGTTACCGAACCAAAGAAAATATTATGAATTCTAATGAGTGATGCGATTTTAGGTCATCCGAGTATAAAAGAAAGCAAGAGTTCTATATATATTTAGAAATATCATTTATAAATAGAATGAAAAACATTTATATATATATTATCAAAAATTTAACCTTTCCATTTTAAGCAGTATATAATCCAATACAAAACTACTTTATCTTTCATATTAAAAAAATTAGTTCTGAAATTGTTATGTACAAACTATTCAGTATTTTTTGTCTATTAAGTACACATAAAAAACTTACATATAATATATTTTATTGTATTTAATACTAATTAAAAGTTATGTTAAGAAGATGTACGTGGTAGTATACCACTTCATATGTATATAGGGTCGCCCTCTAGATGTATAGCGTGATGCACTTTGCCCTAAAGCTTATGATCGCTTACTACTGTTAGACCACATATATCTTCTGAACATCATTATGAATATTGTTAAAATACAATAAAATATATTATGTGAAGTAGTTTACTTAATAGACAAAAAGTAATGAATAGTTTATACATAACAATTTCTGATGAGGATATTTTCTTGTTTCATAGCGTGATTTTTAGTAGTCGGGTTTTAGTTTTTTTACCACATTTTTATTAAAATTATTTTAGGGATATATTTTTCAAAATATCGAAAGTAATAACTACTAATCAATTGTTTGTCACAATAAAATTTTTTTTAACTCATGACTTTATGTCCTATAGAGGCCGCCATATTCAATTTAATTTGGTGTCACATAGCCTATAACCAAAACGCTTCCAACGATACCTCATTTGTCAAGCTATGATAAGTAGTTTAAAAATGGGGGTTTTAGTTGACTTTCTGTTCAGAAAATTGTTCAGAAGTTAGGGTTTTAGTTGACTTTCTGTCCTCTAGAGTGCGCCATAACTAATTTAATGTGATGTCAGATAATCCATAACCAGCGTATGAGAAAAAACCTTACAACTTATTAAACCTTACCCTTAGTGAGGGTGGAACAGATGAACATACATACATACATACCGGTCAAACACGTATACTGCTCCTTTTGCTTCGCCGTAGTCGGGTAAAAAATGAGCTTATGCTAGCGACTATGAAAAATGTAATTAACTTGAGCTAAAACTTAGAAAAAAATTTATTTAATTTAGAGTAAAAAAGAACATGAAGTGTCTCTTTCTAAATGACCTAGAGAAAGAGGCAGAACAAAAAATTTAAAAAATATTTCAAAAACAAATTATGGCTTTTGCTTTGTAGAAAGCGATATTTTCCCACTTTTTCATATCAAAGTATCTAAATATCAGGTTAAAATTTGCCAACATGAATCGTCAGGTTATGATTACCACATGCCATTCAGGTCAATTTAACCTGTTTAATGAAACTGACAAATGTGGTTATCTTAACCGAATTTTAACCGGCGGTTGTGGTTGAATCAAATTGAATCAGGTTTATTAAACCAAATGCTAGGTTTACATGTTCTTAACTCAATCACAAACAAGCAATTTTTGGAATTTTTCAATAATCACATCACGATAAACAAAATGAAGACAAAAAAAGCAGCCATTTTAACCACAGCGCGGGCCAGAAGGAGAGCTAGAGCATGGTCACATTATTTTTTTAGCCTAAAGGACCATAGGATTAGATAATATTTAAAACTTCAAGACAGGTTTATTCCACCTACTTTATCCCAAAGTACCTTTGTTTAAAAATTTTGCATTAGTAAAGCAAAATTTGACAGCTGGTAGGTTTTTTTTTCGCTATAAGTTTTTTCTACTATGAATTCTATGTTTTTTCATCTGTTTTCCAAAAGTATTCCTGTAAGCCAGACGTCAGGTGAAAATGAAGTGGATCAGGTTAATACAATGTGGTTGACTCTCCTAACAAAATTCGATCCAGGTAAAAATAACCTGGATTAGGTAAGAGTGTTTTTCCCTGAGTGTAGATTATATTTTGTAACTTAGATACTATTTTGCTGATACTCAAAGAAACATTCGGAGCTTCGACGAAAACATAAATGTGCATTGCACTTCGGGAAGCAGAAGAAAGTTTTTTGCTTACATCCCGCTCGCTAACAACGCACTGCATTATATTGTAATGAATTAAATCTGGGTACACGGAGAAAACTGTCTGCTAAATTTGTATTGTGGTTAATTAATTTGCGCTTGAATCTCAGCTACTTCAAAATTATACTAGTTTTCAGCAAAAACTAATCAAAATTTGCTATTCCAGTTTATAATAACTTAGCAAACATTTAATTAAATTCATACATAATTTTGCTAAGTTATTATAAACTGCAAAAGCAAATATTTGCTAAGTTATTATAAATTGGAATGGCAAATTTTGATTCGTTTTTGCTAAAATCTACCATATTTTTGAAATGAAAGAATTATTAACATTAAATAAAATTGAAAAATTACAATTATCCGGAGACTTGAACCCCGAGAGTGTAAGTGCATGGACTTATCCATTCGACCATCGCAGTTGCTAACTAATTGTCGCCTAATTTTATTCATTAAGAATAAACGTGTGCTCGTGTGTTTGAAAGAAGTTTGCTTGAATTTGGTGAAATTTGCTACTTGAGTTTATAATAACTTAGCAAATATTTGTTTGAGTTTAGTATTAATTTGCTTATAATAACTTATAATAATAAATTTGTTTATAATAACTAAGGAAATATTTGCTTAAGTTTAATACAAATTTTGTTTTTCCTTAATACAAGAGGAGTGATTTCAATTTAGCAATCTTTTTCTAAAATCATACAGTGATTGAGCAAATTTTTTCAGATTTGCTGATTCAAGCAAAATAATTATCTCGGTGTAGGTTTTGTCAGTTATATTTACCCTTGCACATCAGTCATATATCCCTTGCTACACTCAAAAAATTTAATAGCAAAATATCTACGAATGATATTAGTAAACAAAATATTCGTACATTCTACAAATATTCGTACAGTACACAAAGTATTTTTATTGTGATATCTCTACAAATTCATTCGTAAAATTTTTCTAATACCTGATGTGGTATCTACGAATATATTAGTTTTATATACTAATGATATTCGTAAACAAAAATATATCAATTCGTATTAGTGCATTGTACGAATGATTGTGTACTATAAATAATAATATTCTTCGTAATTCTTCGTAATAACTTCGTAATTTCTTTCATTACATTCGTAGTATTAACTAATGCTTTCGGACTATTTACGAATGAAAAATAATATTAGTAGAAACAATTCATTCGTAGGCTGACCGTACGAATTATTAGTAGAATGTACGAATTATTAGTAGTCGAAAAAATTGAAAACCGAAATCGTTCAGCCTTGTTTGTCGAACATCTACAGAACATAAGGAACCGTATGGTTGTAAAGTGACTGTATCTTACTGGTAGAGTGTGTGGCCCGTAAACTAAAGAGCCGAGGTTCAAACCCCAGCTCAGACAGAATTGCAGACAGAATGCGAATAAAATATTGGTAATATGTACTAATATATGTCGTTTCTACGAATCCTATTCGTGGCTGAAAACTACGAATAAAATTCGTAGAATGGACGCAGTTATTAGTAATATTTACACACAAATATTTTTGAGTGTATGTCTCCGGTTCTGGTTTAATCACAATCCCTCGGGCGATCGAACGCAATCTTCTTACCGAAAAATATGAATTTTCAGGAACATTTCCTTCACTATTCTCAACTGGAGTAAGTGAAAGCGCAGCTTATACAAATTGGCTGATAGCGCCCATATTTTGTTCCTTCGTATTTTCATCATCACTTATTCCCTCACGTTGATCCTCTTCAATTTGATGCCTTTCAGAAAGTGTAACTATGATAAACTCCACTTCATTTCCATCCGATTCATCCTCGAGATCTGAGAAATCATTTAGGATCTTTAACCACTGTTTTTCAGACAGTGACTTGCGTCGATTCATTGCGCTTTCTGTATGTAGAATTATATTACTTACATTTACTTTGTAACTCCTTACTACTCATGTCCATTGTAGTGGACATATGGAGTTAAGGTAGGTAGAGCAGACACTAAATTTGATTTTTTTTTTGCTTAGATACACTTACTACGAGTGCACAAATTAGGAAAAAAAAATCAACGTCTGGATATATAAACTAATAGGCACTTTATTGACGACAAAAAAATACATGTTTTGTGCTAAGGCTATTGAAATTTTTTAAAGTTTTTTTAAAAAACTTCTTTTGCTCACCAAATTATTAAAAGTTTTAAATAAATATAAAAATATTCATTGAGTTTTCTGGTTAATTCAGTTTTTATAATCCTGAAGCCATCCCGGGATCCCGGTATTTGGATTTTCAATCCCTGGATTGTGAAAACCTTCCGGGATTTGCCTAGCTTGTGTGTAGTTATAAATTTTCTGGTTTTTGTTTTCTTGCTGAATCTTTTTCTAGTCATTTGTTAAGAATAACTTTTGCTGAAACTTTGTACAATGCTGTGAAAAGAAGATTAATTATGGAGTTACAGGTTCGTTTGTGTGATTGCTTATTATTGTTTGGTGAAAATTAAAGAGCTCTAAAATAATTACATTGAGGCTTTTTAGTGTTTTTTCTAAAGAGCGGGTGGGAAAGAATGAATTTAATAAGAAAAATACGCTTTACTCTTAATATATAAAAACGTTTGTGCGTATGTATGTCTGACAATCACGGCTGAACCAATGAAGCTATCCACTTTATATTCACACCATATGTTCGTGTGGTTCTCCGAATGGCTTTTGTTTGCGTTAGAACTCCCTAAGTGGCGCTGGGGTAGCTTTCTTAACATTTTTATTTATTATCCGATTTAGCTCAAATTCGGATAATTTTTAGAATTATAAAAAACAATACAGTATTTCAAATATGCCATCATTAATTTTTCATCACAGCATATAAAATTTAAATTAAAAGAGAGTCTTTGGCAAAATTGGGACCCGATAGATGGCGCTGGGGTGGAGATATTTACGAAAATGTAGTCTTTACATGTAAATCGTTGATGTGCCTGTATTTGATTGAATATTTTTGGAACGACTTTACCGATTGAGGTCATATTTGCACAATATATACTAAAGTTTATGACTCTCCGATAAATGATACTGTTGTGAAGTTAATTAATACAAAATTCATTAACATGTCGTAGAAAACTTTAGCCATATTCCTGGAAGACAACCTCTGGCAGGCCATTTAGTAAGGTTATATGAAAACTTGACTATTTATTTATTCATTCACAGCTTAGATTTTGTTTTTAACTGAACATAAAATAATTTTAATAATTTCATTTAATAAATTTAATGAAATAATTTGAATACCAACTGTTTTATGCGAATTTTTAAAATTTTTATTTCGACGCATTTTTGGACTCAACTCTTATCAAATGAAATAGTTAATGCTCTTAACTTTTTTTTTTTGATATAAGGAAACTTCCATTGCCATAACATAGTTGGTTTTGCTAAGCTAATGGGTGCTCAAGAATAATTTTTCTACGATAAACGATAAATAAAAATCCTAGAATTACAACTTTGGTACTTGAAATAGTGGCGGCCGTAGCCTAGTGGGTCGAGTGCGTGGCTCCTAAGCTAAAGAACCGCGGTAGCCCGGGTTCAATTCCAGCTCAGACAGAAAGTTTTTTCAATTGAAATAATTTTTCTGTTCGGTCGTCACCTCTCTGCAGACAATGGCAAACCTCAGAGAGTAAAAATTGCCATGTAAATCTTCTTGAGAACATAAGCCGTTCGGAGTCGGCATAAAACACGTAGGTCCAGTTCTCGGTCATTTGTGATCAAACATTTAATAACACGCACAACACAATTGATCAATAGAAGCTAGGTCAAAGTCCTTCCAAGGGCTGAAATGGCCAGTTTATTTATTTTTTATTTATTTACTTGAAATAGCACATAAATGGAATATTTTCAGGTTTCAAAGCCTAAAATATTATAATATAATATAAAACCCAGGAATAAATCAGGTTTCAAAGCCTAAGCAACTTTTTTTTAATGACGAAAATATTCCTTTTTTGTGCTATTTAAGGTACTAAAATTGCCATTTTAGGATCTTTAAAGATTTTGTAATAGCAACCCATTCGCCTGTAATTAGTTACAAATCAAATAAAAGGTTCGTGATCTTTTCGAAAACTAAGGTAAGAATAGGTACTAGAATTAAGTTTTTGTCAAATATTAAAAATTGTAATTTGGGTTGAAACAATGATTAGTTGAAAAAGAATTTTTTTTTTTTTTTAAATTACGGATTGAAAGTTTTTGTCCAGAAAAGTATATTGTTCCAAGTTTTTGCTCGTATGAAAAACAAACCTTAAATTCTTTATGGTGCAATGATTAGTTGAAAAAGAATTTTTGTTTTTTTTTTTAAATTACGGATTGAATGTTTTTGTCCAGAAGAGTATATTGTTCCAAGTTTTTGCTCGTATGATAAACAAACCTTAAATTCTTTATGGTGCACAAATTCATCACAATATTGTACTGAATTCACATTAAGTTGAAACAAATGATTGTTGTAAATCTATCTTTTGGGGAATTTGAGTAAAACTCTTTTTCATTTAAAAGCATGAAGTAGGTTTCAGACGCTTAGATCAAAACATTTCCGCAATTTCTCAAAGGAAAAAAACCGTTCTAATGTTAAGTGACTCAAACTAACTAAAAGACTTAATCGAGTGAACGCCAATTTATTAAAAAAAAAAAAAAATTAAACATAAAAACTAGGCTATTTGCTTAATAATCATTTGCGGAATGCTTTATTCCGAATCCTTTTTCAACTCTCCCTGACACGGAATGCTGAACGCTGTTACATTTAAAGACCATTTTAACGCTTTTATTTACAATTTGCTTTTTATTTCATTTAATGTTTGTCTAAATTTTTGTTTTTCGTACAGTTATAACGAATGTTTTTCATGTTGGCGTGTTGGCAGAAACTAACTCAAGCCCACACTCAAGGGGACTGCAAGTTGGCGTGCCTCACAGAGGTTTATTTTAATTGCAGCCATTTTAATCGGAATAAACTAAATAAGTAGTTGAACTAACGGTGAGTTTGATATATTTATACCGTTATTTTATTCACATGAACTATACATGTGAAAAATCACACACACAATCGGGATGCAACAGTTGTGCGTGTTAGGTACTTCCAAAGTGTGTATAGAAGTCATGGCGCGCGTAAAGCGTCACACAACGCCACCCAACTGGGAGGGGCTTATAAAAAAAAACGGAATCACACGTCATTAAATTGTGAGTGTGTGTGTGTGTGGAAGGGGGGGGAGTTGGCATTAGAATAGGTGCTGTCAGAGCTGCCTTACTTTTGAGCGTAAGCCTAAGTTAGGCCAACAAATAACAAAGTAATTGTCAACATTTACAACTACAGCATCAACTTTAAGCACTAGCTAAAAGCAGATTTACTTAAGCTGAAGCTTAATGGAATTCTTAAAATTTTAATGTCTGCTAATGTGTCAAACATTCGAGGCAGGGACAATAACAACATGTGTTTATTAATCTCGTAATCTTTACGGTAGCACAAGTTAGAGTTAGGTCAGCAGCCAAGTAGGATGTGTTTGGGGTTCAAGCTCACTCCATAGGTTATGAAAGTAAAAAAAAAACAAAAAAAAAATTTGGTACTTATAAGACATTAAAAAAAATAATAATTCATAATAAACACCTTCAAAAATTGTGATATTTTAGAAAAAAAGATCTTTAGCCACACCAATAAAAATGTTAAAATCTTTAAAAGAGGCTTAAATTTTGAAATCTGCTTTTAAAACTTTTTCTGAGCTATTTAATCTAATTTGTCGTTATAATTCTTTTGTGAGGACACGGTTGGAATATGCTTTCTTTATTGGGAGTTCGTTCCATTAAATTCACTGCTCTCGATGGAAAAAAATTCAAAAATCAATTAATCTTCGTTTATTAAACTTTGACCCTTTGCCTCCTTATGATGCACTATTTATGCTACAGTAGATATCGGATATAAGAAAGTCAAAAAAAGCCAGAGATTTCTTTCTTATATGCGATTTTTTCTTATATCGAATTATCGGATATAAGAAAGTTGTTTCTTATAAGCGTACGTACGCATTTAAGAAATCTGTTTCTTATACGAATATGTAAATATATTTAAATAAAAAGTAAAAAAAACATGTTTTAAAGAAAAACATTTTATTAAACAAAACAGTTCAGTATAAAAAAAAAATAACTAAAATAAAATCAGTTCACAATTTGACAAAACAATTGAGTATATGTATAAAAAACTTAAATTGAAATAAACAAAAATAACAAAATAACAAAATTAAAATCAGTTCACAGTTTGACTAAAAATAGGTGCATATGTTTCCATACATATAAATAATATTCTTTCAAATAGAATAAAAAAAGTCTTTAATTTTTCTTTGGACTAGTGACTTATCACGCTGATTAAATAAAACGTTTTCAATGTTAATAATATTGTTATCGTCAGACTCCATATACTGTTTTAAAACAAATAACGCCTTAATAGCTTCTTCTCTGCTTGGCTTAGATGTTGTCTCAGGTACTAGCTCTACTTCCTCTTCGTCAGAATTTTGACCTTGTACTTCACATATTATTTCAGTATCATTTAAGGTACCAAAGCAATCACGATTCTCTAAATCAGACATTTCTTTTAAAAAGGTGCTGTATTCATCGTCCAAGATATTTTCAGTTATCTCAGGTTCATTAGATTCGTCCGCCTTGAAAATTCCAGCCTTTTTGAAACAATTTTGTATTGTTTGTGGTGTTACAAGCCACCAACAGCGTTTTACGATATACAACGCCCTTAAAACTGAAATGCTTTTTAAGAATTTGTCCATATAATCACCTTCTATCGCTAATATTTGTTCCCGAATTAGGCATTTTCTGTATTGGGATTTAAAGGATTGAATAATACCTTGAAATAAATTTAAATAAAACATAAAATGATCAACATTACGTTGCGTTTCAATGTGAATGAAAAATGCTGTACATATCTACATACATACATACCTTGATCTAATGGTTGAATTATGCTTGTGGTACATGGTGGTAAAAATTTAATTTCAATATTTTCTGGTGTGAAGTCAAGTTTGTGGCACGAAGCGTTATCAATCAGCAGCAAAATTTTTTTGTCCTTTTTTATAAGTTTCTCATCTAGCTCTTTAATGATTTCACACCATGTGGTGCTGGTCAGCCAAGCCTTTTTGTTAAATTTATATGGAATGGGAACAATTTTTCCGCGAAAACACCTTGGTTGCTTAAATTTGCCGATTGAATAAACAAATTTATCAGAACCAGTTGCATTGCTTATAAAAAGCAATGTTATTCGGTCTTTCGGTGTCTTGACCCCTCTCACTTGTTGACCTACATAACCATAGGATCCATTTGGCAGTGCTTTATAGAAGAGCCCAGTTTCGTCTGCATTATAAATATCCTCTAACGCATATTTTTCCAATAATGGAGGCAAAATATATTCCCTGAAATTTGTGGCAGACTCAGTGTCGGCAGAAGCGCCTTCGCCGTGACGTCCCAATGTGCACAAAAACGGATGCGGATCCGTTACGAACCCGTTACAAGTCCGTCAGTACGCACTGCGCTTTCTTATGTTTCGACGGACCCGTTACGAACCCGTTACGAATCCGCCAAAAGAGTCCGAAACGCATTCGTATATAAAGTCCGAAACGGATTCGTATCTGAAGTCCGTTACGGATTCGTTCCTGAAGTCCGTTCTGAGTCCGAGGCGGATCCGAAAAAATGAAAAAAGCAATTCGTATTTTTGAGAGGAATCTTATGTTTCGACGAACCCGTTACGAATCCGTCAAAAAAATTACCACAACGTTAGCATAAAAGACAGTCTTAAATTTGTTTTACAAATTCTTATTTTATTTTCAGTGGATTAGGGATACGAAATTGTGTACTTATTTTTATTGTTATTTTTATTTTTATTATACATTGATATAGCTTTAAATTTCCTTATTTAAAATGTAATATGTAGAATGTAAGAACTGAATTAGCAAAAAAATAAAAAAATGTTGAACATACATAAACATTATTGTCCCTTTTTGAATAAGAACTATTTTTAAAAAATGAGTCCGTTGCGAGTTCGCATTATTTAAAAAAAAGAGTCTGAAACGGATTCGTATATGAAGTCCGAAATGGACTCGTATCTGAAGTCCGAAACGGATTCGTATCTGAAGCCCGAAACGGATTCGTATCTGAAGTCCGAAACGGATTCGTATCTGAAGTCCGAAACGGATTCTTATCTGAAGTCCGAAACGGATTCGTAACTGAAGTCCGTAACGGAGAGAGGAATTTCATACGAAAAAGGATCCGTTCCGGATGCGAAACGCAATCCGTTTCGGACAAAATGTACGAAGAAGTGAGTTCGTTACGGATTCGTAACGGATCCGTTTGGCACACTGGGGTTTTCTAAAATTTATATTTTCGCTTTTTTTCCACCGTTGAAGCCAACCAGGATTTGGTTTGAAGTCGGGAACGTCCAAATCTATAGCAAATTGTTGAGCCTTTTCCATAAGTGCTGGTCCAGTCACTTGTGCGCCCTTCTGCATCCTTTGCTCGAACCACATTGACATTGATCTGTTTAGAGCTTTATATTTTGGTTTTCTGTCTCTCTTTTTGTCCACATTTTTCGATGCAAAATAATTATTTTCTATATTTTTTGAATTTTTTATTATTTTTGATAACGTTGACACTCCAATATTATATTCTTTAGCAACTTCATTTCTTTGCTTGCCCTTTTGAATGTCTTTCAATATTTTAATTTTTGTTTTAATAGAAACTGTATTTCTTTTCTTTTTATCGTCCATTACATATCGTTTTGACAACACGTGTATGTATATGTACAGAGTTACCATACCAGAGTACCAGAGTAAACATATTCAGTGTGGCCAACAATCTTAAATACTTTCTTATATGAAACCTTTTCAAACACGTTTGTCAGCTTTGGTGTTTGACAAACATTTCTTATATCAGTGTTTTTCGTATACGTGTTTTTCTTATATGAAGCAATTTTAACACTGAAAAGATGTAAAAAGGCTCGGTGTTTTTGCTAATACTTCTTATATGCGATTTTTTCTTATATGAGATGTGCTTATATCCGATATCTACTGTATTGGGCTTGTAATTCTTTTAACTTAAGTTACTTAATGTTGTTATAATCAGGTCATATTAGCTGTGCCCAATTATTACAATTTATTTATTTTAATATTCCTGCAAGGACATTACGCCATTACTCGTTATTTCATTCAGAAATCCATAGAACTCTTTATGCACTTAATGAGCTTATTATTCCTGCTTTTTCGGTGTATAATGGAATATCTATTGAAAATAATTCAGATTTTTCTTTTTTGAAAATTTCTTTTAGGAAATTTTTAATCAGCCAGAACAATTTTTCACGTGGAATAAAAACAGCACATTTTGAAAAATATAAAATTAAAAATGAAAAAAAAAAGAATAATGAATAACAAATGAATAACAAAATAATAATGAATAAAAAATGAATAACGAATAAAAAATGAATAATGAATAAAAAAAAGAATAACTGAAAATTCTGAAATTCTTTGTGAATAGCATTCAAATGAATAAAAAAATTATTCATTATTTTGAATAACGAAAATGAATAATTAAAATGAATGATTAATCATTTTTTTAACAATGAATGTAAACTTAAAATTTTATTTTTAAATCAATTTTGCATTCATTGAATGCATTCTTATTTCGTTATTCACTGATTCACTTTTTTGTGAATAAAATTAAATTGAATGCATTCTTATACAGTGCCACTTACGAGTATATTTAAATGTTTTAACCCATTCAGGCTTGAATTATTTTTCGTAGGAAAGGAATTGTTTTCGCTATTTTTTATTACTTATAAGCACACAAATAACACTAAAATGACATTGTTGCACTTGTAACACGAATAAAATGACAGATGCAAATCAAAATTCGGAAGAAAAATGCCGTCTGAAACGCCAAATATGCTGATGCGCCGATAATGCAAACCTCTGAATTTCATGTTGGCAATTATCACCTCCAGAGCCGAAAGGGTTAATAGAAAAACCACGTTCAAGAATAATATAAATATTATTAATTTTGCATGAAAAAGTTCCATATCGTAATAATACCAATACATTTTGTTTTAACCAAAAACCCCTCAATGGAAAGCCTACATGCCTAGCTACGGGCATGGCAACGGTTTAATCCAGAGCTTTATGTTTGTCGTTATGTTTATCCAAATTATGTTTACGTATGATGTCTCGTAAAAAACTTCTACACCATATTTTGCGGATCAATGATGCGCTCAGAGGGGTGCAAATTAACGCCATTTTATTTTGTTTATGCGCCTGAAAATGTGCTACTGAAATATTATGACATGATTGCGTGTCGCATGCGGACGATTTTAACGTAAAAATTTCCAATTTCATTACAACGTAAACTTGTACATAAAAACAAAACGTAAAAAGGAAGTGTGTGAATGAGAGAGAAGGCAGAATCAATTGTTATTTGCAAACAATTAAATAATATTTCTTTATTTACTCAAATGGCTTGACATCAAATGTCTATATAAAAAAATGTCTATCTACAACGCGAACATACACACTAGTGCACATAGTCAAGTGCACGTTTGCGTGAGTGTGTGTATTAGGGTGGTTTTAAAAAATCGTTATCGGATTTTTTTTGGGGGCACCCCCTTAAATGTTTCATTTTGTTAGATTTTAAGATTGCCAAAGTTTGAGCACAATTGGAAGATGTTAAACCGTGCCATTGGGGCCTCAAAGTTTTGAAAATCTCGATTTTTTGGCAGTTTGGCGACTTCGGCGACCCATATCTCTGGAACGGCTAAAGCTATTTGCCCGTGTCATACATCAAATTAAAGGCCATACTGTTTTTAACATTTTGTATTCTACACAATAAATACGCAACTAGTACTGAAACCGAAAAAATAGAGCCAATGTCCCTAAAAACGTGACTAGGTACCCCTGAGAGCGAAGATGCGTTATTTGTATTATTATTGCTTATTATGGACAAATACTTGTACTTTGGAATCCCATTTCATTTAAATATGTTTGTTATCGTACACCGTCAATTTTAGACCCACAACAATGTTTCTTTTTTATGTTAGGTATGTATCTATTTTTTCCTCATACTGCATCACTGGCGACCCCAAGCAGGTAAAACCAAACTAGTTTAAAAATGTATTGGGTTACCCTACTACCTATTGTTATTTTTTAAGCAAAAGTCCAGGGGTTCAGAGTTTGTTATTAAAAAAAGAAAAGGATAGCTAGGTGGTTCTTGCTTTTATGATTTTGTTTCTTGGTCAGTTGAAAAGTATTCGCTGAACAATGCAAGTCGTATTTTGTTCTACGTTCGTGTGATCGAGTTTAAAAAAACCAACTAAATATTAACGACAAAAGACATTTTTATTTTAATTAGGTCGGTACCTACTAACACGTACTCTTTGTTTTAGCTAGTGTCATTCTGTGTCATTTATTCTTTCTTCTAGTGAACATTTTTATTTCTCGTAAAAGTGATGGCTTCTACATCTGGCATGAGAAGTAGAGGTAGAGACAAAATTTTTCTAATTGACTATCCAGCTCATTAGATAACTGGATGTAAGCTCGAAATCCTATAAAACAAAAGAAAAATGCCAGTAAAGCTGGAAAAACTGTACGATGATTGGAGAAAAATGCAAAAGTACAAGGATAGAAAAACGGAAAGTGCAAGAAATGCTGTAAAAGAGTTTACCCTAAAGTTGGATGATCTCTTTGATATTACCCATCAAGATGCCCTGACGATGATGACTTCAGAAGAAGACAAGGAGTTTCTGTTGAAACAAAGACAGAAAGGAAGACCAAGTTCCATGCTCGGAGTTGACCTGAAGTTGGCTCAAGCTGAAGAAAGACTACTACAGAAACAACGGAAGGTCTTGGACAAACAACTTGAAGCGGGAAATTTCGGTAAGCATTTAAAAAAAAAATATTTTCCTTGTAGTGAAACTTTATAAGATCTAGATCACTAGCTGAAATTTCCATCAATATTAACTTTATACTTATTTTCTCATCTCATTGTTCACAGAGACGGTGGAGCTCACGGACGACGAGACAACATAAGAGTCAGAAGGACGTGAAACGCCGTATGAAGAGTTCAAGATGAACGTAGAATCTGCCCCCAAGAGAATCAAGCGTGGCTTCAAAGAGGTCCTAACCATGAAATTGTCATTGTTGCTGGACCGCTGTAAGGTGTCCGATAGGAACGCTACTCGTATCATTTAGGCTACAGTAGAAGCTCTCGGAGAGGATCCCAAAGAATATATGGGCGTTCCTGAAACTGACAGTAGCTCAGGGGAGGATCAAGCCCTAGCAGTGTACGAATGTCTAGAGGAATGGGGTCTCACCAGCTCGGTCGAGGATATGTGCTTCGATACAATAGCATCAAATACTGGGAGACTCAATGGAGCGTGCAATCTCCTGGAGCAGATGTTAGGTCGAGAGCTCCTGTACCTAGCGTGCCGACACCAAGTCTTGTTGAGAGGGGTTTTTGACTGCAAGTTTGGAAGCACATAAGGACCTCAACCAGACATATTCAACTTGATAAATCCAAGTTCGATGTAGGCTAGAATATTTTGAAACTACTGGCCAAAGAAGAAGTAGAGAATATCAAAGAAGAACTGCAAAAAAACTAATGGAATGCCAACCAAGAGACGACTACAAAGAGCTGTTACAGTTGGCATTGATATATCTTGGCCATCTTGATGGAAAAGATGTGCGCTTCAGGTTTCCAGGTCCAGTAGACCATGCCCGGTGGATGGCAAAAGCTATTTACTGTCTGAAAATACAACTCTTCCGTGACCAGTTTAAGCTGACTTCCCAAGAACAACAGGCCCTAGAAGCACTTTGTGTTTTCATCGTTCGAGTCTACTTTAAAGTCTGGTTTAACGCCCCCAGAGCGTGTTTAGCACCAAAACAAGACCTAGACCTCATTGAAAACCTATTGAAATACGAAAGCATTGACAAAAAATATCAGAAAAAGGGATAAACAAAATGATAAATCACCTGTGGTATCTTAGTCCTGAACTTGTTGCGCTAGAATTGTTTGACCCGACAGTGCAAAACACCGTAAAGAGCCGCATGGCGACAGAAATCTTAACAAATCAAGCAGAAGATAATGAGAAGTGCTCCAGAAATATGCGACCCAAGGCCTCCCAGCCCTAATTACAAGTGAGACTTACCTGTTCTGCAAGAGATAACACCGAATTTCTTTAAAAAGATCCTGCAACTTTGCCGCAGAACATCAACTACCAGGAGGGGCAAAGGATGGTAAACAACTTGAAAGTTGTGAACGACATGGCAGAGCGAGGAGTCAAGCTCATCACAGATTACAACCAATTACTTACAAAGGACGAGCAACAAAAACAATATGTTCTCCAAGTAGTCAGCAGATGCCGTCAGCTGTATTCAGATAGCTCCAAAACCACATTATGTCAGTCCCTTGAATAAATTTAAATAAGAATAAAATGAAAAAGATATTTATTATACTTGATTTTTTAAATACATAATTGTTTTCATTCCAAAAATTGGTAATATAAGAAGGAAAATGGGTTTTTTCACAATAGGTTCCATCTTCGCTCTAAGGGGTACCTAGTCACGTTTTTAGGGACATTGGCTTCATTATATCGAATTCAGTACTACTTACGTATTTAAAATATTATTGCATATAAAATATTATAAACAGTATCGGCTTCAATTTGATGTATGACATGGGCAAATATATTAAACCGTTTTAGAGATATGGGTCGGCAAAGTCGCCAAACTGCCAAAAAAAATCGAGATTTTCAAAACTTTGAGGCCCCAATGGCACGTGTTAACATCTTTCAATCGTGCTCAAACTTTGGCAATCCTAAAATCTGGCAGAAAGAAACATTTTAGGGGAAACATTAAAACTCTGACATTTTTTTTACCCTATGAGATAAAACCACCCTAGTGTGTATGTATATAAAAATTTAGCATGGAAATTTTATATCTTTAGCAGTTATGTGTTAGTATGCACATTTTGACACTCAACAATGGCGTCGTTTCCTTTCATCAAAACGCTCAGAATTTAATCAGGCGTGCTTAAAGATAAAATTAAAGAAGAAGAAGAAGAATAAGAAGCACGCAGATAAAGTTGTATATAAAAGAATTGCAGGTTCTCTACTAATACACAAAATTAAAGTGACTTCACGTAAACTTTAGTTTTAACATGAACAGTTTAAAGTGCTTTAAGCGATTCCTTTCACTTTGGAGTGAGTCAGTGTAGCGTCAGTGAACTGAAGTGTAGCGTCAAAAGCGCCTTGAACTATGCTACATTAAATAGGGTATCCTTGCGGACCTCAGCCTTTTCGTTTATATATGCACATTCTTTTCACTCGATTAACAATTCTTTCTTTCAATTTTTACTTCTAGTTTCATGTTCGACTCTATTGTATTTTTTGTGGCTGACAAGGTTGTTGTTGACCTCGATTTGATGCCGTAGATAAATCGAAATATTGTTTCACTTAACTGAGGCTTCTATTAATGCTGAGTTTCTAGGTCAATGCGTATGCAAAAATATATATATGTATATATTCTTTGTCCTTTATTTAATGTTTCAATAGTGATGGACGGAATTGCTGACAATTTTACTGTTTCATTTAATGATTGATTATTATCATTGTCTGTGGACAATCGAGCGCCTGTTGTTAGCCTTGTTATGGCCAAAATGGTGGTTTATTTCACTGCTAATAAGTTCAATGATTGCTTGACTAATCTGCAATACGCATGTTTAGATGACCCAATTATTGTAGCCTATTATTTTTGTGGACGTGAGCAAAATTTAATGCGCAGAATTTGTGTTGGTTCAAATGGCATCTTTTTTAAAGACATAGTTTTTTCTTTTTGTGTTACTTACCATTTGCTCTTTATTTCATGAGCAAAAACTAAAAAAGTTTTTCCTCTTCAAGATTATTGATGATTTATCTTCTGCTACCTTTACTACTGCTGAAAAAAAATGTGTTTTTGTGTGCTAAAATAATCGTTACTTGTGTTACAAAGTTGTTCATAAATTCTTTTGTTGTTTCTTGAAAAACATTTAACGATAGATAAATTTTTTATGGCTGCACAATGCGTAAAAAGCTTTTTTGCAAACTAGATTTTTGGTGAGTTTTTTGGGTTGAGTTTATTGCAATCAGTTTATGACTTTGGTTTTGACGATTGAATGATAATTTTTTTTGTTATGCCTCTTACTTTTATATGGGGCAATGATGATGATGTTTGTGGATATACCCGCATTGACTTAATTTTTCAATGCATAAAATAAAAAGCTCAATTTGATAAATGAGGAGCAGCAGAACAAAACCAAATAAAATCATTTTGAGCAAAATTGATTTTTTTTTTAATGTGACATTTTCAACCATCACTGAATTGACTGATCAAAGTTCACGAATAAAATATACTCGTAAAAATGCCATTAAAACGTGTCTCGAAAGAAAAGCTAACAAATCCAGTACAAAAATACAGAAAATGTTTTTGTTATTTCCTTGGATGAAGAGTGAAAAAATACTTTAAGAAAATTAAGTGATGACAATACCTTCCACACCTACACGTGTGGTTCCAATCAGTTCTTCCTCTAATAATCTATGCTTTTTTCTTTTAGGTCAAAGACCAAACGCTGTTTGTATAAGGTTCTGTGATCTTTTTTTTTTTAAAAAACATGAAAAAAATACCTTAGGAGTGAATTCGGTACACTCAAAAAATTTATTAGTAAAATTTATACGAATGATATTAGTAAACAAAATATTCGTACATTCTACAAATATGCGTACAATACACAAAGTATTTTTATTGTGGTATGTTTACGAATTCATTCGTAAAATCTTTCTAAGGCCTGATGTAGTATCTACGAACATATTTGTTTTATATACTAATGATATTCGTAAACAAAAATAAATCAATTCATATTAGTGCGAATGATTGTGTACATATAAATAATAATATTTTGAATTTTTCGTAAGAATAACTTCGTAATTTCTTTCATTACATTCGTAGTATTTACAAATCCTTTGGTCTATTTATGAATGAGAAAACATATTAGTTGAAACAATTCATTCGTAGGCTGACCGTACGAATTATTAGTAGAATGAACGAATTATTAGTAGAGTTTGAAAATTTTAAATTGAAATCGTTCAGCCTTGTTTGCAAAGCATCTTCAGAACTGTATGATTGTTAAGTGACTGTAGCCTACTAGTAGAGTGTGTGGCCCGTAAACTAAAGAGCCGAGGTTCAAACCCCAGCTCAGACAGAATTTTTTATTTTTTTTTTTGGCTGGTTTTATAAAGTATTCGTAATATGTACTAATATACGTCGATTCTACGAATCCTATTCGTGGCTGAAAACTACGAATAAAATTCGTAGAATAGACGCAGTTATTAGTAATATTTACACACAAATATTTTTGAGTGTAGAGATATGAACTATTTTCTGACTAGACATTCTGTTTTGGAAATCGCTACATTTTCCTCTTCAATAGTCAATTTAACCGAAACACAAATCAATTTAACCCAAACGCAAATCAATTTAACCGAAAAAAAAACAATTTAACCCAAACTCAAACTAAATTAACCTGAACGCAAATTAAATTAACCTAAGTGCAAATTAAATTAACCTAAACGCAAATCAAATTAATTCAAATAAAAATTGAACGTAAAATTTCGCAATGGGCTAGAAGAGATCAACTTTTATTTATTCACGAATGTGGTTTCAATTTACATTTAAGAAGAAGCCTAGCTCGTTCCAAGGTAGGTAGCAGAGCAAGAGTGGTTGTGCCCTCAGTGAGGGGCAGAAATACCACTTTAATCGCAGCAATCCATAGTAATGCCATTATTCATTAGAGGATAATTTCAAATTCAACATCCAACTCTGACAAATTTTGTTTATTTTTGCAAGAACATATTGAAAAGCTCCAAGAAGGGTTTTTGATTTTGGACAATGCAAGGATCCACAAAATGGAACAAGTTCGTGCTACGATAGCAAGTACCGACCTTCATCTTAAATATCTACCTCCTTACTCCCCAATGCTGAGCCCTATAGAAAAATGCTTATCAAAGGTTAAAGCTCAAAGCTCGACAAATGTTAGTCGAAGTGAACCAGGATCAAAACCTGCAAACCATCATTGAAAGTAGTGTATGACGCATTACAGCCACCGATTGTACCAACTACATTACAGACATGATTTCATTGATTCCAAAAGCTGGCTCTTTACAAATCTTAACTTAACATTTAATAATAATTTCTTATATGGAGAATATTACATTATATATAATATACATAACTAAAAAGTTAAATTTTACGTTTAATTATTATTTGTTTTAATTTGATTTGCGTTTGGGTTAATTCAATTTGCACTTATATTAATTTATTTTGCACTTAGGTTAAACTTATTTGGGTTTGGTTTAAATTAATTTGCGTTCAGGTTAATTAAATTTGCGTTTCGGTTAAATTGATTTGCGTTTGGGTTAAACTAATTTGCGCTTGGGTTAAACTGATTTGCGCTTGGGTTAAATAAATGTGCAACTGCTATATTTAATGTGTTTTTCGTGATTTTTTAGCGTATCGCTAAGAGGTTGGAAGATAGTGGTTGTGTTAGAAGAAAATATTGGGGATAAAAAAGGTCCTGCTCATATATTGTATCACTCCAGGAGTAAATTCGGTTGAGTTTTGAAATATTTCTCTGTGGTTTAAATGGATAAAAACTTTTTATAAAAGTTTTTCACATGCCGTCTCCACGGGACATAAATCATGTTAAAGCAACTATCAAATTCAATTTCTTCAAGCTAAATTTTATATGTGGGCATTCTATGTTATAATATTTCATATTGAAACGAAAAAAGAAGAAGAAGAAGAAGTAAAAATTACAGCGCGTTGCTTAACTTGAATGTTAAAAGATATCGCAAGACATTCATTTCAGAACATGAGCAAAAGTGGTCTTCACCTGTAATATTCATGTTAAGCATACTTTCATAACATGATTTATGTCTCGTGGAGACCACCAGTTATGATTGATGATGAAAAAAATGAAACATTGAAAACCAAATTGTAAACTATATATACTTTTTTTTGTATTGAACTAACGCTCAGGGAATGCATATCGAAGCCATAATTTGTGGGGCTTAGTTTCAAAACGGACGTTCGGCAGTAAATTTCTCAACGGCTATGCAAACTATAGGAATGACACATTATTGACTGAAGTGATTTATAAACAAACAATTAAAAATCATCAATGTCAAAACTTTTATCACACCATCAGAAAACCACTCATTAAAGCGTCGACCATAAACAGTACCATAAATAATGCATGCCTTGGCAACAATTCGATAATTCAGAATGTAGCAACTTATTAATTGCAATGGTATCAGTTAATTATTTACATTGTTGTTGGTTTTTACAAAAATGCAATTAATTGCATGGTAATTATTTTTGCATATTTAAGTAAATTTGCTGCATACATATGCATAAATTCAAACAAATTGGCAAAAATTAATTTTCATTTTGACGATGATTCAACTCACTCACGTTGAACTTGTATTACTTGATGACGTCACCATATCCAGTGGTTCGCTCACAAGCTCCGGCTCTGACAGCGATTGCAATTGATTTCGCAGCATGTTGCAAAATATGCAACTTTGCACAAAAACTCAACGTGCAAATAACTCGAATGAAAATTTATATGTTCCACTCATGGGCATTTTTATTTTCTTCTTAATTAAATGAATTTTTATCGCTTCCGACTGATGAACTCCCTGAGTCTCACAAATGAATAAATATTTCATTTACTCGATATTGAAAAAATTTGCTATGAATCAAACCAAGTTGTGTTCCAACATTCGCGCACACCGAAAACATTCAAACTGAATTAGAATTGTTAAAAAAATAAATACAATTTTAAACAAAAGCGCGTACTTTTTATTTGTTTTTCCTCATTTGATTCATATTCCTTGTTATCTAAAACTTTGGGGTGGCTTTAAATATTCCACATTTATTAATTGATTGTTGAAGTTATATGATAAAATTTTTGGTTTCACAATTTCTTGCATGGTCTTTATGGAAAGTGTGTGATATGTATTTTTAATTCCATGATTGTTTTTATCGCTCTGTAAACAAATGCGGTAAGTTTGTGGTTTCTAAAAAAGAGCTATGTTGGACATATTTAATACAAAACAGTTATTAACAGCGACTTTAAAAAACAAAACTTTGCTCTAAATTTTTTTTCAATGCATTTGTTTCAATCTAAGCAATTTTGTGAATTTCGGATAGAAATGCTGTAGTTAGTGTTTAGCTATAGGCACAAGTATTGCCTATTTTCTTTGGTTTTATTTAAGTTTTTTTTTGTTCATATTTACATTGAGTGTTAATGCGTCAGAAATCATATGATTGACACACTTCTTTTATACTAAGGTGTGTGTGTGTGGTTTATTTTTGTAACACTATGATAATATTTTCCAAATATTTGATTAGCATGTGGTTAAATATTATCACATAATAAGCAGAAAAAACCCAATGCCTTAAAAAATGTATGGGTTGTTCATTTAATCTGTCTTTTATACAAAATGTTGATGACTATGAAATTTTGATAGAGAAATGAATTTTTTGAATTTGAAGGATATACAGTTGCATAGTGCGAAATACACCTACTAATGTGGTATGTGTCTTTCAAGTCAAACGGCAGTGAAAGAGAAAAAAAAATACATTTGTTTTCACCAAGTCCAAAATAATGATGCTCCCACATTTGGATAGAAAAAAAAAAAAATTCTGAAAAATATATATCGTACACTGAGAAAAGAGTTTCTTTCTACCAACCAAAATTTAGTTGTAATAAACAAACGGCATACTTGCTTATGGCGAAACAAATATTTAGTTGCTGAAAAAAATTTGTTTAGAATTTTATGGTTTTTTAAGAGACTCCTAAAAGTGACAAAAAACAGCCGCGTTTTCTTTAAAACAGGTCACTCTTCACGTGCTGGAATAAAGCTGAGTTTTTGAACTGTTATGTTTGAATTATATTTCTAAAAACAGTGTCAGAAAAAGCGGATTACTCATTGAAATTCACCACTTTTTCTTTTGCTGAAATATAAAGTTATAGGTATATTTAAAAACACCTTATTTAAAAACGATTACGAAACCGAATAAAATTTTAAGTGAATGAACAGTGTACTTAAAAGCATGCTGTTTTGCTTTAAATATCTACTCCGAAAATGCTCTCAATTGGAATGTTTTAGGAGCTTGTTTTTCGTAAATACAGAAAATACGCATAAGAAACTGATACTCAGAAGGCTTTGCACGAAACTTTCTTAAGTTCGAGTTTTGTCAGAACCCTTAACTGAAGTACTCCAGAAAGAATCCGAAATATGTTCTTTTAAAGAGTTTTCGTTATGAAAATAAAAAATATTCTATAAAAACTTATAAATAAAAGGGTACTCATAAAAGAAGGCTCTTTTCAGAGTCTGAATTATGAGCGCTCCGAACTTGGTTTAAAAGGAGAACGAACTTAAAAATTGAACACTTAAAATGCGATGTGTTAATCTAGCCATTATGTATAATATTTGCTGTAAACAAGTTTTTTATAAAATTATACTATTCGGGTTAATACGAGATCGACATACATATGTTGCAATTAATTTTGATTTTATCTAATACTCATTAAATGACATCATGTTAGATTTTTATAAGATTTCATAGGTCATAAAACCCTTAATAAATTCATGTATTTTATATGAAATTGTAATCGAGAAGAAGTCAAATAAATGAATGAGTTTAAGTGTGCATTATACGCAAATGTATAAAAAGTCAATTCTTGTATATACAGAGAAGAAGCCTTATAAAATGATTGGGGGATTTTGTTATTGCCGAGGTCTGAACATATTTCAAAGCTGGTTATTAAAATATGAGTATAGCAAAGAGAGGGTTGGGGGTCTTTATTTTACGCACGAAATTATATTTTAAAAACTGAACAAAATTTATTTGGAAATGGAAATATTTTGAAAATGATGGAATAGATAACATGAAGAATTTGATTGTTTTATTCAATATTTCGGGGGCCATTTGGGGCTAAATGGCTCCAAGATGTGTGCCTCTGCCTGTGCTAAGGTAAAAATTAATTATGCCCAAGTCATAAGAGAAAAGTCGTTACTAGCAAAAATAAATAAAGCTCAAACTCAATTATTGCGCTCAGTAGAAACAGAAGGATGCTCCAAGCCATAAAAAGCAGCTCAAACGATCCGAGACTTCATGTGTGGGTTGTCCTTCCTTCTTGCTTGGGAATGTGTGCATGTGGGTAAAATTATTACTTCAACACATTTTTATTGGAAAATCATCAAACGACAGTTAATATCATTAAATATTAATGGAAATTTTGCACTTATCACTAAAGAGCTTAATGCGCAGTAAGGAAAGAGAAGAATGAGATAAAAAAGGAGGCAAACTATGAAGGACCAAAATTATAACTACCCTAAGGCTTTTAAAGACTAAGAAGCTCCAAAATCGGCGTTTCGACATCAAAAGGACAGACATCGACTGAACTGGCTGTGTGTATTTGCTATGAAGCTTAAATTACTTTTACTTCTCTTATTGATGTTGTTGCAGACAGACTCTGTGCGTGTGTTTGTGTTAAAGTGTCAGTGTGTATTTTAGTAATTTATCAAGCAAACTTTCAGATGCTTTGAATGGTTACCAACCACTTTAACGGGAGCAGTTTAAACTAAACACCAAATTAGATTAAATTTATTTTTAATAGAAGTTGCAGCTGAACATTTGCGCAAATCTCATTCGGAGCGATAATGATGTGGGTAGGTGTTGGATGGATGTTGCAAGGTATCAAAGTATTTTTTTCAGATTTGCAGCCATAGCAGCTGTATCAAGCATAAAAAAATACATGTTTCTGGTTACATCGTTGTTGCCAAATAATGAGATAGATACTAATTCAAAGTAATCTAATCTAATATTTAAAATAAGCTTATCTCAAAGGTTGCGTAGGGACCAAATAATAAAGTCAAAAATTATACCTCCTTCTTTGACAACCCACTCTTTTCATTAAATTTTTCCAAGCATAAAAAATCTCTCATTATATTTTGCTCGTATTTATGTTGCTTATTATTCAGATAATTTAGCAACAGATGCGTAGCAACATAACGCCTCAAGAAGCAACAAAAATGTTATCGTCTATCACTGTATCTAAGCTTGGTTTGTAGATATAATTAACTATCAAGCATAAAAGAATGCTTTTGTTCAACTTCAAAGTCGGTTTATGCAATAATTAACAAGAAAATGCCTTTCTTCCAAAAAGTACCACACAAATGATAATAATTATTTCACAACCAACCTGCGCCAGTATACAGCCATTAGCCCATTTCCAGCTACTGGTGCATTTTCGCATCAGTAACTTTAGAATTTTCTCCAGGTGAGCGCGAAATTGATATTAACTGGCACTGTAGTGATTATGTTAGTATTGACCTTTGACAATATACATTATTATTGGTTTGAGTCGATTCGGTCGTTTTCTTGGGTTTGCGCGTCCCAATTTTTGGGTTTTTTTTTAGTTTTTGAAAATTCCGGAAAAATATTTCAAATCGCAATATCGAAAATTGCTTTTCAACAGTAACTATTATAATTTTTAAATTTTATGTTAAAATAAATTTAGAGCCCGTTTGCTGTTTTAAACTGGGCAGGTACGGCTGTGAGAGTATGTAATTCAGCTAGTGGTGCAAAAATGCATCAGGCCGCCCAGCCCTTACCTGTGGAAATAAACATTTTAAATTTTGCCAGATAAAGATTAGGGCCACATATAGACTCTGGACTAGGTTTCATCGATTTTGGCCTGGTAGTTAAGGAGCCGTCCGAAATGAGTTAATTACCGTCCATTATTTAGTAATACATACGTCTATCTATCTGTCCGTTTAAACTTTGAAGCAAGTAACTATGAGTTTTCCATGTAGGATTCAAGTAAAGCTTCTTAGAGTTGAACACTGAATATCTAAACTAAATGTTTGAAATTCTTCTACATGGAATATTCTAGTCTGACTAGTATTTTTTTTTAAATTATTTTTTAAATTATGGCAAATATTTGTTTCTATCGTCAAATAAGTGCATAGTTCAACGGTCCTTAATATTCTTTTATCGAATTATAATTTTTCAATGGAATATCATAAAAACTGATATTGAAGGACTTTTGAATATTCGTTTACGATAAATTGAATTCATGTCGGTAATACAAGGGCATTCAAAATGTTGCCAGCCTAATAAAGAAAACACACGATTAATGCCAAAATTATTGTCTATTCTTCCACATAGCTATTCTTCCTTTCAGCTCGATACATTTATTCCAACAATTTTCTAACATTGCGATGCCCTTTGATTAGTAAGATTTCTCAAAATCTCCGAAATACAGTTCAGTTGCCAATTTGACCTGTTTATTCGTCGAAAATTGGAGCCACCTTTTTAGTTTCGGTACAGAAAATAGGCGCTAGGGGAAAAATCTGGAGAATATGGGGATGAGGAAGCAGCGACAGCCATTCTGATCTGGGTTAAACATTAGGCAATCCTTATATAGAACAGAACGCTGATTCCATATATAAGGTTAAAAAATAATTCTGTAATACCGTTTTTATGTTATGGATAGTTTATTATTTTTAGTGAATTTCGAAAAGGTGATCCCATTGTTATTGCAAATAAAACACGTCTTTATGAATTGATTTAAATTAATAGTATTTTAGCTTAAAAGTAATTAAAGTACCTTTCATTTATTACTACATTTTATTCTAATTGGATAAACATTTTAGGCTCTATTAGTTAAAACATTTGAATTTTTTATTTTTGTTCTAAAAATTTTCATCAAATGGAAAATAAGTTTGCTTACAAAGTTATAAAAATAAAATAAATTTTATGGTTTCATAATTTTATTTTAAAGTATATTCTTTTACGAAGAATCTTATATATGGGCATTTCCATCGTAAGTCATGCGACATGCGTACGACTTAAAGCTTCGTTTTCTCGGAAGTTTATGTTATTAATGTGAAAAAATTTCTTATGTATAAGTATATATGTATAAGTATCTTCCAAGAAATAGTAATGGTATGATCTACCAAAATTTTCGTTCCTGTTACTAATTAAGAATGGCAGTAGTAAATATGGGCGTAACTCACCCGACAAAAAAAGGAAGTGTGTTTTACAAGCAAGTTTAGATTGTAAAACTCAGCGAATTTTCCCACATAAATTGTTCCAGTTTTTAATTTTTAAATAATGGGAATACAGTGAAATTGCATAATAAACCCACTTTACCTATGGACTTGGCTTATTTAAAAATATATTGAGATTCCAAAAAATATTTGCCCTAACTCACGCGACAGAGCCCACGGGAAAAAATTTCCTTAAATCAAAACTGGGTAATTAAGTAATTAGGTAGTAAAGTAATTATGCAATTTAGTAATTAACAAACAAAATTAATATATTGTCCGTTTTCTTGCCTCAACCATTTTTCAATTATCTTTAGCCAATGCCTTCCATTTTTACTAAAACACAAAAGTTTACGAAACATTTACTAAACATTTACGAAAAAGGAAACTACATTTGTAAAACACTGCAGACGATTTCATCATCATGGTTAATGAAAAGTTTACGAAACATTTACTAAACATTTACGAAAAAGGAAACTACATTTGTAAAACACTGCAGACGATTTCATCATCATGGTTAATGAATTTATTTAGAAATTTTTTAAATGAATAAAATTAAACTGTTTCTCTTAGATAATTTTTTAAACTAAAAAGTTTTTAATAAGTTTTAATTTTTTGACCACGGTAGACTTTTCTGTGGAAATGCCCATATATTACACAAACGCAAATTTTGTCCGGCGAAAGGCTTTTTAAGTACAAGTCCAATCTTAATAAATTTAGTATGATTTGGTAGGTTTAGACCTGTAAATGTGCAAACTCGACTTTTTTTTCTTCAAAATTTATATTTTTTAAGTTATAGCGAGTTAAAGTTTGCATATAAATGTTGTTATGTTGATTTTTCTCTTCTTAATTTCAGCAAATGCCTAAAAATATGTGAAGTATTTAGCGACACCTATCGACTAATAGCTATGAAACTGTTATAGTGACGAATAATCTTTTATAATTTCACAGCTAAAACCATGAATTGATATATTCAATATCAAAGTGATACTGGAATGATTTCAAACTGTTGAAATTCTGGTATTCTTATCCAGAAAAGAGCCTAAATCTGGTAAGACTATGGATGGAAAAGTTATTGACTTTTCAACTTAGGAGTGATTTTTGACAAGCAGCTCCGTTGGAACACACACTTAGATTCAATTACAGGCAGGGCAACATGTGCCCTTTTTGCCTGTAAACGCCTACATCATGGCAAAATGTGGGGCTTCCAACCGAAAATGATTTATTGGACGTTTACAAGAATTGTGAGACCTATGATTACATATGCAGCACTTGTATGGTGGTCCAAGGTCCAACAGCGTACAGCAGCTAATCAACTGACAAAGCTGCAAAGAATGGCGTGCATTAGTATCACTGGGGCAATGAAAACGTGCCCATCTGAAGCTCTGAATGTAATAATAGGGCTACCCCCTTTAACGATCATTATCGCAAAAGAGGCTCTAAGTGCACTAAGAATGGAGGAAATCGGTGATTACAAGGCAGGTAATTTTACGGGTCACATGAAGATACTAAAAACCTTCGAAAATGACTCCTTTTAAAAAATCCCCGACAGGATGTTGCCGAAAGTAAAACTTCACAAAACGTTACAAGGTCGTTATACCCAATAGGCAACTATGGAGGAATGATAGCTTCACAGTTGATCCTGGCTCACAGATATGGTACACTGATGGGTTAAAACTCGAAAATGGAGTAACGGGAGCGGGGATATATGGTCCCAAGTTCAAAAAGCTCTTCCAATGGGATACTCGCCGACAATATTCTAGGCGGAGGTATATGCCATTGAAGTTCGTGTCAGAGAATGTCTCCGCAGGAAATCAAAGGGGGCTCACATCTACATACTTTCAGATAGTTAAGCGGTTTTAAAAGCCCTTCTAGCCTACGAACTTGAATCAAGACTAGTCTCCAACTGCGTAGAACTATTAAATACGCTGGGACAAAGCAACAAAATAGAATTATGGAGGACCTGAACCATTCTGTAGCTTGGCAAAAGGCTACATTCCAGAAAAAATTAGAATATGGGAGGATAAGAAATTTCAGTGCCACCGGAACAACACTAATGGACAAAGGCAATCTAAGAACTTTTTAACTCTAAGTAAAGCAAAATCCAAGGATTTACTCAAGTTTACCAAAGCAGACCTTAGAATTCTCACCAGTTTCTTCACAGGTCACTGCTCAATTAGATACCATCTTAAAAAGATGGGTCTTTCTGAATCAGACGTCTGCAGACTATGCGAGGAGGAAGAAGAAACCCCTGAACACATTCTATGTTAATGTCCGGCAATCCACAGCCTAAGACGCCTCCATTTTGGAGGGGAAGCAGTGCCCCCGTCAACAATTTGGAACAATAAGCCAGAGACAGTGCTAAAATATATAAAAAGCCTAAATCTGGAGTATTAATTAAGGGCATGCACAATAGATTCTATGGGTCGCGGTGCAGATGGGCCCACTATAAACTAACTAACTACAGTCGAAAAAAGATTTCTAAGCTGTTGGAAAAGTTTTTAGTTTTTAAAAATTTACACAAAAATTTAATAAGAAATTGGAAACTGGTAATGAAACATTTTTGGTCAAGCATTTTTCAACAGGAAATCAAGAAATATTCTTACTCCTGTATATGTGGTTAAAATAAATTTGGGTATGAAATTAAATATGCTAACATTATATCGTCGTTGCGCGTGCAATAACGCGTATATTGCAAAAAGGCTAAAATGAATTTAATTTCAATTTTGATCAGTTGAAAAGCTATTCAAAAGCTTAAAATAAAATCTAGGTATGTTTGATTTTGTCGTATTAACATATAAAATTTGACCTCAGAATTTTGTTCCATTGTTAAAATATTCCATTGTTAAAATATTAAAAATCAGTTAAAAAAATTCACGAAAACCTCTCAGAAATACACGGTATTGACTTTTTATTGTGATAAACAAAAGAGCAGAGATCTCAAATAAACTGTATTTGATTGCGTTTGCAAAGTTAAAAATTCAAATAAGAGTTGTCATCAGATACCTCATTTTAAGATAAGTATAATACCAACTTCAAAAACTTATTTTGGGCAAAACAAGTTTTGTCGGTTTTTATCATTAATTCGCGCTAGCATCCTCATCTAGACCACAGTGTGCGCTGTTCGAATACTCGAACAGTAAAGCAGCCTTTTTTCAACCCAATTTTTTTCTATGATGATGTATAGGTGACACTGCATGTAATGATACAATACTATAGTAAATTTTATTGGCCCATAACCGTAGTGAAAATAAAAGTCGACTCTAAATTTAGTATAAGTATTTTTGACAGTTTTTTTATATAATATATTGTCAAAAAGCTTGCACTAAATTTAGAGTATACTTTTATTTTGACCATGGTTATGGGCCACTGACTTTCAGAAACAAATAAAAGCGGTCATCCCGAACCCCCTTCATTAGCTCCAGGGGGGTTGGGAAGTACCATTTTTGCACACCTATTTTCTCTGGGTGAAATTCAACATAATTATAAATAAGTTTTTCACAAATGCACTGTATTATTATACAGCACTACCTGCAACACATTCGAAAAACTCAGCAAATTGATAAAAAGTGACATCGTTCAACAAACTCAAAAATTAGATATTTTATTGTGCTGTAAATTTGTTTAGAAATAATTTTGATTAAAATATTCTATTTTTAATTAACTTACAATCAATTTTAAAAAGGTAAAAATAAAATTAACCCATTAACACCCATTAACAAACTTCGAGGGAGAGGCCTTAGGGTCACTCGTGTTCCGCTTAAAATTAGCCCCTTACCCCAATTAGTTTTTGCCCCCTTGACTGGTGCGTTTTCGCACCTGTCGGCGTCAGTGAGTACATTTTTACTAGTGGAAAAAGCGGCTATAAAATGTATGAAGTATAAGGGAAAATGTATGGATTAAGTTGCATTTTAGATTTTATTTAATAAAAAAGGAAATAATAAATGCATGTCGAAATAAATAAATTCAAAATGTTCGATAAAACATGGTAAAAATTAAGTCGTGCGCATTCTCAAGGTTGCACGTTAAATCTGACATTTCGGAAGCAAGGTATCTTCGTCAATGCTAAGGATATGATCAAACATGCCGAATTGCATAAGTTTTTGGTTGAGGATAGCATTGAATGGATCGATCTTAGCAAACTTTTCATTCACATACAGTTCGTTGTTGTTACAAACATGGGTAAATTGTTTCATCTTCAGGAAACGATCACGACAGATTGCGTCTTTCACTAAAAGAAGGCCAGTAACTGACTTGGATCAATAGTTTCGCACTGATGGCAATCTTATGAATCCTCTGATATAAAGTATCACAATGAAAGTGCGACTTTCTGCTGCCTAAGTTTAAAAAGGATTATTCAATTGTCCAGCATTGGCGTTGGTTTTTTCCACAATGTGATTGATCAACACATCATTCACGAGCCTAGAATGCAACAACGAACACGATTTCTGCGGTACCACGAACCTAAAGAACACTTTGCAAGCCATTATCAATTTTAGTAGGTACACCATCCTCACAAAATATTTGGTCATCTGGAACATTTTCTGTATCCTTCCACATCGTACACAGCATCCAGCTGCAAAACGACTATATCAATGGCCAATGTGTTCCACAATTGTCGTTGTTGCTCGGTTTTCTCATCATGAGACACCACTCATTCTCAATTATGGCTTCCAATTCACAAATTGATAATCCTTTCTTTTTCGAAATTACACTCGAATACGTCGTTATAATTTTTCCTGAAAAGGCTAGGATACGCAGCCACTGCCATAAGCACTAAGTACAGATAAACGCAAAGCATCCCAATCAGCCATTTAGAAATAGTAATTGGATTAAACTTACATACAATGCAAAAACCAAGCCTTTTTTAAGCACGCTTGTAAAACACTTGCGAAGGTAATAAATTTCCAAGTTGCTTTGTAGAATTATTGTGTAAACAACAAAAAGTAAGTGTTGTTCAAGAATACTTGGAAAGACTGGCTTTAAGTAAGTGTTTTCCAATCATACTTGCAAAATGTTAGCCAAGGTAATAATTTTGCAATTGTTGGCCTGTGTAGTCTAGTGGAAAGTGCGCCAGACTATCAACCCAGACGTCCCCGATTCGAGTCCGGGTTCGGTCGTGGTTCTTTCCACTTTCTTTGCTCTTTACTACATTCAAGAATTATGAAAAATAAACATAGAAATCGACGAGTTAGTTGTGGAAAATATTGAATTTAAAGGACAAGAACCCACAACTGAGGGCTTAAAATGCAACAAGGAAAGTTTTCTTGAAGACAAGTCGAGTTTGATAGTCAGAACTGAGGACGGTACAGCTTCTCGAACCGGCGAATTTTCTTTTTTTATTCTTATTTGTCAATTTAAGATGGCTGCGCATTGTTTGGTAAATATATTTAAACATAAAAGTTGCGTATTGAAATACTAATTTCTAATTGTAAAGAAACACTTGGAAAAAGCATATTCAAATAATAATTTCCAATTGTAAAGAAACTCTTGGAAAAAGCTTGTTCAAATATTAATTTTCAATTGTAAATAAACACTTGTATTAGGCTTATTCAAACACTAATATCCAACTGTAAAGAAACACTTGGATTAAGCTTATAGTAAGGAATATTTTTCCAAGGGATCGTTTTCGTTTATTCTACAATTACTTGTTTTTTCCAATAGTAATCTAAAGCTTTTTCCAAGCTTGATGCTTATGGTTCTAAGCTTTTTTAAAGCTTATTCCGAGCTTGTTTGTCTGATTGGGATGCTACATGATACCACTACATGCACGGTTAGCTTAGCGTAGTAAAAAAATACTCACTAGCGCCGATAGGTGCGAAAACGCACAACATATACCTGTGCAAATATACCTTTACAACTAATAATTTGTAATTATTATGAGATATACTTATGCCAGGGGTGGGCACGAATGAGGCCAATAAGAGCCACATTAAGATTTTCAAACCTTTTAAAGAGCCGCATTGTACTTCAATAGAGACAAAAAATCAAAAAAATAAATTAATTTATTATTATTAAAAAAAAAATAATTTATGATGTGTATCCGCACACTTATAACAAAAAAAAAGTGATATCAAGTTGTTAAACAACATGAAAACGATATTTAAAACCAATCTTTGGAAAATATTTTAAGATGTTGTTCTGTATTGGTTAAAGCTTTTCGCAACATCAACAACTATTAAGGACACTTTAATTCGAACAGCTGACTTCGGCATCCAGCTCAACTAATATCAGACTTCTCTCTAATCTGAGCTTACCTTGTAGTTGTATCATGGAGAAAAAGTAAACCATAATTAAAGAAAACGCTCATGAAAGAAAAACTGGACACACATTATCAAATTGTTCGTCAAATTGTTGGTCAAACAACGATAAATCAACATGGAATTCCTTGGAATTTGATTTTAAAGAACAAAGCAGTAGCTCGTTTCTGTAACTATTGCGACAAATGGTCATTTTATCTGACGTCACAGTATTTCATCCCGAAAATACTCACTCTTGCGAAAACCAGATTTTCTGTAACTGATAAGCGAAAAAGATATACAAGCGAGGGGGAGCACATGAAAGTAAAATGAATGGAAGAACACTTTCTGTACAATTATATGTGTGCTGCTTTTAGAAATTAATAAACTGATAAAAACTCAACAGAAATACATTGTGCTTTATTTGTAATACCTTTATCTTAATTTAGCTTTAAAACCGTAGTTATCTGCATAGTTCAACAACGATCCTTTATTTTTCAAAATAATTTTATGGTGAAATATGTCCTATACAAAACTACGGTTTAGAACAAAATATTGTAAAGCAAAGTTACATTATTGTGAAGAACTTATATTTTTGGTTAAGGATTAACCAAATCCTTTTTCTTTAGATTTTTTTCATCTACTAACATTCCAGGTGCTCCAGCAAAATTACTCACAACAAGCATATATTTTTCTCATCAAGTAAAAACATAGTGATAACTAAAACATTCGAAAAAAGTCGCCGATTTATCTCATTTTATTACAAAAACAGTGCGAATGTGAGAATGATGTCAAAGTGAGAAAACGTGGTGAGAGCTGCTGTGAGAAAAGTTACAGAACACAATAACATAAAATTCCATGGAATTTGACGAGATATATACAATTTTTTATTTTTTTTTTGATATATTTTGAAATATCAAAATGAAAAAAGAGCCGCACTTTACTCAAAAAAGAGCCGCACTCTTGACATATACCCAAGTACTACCGATCCCCATGAATTCATATCTTTGAATTGATTTTTTACGAGTCTGAAAACCGGCACCTGGCGATGATGATAACAACTTGTAGATGGCGTCTTATGTCTTACCTGTCCAGGAAGCATATGTTGACCAAATTATGTATTACCGATACCAAGAGACGGTAAGGCGGTATCATTTACCTACCATATCCTATCAGCTTTCAATTATATCTCTATTTTTGGTGCGTTTTCGCACCCGTCGGTTTTAATGGGTTAATGTAATAAATAAAATTTGAATTCGATTACCAATATAAATGTGCTTTTTAAGCATACATACGATTATAAAATTAAGAGGAATAATACAGCGAAAAATGCCTGGATAGGCATAAAAATTTGTATAATTTGTAATTTTATACAAGCATACCTGCAGTTTTTTAACTTTTAAAGTCTTTTCTTTCGAATTATTTTTATTGGTTTCATATCATTAACAAAAGTCACTTTAATTATGTACATGGGTACTTACGTCAATTTTCCTTCAATTTGACACACAAGTTTTCGAAGTTTTTCTACTGTCAACAAAATCGATGGCCTAATAAAGATACCCAGTAATAAGTTAAACAAATATTTGAGTGCCATTTTGACAATGCTTTCAGCCTTGCTGATGAGAGGGTTAAATAATATTTTGATATAAAAATGTAGAGAAATTAAATCAATTAGGAGACTTTGATTTTCCCTGTAAAATGGCAACAAAAAGTAAATTTTGAAATTATATGAACGCACTACAAGTATATAATGGTCTACTTATAGATATAAATGGCAGAAAATTGATATTCGACAGAAATCTTATAATAATTATATATTGATAACTTTAAAAAGTAGGTACCAAAATAAAAATGAAATACTAACAATAAGTGGTAAATAATGAATGATGGTACAAAGTCTAAGCAATATTCTAACGCTATCTTATAATTAAAATCACATTCCAATGCTATGTTAGTACGCTATTTTCCGTGCTGCTAGTAATTTAACAAATCTAGTTTAAATAATTGAAAATAGTGAGATATAAATTTTTAAAATTATTTTAACGATCTAATATAGTTATATAAATTAATTTATTTTGGTTATAGCTTTTATTTAACTTTTCAAACTAAATCGTAACATAAAAAAATAACTTTGTTGTTAAGAACCACCCTAAAGGTATTTTTACCTACAACATTTACGTTTGTTGAGCAGTGTTTAACTGCTTTTTCATTACAGAAAATATTCTACCTTTGTGCCAGTAACTCAACCTTAATTCAACTCTAGCAAATGCCAACAAACAATTCTTAACTGCTTCACAAACAATCTAAGCATGGTGCAATTCGCATAACAACCCGTTCAGATAAATATTTTTGTCACTGTGTTGGTGCAAGAACTAAAGAAATTCAACATTAAACAGCAACTTCCTATCTTAAGATAAGATAAGATATAAGATAACACTAAGAATATTTAGTCAAATTCACAAAAGCATCTCACAATAACCAAGACTTTTAACACACCCTGAATTGCTGTATTTTTCAAATGTTTCACAATTATTTCTATCGTTATCCTGCAGCAAATCAATCCTTTTGGTTTTGATTACAAGCACCGCTGAAGACGCAGAGGATGTAGGTGCAGAGGCGAATCTAGTTAAACAAAAAGAGATATACACAGACAAGCATTTATACAGAAAGATAGCCATGAAAACTGCAACAATAGCAGAAGCATAAAAAAATAAAGAAAACTAAAGCAAAAAATGTAAAAATATCAGATAGTCAGAGAGAGGACTTCATCGTTAGACGTTCGAGGATTAGACGGTAAGAAGCACGAAACAAAGTTGACTAAAAAAGTAATTTAATAAATTTATATAGTATGTACAACATGCAAACTAGGGGCACTTTATCCTTTCCCCGCACCACACACACACACACACACACACACACTTTTGACCTGACCTGGTCGCCATTGTTAGCAACATTTACCATTCTAATGGAGACAGCAATCAATTTTGTTGTTGCAACCAATGACATATATTTGATCGCTAGAACCTTCGTGTGTCCTTTGTCTAAACCATTTACATTAGTGGAGTGGCCTTCGACGCTATGATGTTTGAATAGATAAATGAAAAGGACACACGAAAGAACAATATCAACGAATATACAAAGAGTGCGCAATAGAGTGGGAGAAAGAGAGAGAGAGAGAGAGAGAGAGAGAGGGGGGATAGGAGAGCCAAGTAATCTTAAATTGCGTGTCTGGAATGGTCTGATGGGACAAAAGGCGACATTTTACAGGATATTCACGTAACAATGACTTCAAACAAATAACTACTGATTAAGAATATTGACATAGGTACGAAAGTATACTGTAGCTTCATGTTGGCCACAAAAGTTGAAGTTTAAATACAGATTTTGACATGAACATGTCACGCAGTGGCGTACCTAAGAAGTGGTCATTAGGGGACAGCTTCATTATCAAATTTAAATTCATCAATTTTACAAAAGAACAGTGAAAAATTTGCTAGATATATATATAGTAAAAATTAATATGGCGCACATTTTAAAAATGGCAATCGTTTTTCTCCATCAGCTCCAGTTTAGAAGTTGAAGGCAAAAATATGAAAAAATAGATCTGCTGCTTATATTTTGAATAGTTATTATATCTTTTTGACGCATTGACTGGTTTTGATCGTCTATAAGCATTTCTCTTAACAGTAGGTATATAAACTTTTACACTTTGAAAAATATTTATTTCAGTAGTTTTCAAGACCGTTGTCTTAAGAGTTTAAATATATTCCAAATTGCGCATAATATGAATTTTTTAAAACCCTGGTACGTTTGGACACTCTCAAATATTTCATTCATTTGATAAAAATACTTTGGAATTTGGTAAAGATTTTATTTTTTACCAATATCTTGGATAGGTTCAGTGGGTTTTTAAATTACATGATAGGTTTTGTTGAGTTAAATTTCATAGTGATAGAAAATATTACGTGAACAATTTTTATTTTACCCTTCCTTCAACTGAAATTTATGTATCAGAGATAAATGCTGAAGTATGAAATCTTAAGTCCACGGCACTTGTTTAATGGGATTTATGAAGTTTTTTTTATTTTAATAAACTTTTAAATGCCTTACTAGATAATCTACGCCTCAACATGAGAAATAAGCTCGGATCCTCATGTTTAATATTAATTTAAAAAATTTAGTCTTCTACACTAACGTAGGAATACGGTTGAAACAGAGATAAAAAACTTTTGTGTAATATTCCTTTTAAAAAAAAAGCAAAACAGTTTCTATGTTTTGTGTTAATATTATTCGAATGAATGTGACTACTGGGACACTAAAAAATCCAACTTTCACTTTGAAAACTCTAGCCAGGCCATTTAAATATTCAAGTCAGCTTCTTCTGTGTTGTCATCGTCATATGAAATCAAAAAAGCCGTAAGTTGCATTTAGAAAATTTTACTAGAGAAGCAAAAAACTTTCTAAATTTATCACGCGTTTGCACTGAGTGTGCAATTTTGCAGGAACATGTATTTTGATACGGTGCACAGTGCGCTTTTTTAGTTTTAGGATGACATTTGGGTTTTATTTATTAATAATAAATACATAATAAATAAAATAAATGAATTAAAAAATAAATAAAAATATTTTTATTCGTCAGATTATCAAATATGTATTATGTATGTGGTGTTAAAAACTTGATGTTTTATATGGTTTTTTTTATAAAATTCGTCAAAGTTGAAACTTTTTTAACAAAAATAAGCTCAATAAAACCCAAAAAATAAAGTCAAGTTTAAGAATAATAACTTCGAGCACAAAGTATATTTCAAGGTTTTGCTTTTTGGACTTTTTTATTTCTAAATCGCCATTGAATTAAATATAAAATACAATAAAAAATGTTAATAAATAAAAATAGAAAAATTGTCATATTTCAAGACTGTAAATTTTTCAAGGAATGAAAATTTAAGTAAAATTTAATATAAAATATCTATGCTTAACTAGCATTTTTAAAGTCGAAGGCTATAACTACCATAAAATATTGTACTTCTACCTTCTATTTCTGTAAAAATCCGCTGCACCTAGCTGCTATTAAGAAAAACCACTTAATTTGAAAAAAGTCTTAAAAATCAAATTTTGCCCTAAAATGCAGATTTTCAAGAAAGTTTGTAGGTACTCTTAAATTTAAAGAAAAATAAAATAGAATTCATTATCTAAAACAAGTTGTGACCTTATTTTGTATTAGCAACCATTTTTAAAAAAATTTTATTAAATTTCGTTATTTGGTAATAGCTGTGTTTTTTTCTAAGCAAGTTGTAACAAACGACCGCTTATGTGGTATGAAAAGTTGCTTCATACTGGCTTAAATAAGCTCATTTTACATTTTTGGTAGCTTTCGGCTTTTTTGATTTCATATCACGATATACACAACGCTTTCATTTTAATAAAGAATTAGTATGCTTATCTTTATAGAAAAAGTAGAAAAATATTACAAACTGTGACTACTGGGACATGTCTTTGTGTCTTGCGGGACAATTAAAAATATGTGAAAAGAATTAATTTTGTTGATCAGTTTTATTTTTGGTTTAAGCCCAATTAATGTAGTAATTTATATATTTTTCTGTAAAGCATTAAAAAGAAATACGAAGCTACGAAAATCACCTCTAACTCTATTATTAAAAAAAAAATATTAATCTTTTTCTCTAAATTGGTAAAATTGTACCTCTCAACAGTTTTATAAAAGTAAATTAGACACCTTCGTTTTCTATGGGGTTCTAATGAACTCTGACTCATTGCCTGAAGTTGATCTTAAAAACATTCTATTTCTTTGTCTATCTCTTTTTCATTTTGTGAGCTACTTGACATCGGGCGCCTTGAAAGTAACTTGCAGTACCTGAATTGATTTTTGCGTTTATTCTTGGCCCAACCATATCTTTAGGTTCAACATTCAATTCCTTTTCATTGCCTCTTGAGTTCATATCAAAGTAGTTTACATTTCTTTCTTACAACAATAAAACATTTTCGAATTAAAAAGATGTTGCAATTTTATTGAACCAACGCTCAGAGGATGCCCCCCATAAATGTGTAAGCATAAACATATAGAGCAGCTTAAACTATTGCATTTTAGGTCAGAAAAGTAAATTAAGCTATAAGCAACGGCACTGAAATAATATCAGGCTTTTCACCAAATTTGTCCCAGTAGTCACTTTTTAAAACTGTAGCGAAAGCATAATATGATCGACTTAAATATTAAAAGATATTTTTTATTGCTTCTAGGAAGTATTGAATTTACAAAGTCATATTTTCGGCAAGAAAAACAACTCTTATATATTTTTGAGTGACTACTGGGACATGCGACTTGCAGCTGTTCAAAAAACAAATACCCAGAAACTTACATAACTTGTAGCTTTATTTCTTTATAAGAAAAATTTTTTTCAAGCTTCCTATAAAAGACACAATCCTGGTTTCTACAGTTGACAGAATGCCCGACAACAGTATTGCAAACTTAACACTAGTTTACACGTAAAATGCACCACGGACCACAGTAATTTTTTATAAGTAATTAGAGGTCAAGCAAAAGCAATTGCCTCCTGATTTTTGAAAAAAAAGTATGTACTTTTACAAAAATGTTAATAACTTCTTCATTTAAAGACCGATCAAGCTTAAATAAATCTTTTCATTTATAGCATTAAACTGTGTTAGAAACAAAAAATAAAAATACTATTTTCTTAAAAAACAAAAACATAATGCCTTTAATCGGCAAAAATTTTTTTTAAAAAAAAAACTGATTAAATTTAAAGTTTTAAGTCTTATTAATTGGTGATTTCAAAATGTCACTAAATGCGTAATTTTTTCAACAATATATAGAATGTTGTTCAAATTTACAAATAACGAGATATTTTGGTTTGAGACGACCTACTACTCAAAAAACATTTTTTTACCGATATCTCGAAAACCCGCGAAATAAAAAAACTGTAATCACTGACCCCTAATTACTCATGAAAAAATACTTTGGTCCGGGGTGCAAGCACAAAATAATTATTTGTAAACCAGTGTAATCAACATTTTACTGCCTAGTAACTCTTTATGAAACAATAGTTGCCATATAAAAAAAGGATTTTTTGAGAAATTTTTTTATATTTTATTTTACAGATCAATAAAGTATAGACATTTACCTAGAGCTTTTTACCAAATTAGATATAATAAATGGAAAACAAAAATTTATCTAGTTCTTCTTTCTAATTTATCAAATATCTTTTACGTGGAATGCCCCTACTATAATATATATAATACGTTAAACAATCTATTTGTTGGAATCATGGAACTGATGTCACTAATTGTTGTCGAATTGCATTAGTTTTAATACTATGAGGGGACATTTTAAGCCCTAGAGATCAGTGTTGCCGTGTTCACTTCGATTGAAGTGTTTCACTTCTTTTTCGAGGCTCACACTTCGACATTTCCTCTTTGACATGAACACTTCCATTTGGTCCGAAGTGCAATTTCTTTTTAGAACTGTCGAATTTGGCAGCATTTTTTTTATTTCCAAAAAAAAAGCTTCACTTGTAAAAGGCGCGTTGCAAAAAAAAGCTAAGTGGAATTCATGGCAGGATAATTTCAATTTGTGTAAAATGTATCAAAATGTATTAACAATCGTAATTTTTTGCAGGAAAACTGACTAGAACAGCGAAAAAGGTTCTTAATAACTACGGATTCTCCTCCACGCGCCAAGAAAGTTGCTCTTGAATCATGCAAGCTGTCTGTGGATTCCACTGAAATTGAAATTGCCATTGATGAACATGTTTCTGCTTTTCCGAGTACAAGTTAGGCCTTTGTTTAAAACACTTCCCAAATTTGTTTATAGTATTATCTAAACAAATACTTCCCGAGAAACAATTTTTGTCCGTACCAAACTACTCAGGCACAAAAGTCCTGAGTTTCGGACTCAATTTTATTTTTAAAAGCTACGAGTAGTAACGAAAAACTGCGAAGCTTATGAAAAAATTAATGCACATTGATATAAAGCCGAATGCAAACAAGCCTCAGCGAACAGGACCCGAGAAAAGAATTCATATATTGTGTCAATAAAGTAGCTGATATGATCAAAACTGGCCTGAGATTTAACTATAATGTACCCGAAATATACCCGACAAGTACCTCGAAATCACCTGAAATAGTACTGTAGTAATTGTGTATTTGTCAATAAAGTGTTCAAAAACGAGCGACTATATTTGGACACAATAAACTGACGAATGCCCGATTCGGCCTTCGTTCGTACATTGTGCCTGCTCATGTTGTTCCAGAACTAGCACTTCTTTCGGTGCAGAGGTCGGGCATTTACCAACACGGGCACCGGACATATATCAGCTACTTTATTGACACAAAATATGAAATTGTTTCTCGGGCCTGTTCTAAGAGAGGTAGAAATTTTAGATCCGGCATTGCTAGGTAGTAGTGTGGTTCCAATTATCCAACTTTTCCCGAATTTTGTTAAAGAAAATCAAATAGCAGAGCAGGAAAGTGAAATGAAACAAATTTCTGAAAATTTTGGATATATGTTTTCGAATTTTAAAATGATCTTGGAAATTTGCTATATATAGCCTACAAAATTTATTGGAGCAAAGGCCTTTTTGAGTGTTTACAAGTCGGCTGAAAGCGTGAAAGTGCTGACCCGATGTATGACACACCGTTGATATTTTAACATTGTATGTCATAGGAAAAAAGTACTCCAATTTGACTTACTTTGAATTGCTTTAAAATGCTATTCTTGGAAAGCTTTGGGTCAGAAGCTCATTTTTGTTTTCAAGTTTTTTGAATTGTTCGCTTGCACAACAACAAAATAAAGTGCTGACATTTTGCTCCTGGAGGAAGCTGGAAAAATCACTCCTATTAAGCTTCCTTTGAATTGTTTTAAAAGGGCCTCTCTTGGAAAACTTTGGGTCAGCAGTTTGTTTTTGTTTTCAAGATTTTTGACCTGTTCGCTGCACAACAACAAAATACAGTGCTGACGTTTTGCTCCTGCAGAAAGCTGCTGACATGCCGGCCCGTTGGGTTATTTCGTTTTACTCTATTTCTTTTTTGTTAAAAATAAAGATGTGTATTTTAACCGTTGAAACCAATTTTTGACTTTGCCATCTAAATATTTGTTTCTTTGCTTCACATCCTTTTTGAAGAAATTTCATTTCACTTCGATTCACTACACTTTTTTTAAAATTTCACTTCGCTCAAAAATTTGGAAACGGCAACAGTGCTCGAGATAGTTAAAGAAATCAACATCATAACTCAATTTTGTAGTCCATACTTTTGCAACTGCTTTGCTAAAAGTCTGGAATATAAATTTTACCAGGAGATGAAGGAATGTACATGAAAAAGCTGCTGTTACATTTTATTATTTTGAGCTCACCCAGATAAGTTCTTTGATGGGCATGTTCTAAAGGCTATTGGAAATCATTTAGCTTTTTAGAGTTATTTTTTTGTGTCGCACAGTGTAATATAAAAATTTGAAGCGATATCACATTTTTTCATTTAAGGTTTAAGCCAGAAAACAGCTCAGCTCAGAACAACTAGAATAAATTTTCTTTACGTTTAAATAAAAAAATTACATTTTTGAAAAGTATGTGTGAAGAGCTTTTAAAGCGAACAAGTTTTCACATTTTTTTACGACAACAAAGTTGTGAACGTCTGGGTGGCGGGGCTTCAGCCCCAATTATCCCCTTGGATCCACGCCTGATATCACTTTGTAGCGTATTCAAACGAAATGCTTTTAATTAAAATCCAGCTCGAAGGACCAGTCTGTGTGTCGTACAGGAAAGCTTTTCAATTATGTTTTCTCTATACCTATATATGTTGATAAAATATGGACTCCTTATTGAAACTTGAATTCGCAAGTAAAATTCATAAACATGAAATTCATTCAATTTTAATTTAAGTCGCATTGCCCAAAGGACCTTTGAGTAAGTTATTAATTTTAAGCATTCTATACAACACAAAGATACAAAATGCCACATAATCAAACACACACAGCAAACTCTTCATCACTACAAAAAAAAAAAGGTCAAAAAACGCATATTATCATCCATTCTGAATGGTTCAATTACGTTAAGAGGATGGCGAAAAGTTGGCAAATTTTGGTCTCATAGCTGTTCACGCTTGTATTCCCCAGTGCGAGTATGTGTGAGATGTGTTCGTATCTTGCCCTATGTGGCAAATTATGGTGCAACGACAAATGTTAATATTTACAAACCAATCGAAAGACCAAACTATTGCTCATACCATCCACTCCACAACATAGAGTAGCTTCTAGTCAAAGGAGAAGCAAAAAAAAAAAGTTTATAAAAAATAACTGCATACGAAGCGTGATGGGATTCAACGAACCAAAGACAAGCTGTGCGCTTAAACTACGTTTCCAAACATTTTATTCGCACTGTGATCCAAACTGTTTGGTGGAACCAATTGAATATAAAATCATCTCCCTTGCTGATTGCTTCGTTGTTTGTGTTTTTTTTTCTTTCTTTTTCTATCTGAAAGGGCGCTGCTCTGTCAGTGATGACCTCTAGCGGCAGTCATCGTCATTTCCTATACATTGAATTGATTTTGTTTCCATTCAAACAAAGCTCAACAAAAGGTTAGCCCAGAACCGAACGCCTGTGGTTAGTTTGTAGTGGTGTTTTGTGTGCGGATTTGTGTGCGTTCTTTTTGAAGTACAATTATTTTTTTTTTGCCTTGCCTTTTTATTAAGGCAGTATTGAAATTAGCTATCGCTCGCTCCACGAACAGTTTTGGAACAATTGTGCTATTTTTGGAAAAATCATTCCTTAGCAGAATCAATCAGTTGCTCATTTTTGTAGATTTTTTAAGATTTCGTAAAAAATAAATTTTTTAAAAAACTTTTATTTCTTCTAAAAGACATTAAAATTTTAGAATTCCAGAAAAAATAATAGAAATCATGGTGTTAAAAAAATACAAATTCAATTTTTTCTCTTTAAGGTTACACTCGAACTCATATTTTTGCAAATGTATCGAAAATATTCCATGAAACCAAAAAACTTTGTGAGTATACATGAAAGTAGGCCTCAACACTTGCAATTTATGCGAACAGACTTATCTTAAAGCTTTTGTTGTTTTGAAGACACAACCAGTTTTATGCGGTCTTTGACGTTACAGTTTTCGGAAGTGAGTTTCGAGATAGGTCTGCATTTTTAAAAAACTATCAAAGTTGGCTAAGAAAAAAATCTAAATTAAAGCACTATATCGAAGAAGAGGGATCAAATAAACGACTAAAATCGAAATAATGGAAAAAATGTTGTCTGGCACTTCTGCACTAAAAAAATGTATTACTAAATGGCTACCAATGACATTCTTGGCAAAAATATTCGTACATTCTACGAATTTTCGTAAAATATACGAAGTATTTTTATAGTATATCTTTACGAATTCATTCCTGAAATGCTACTAATGCCTGTGGCAGTGTGACCAGAGTAGAATATTATATTCCACTTTGGCATATTTAAACTTCGGGAAGTATATTTTTTTTATAAAAATATGCAGAATAAAAAGTGGAATATTTTTCGTATGATTATATTTTTCAAAATTCACAAAAATTGCAATAAAAAATGTCTATTTGGTTACTAAATGGTTATTTTTTGGCTATCGACACTTTATATTTTTCATCTCTGAACCATCTTGCAAAAAGCAATATAAGGAATTCATTTTGTGGTTAACTTCTTCGTTGTCAATTTTATTGCAATTCATTTCATAACATCACGCAGCTTAAAAAGTGAAGTAAATTTGCTTGTTTGTTTGGTTAGATTTTTTTATGGATTATGTTACAGCAGTAAGTAATTTACTTCAGAAAACATTAGGGGTATTCACGATGTGTTGTATTTTCCCTTGTATTGTGTATTTTTGATAAATTTGATATTTGTAGTAAATTTTGTAATATAACAAAAACAAAATGCACAGTTTTTAAAATACAACCCTGTGGAAAATATACAACGATGGAACACTATTGTATTCTGTGTAAATTTCGTTGTGTATTGGATCAGCTGATTGTACAAGCATTTTCTCAGCATGAAGCAAGCTAAAGGCTACGCTGTGAGTTTATTTAATAAAAGCTAATATAATTTATTCTTTCATTTCTATTTTTGTATGATTTCCTTTAGTTAAATGATGATTTAAATTAATATTTCCAAACAGAAGTACATACAAAAATCAGCTGATTTTAAAAATATAATATGTACTTTACTGAAGGTTTGATCACAATAAGTTGTAAGTATTGAAAATTTTGCAAAAATTTATCATAAATGAACCACATCGTGAATACCACTATTATTGCTAACAATAGCTATTTCTTTTAACTATTTTAAAATGTGGATTCAAAACAATAAAGCAGAAAAAAAGTTATTGATCTAAGTTCGAAATCTGAAGATTTATCAAAATTTGTGCTTTTCTAGCTTAGCTTACCATTTAGCAATGCTGAGGTTGAGAAATTTTTTAGTTATATGAATCTTTCTTATTTAAACGAAAATTCGAAATAGAATGCAACAAAAACTCTTAAATAATTTGTTGAATGTAAAAACATGGTTGCATGTTAAAAAAAAAGTGTTGTAATACCTATCAAATACCAGATAGCTTAATAAAAAAAATTTAGAAATGCGAATTTTTATGATAATAATACAGGCAACAATTTAAGAATTGACCTCGAAGATGTGCCTGAATTTTAGTTTTGTATATTGTATATCGTTACTTAAAATTCAAAAAACCATAACAATGTTTATAATTTTTTATAGGTGAAGAAAATAAATTTAAGTGCGATAGTGATCAAATAAATAAATGTTTTTAAACTTGCTTCTGTGTTTTTTTTTATATGCATATTTAGACTTATTTAGATATATTTCTTTGAAATTTAAAGTGGAATATTTTTGTGGAATATAAAAATTGAAAGTGGAATATTTGGCATATTTTTTTTAACAAAAAGCATATTTCTTCAAAAATCTTCTGGTCACACTGGCCTGTGGTAGTATCTACGAATTTATTATTTTTATATACTAATGATATTCGTTAACAAAAATAAAACAATTCGTTTGAGTGCATTGTACCAAATATTGTGTACATATAAATAACACTCGTCAATTTCTCGTACGAATAACATCTTCCATTACAGTAATTTTTTCCATTAAATGCGTAGTATTAACTAATGGTTTTGTACTATTTACGAATTAAAAATGTCATTAGTTTAAAAAATTAATTCGGAGAATTGACGAAGTATTAGTTGGGTTAAAAAAATGTACCACCGAAATCGTTCAGCCTGGTTTGTCGAACAATTAACGAATATAAGGAAATGTATGATTGCATGGTGGCCGTAGCCTATTGGAAGAGTATGTGGACCGCAATTCAAAACCCAAGTCAGAGAGATCTTTTTTTTTGTTTGTAATATTTTGTGGATCATTCGTAAATGTATTCGTGCAATAAACATTTGTTTTTGTCTATGTCTATTCTATGAATCCAATTCGTGGCTAAAAACTAATAAAATTCATAGAATGGACGCAATGGAATTAGTAATTCGCGTTTTTGAGTATGAAATTCCACATTGTGTGTCGTAAAAAAGCAGCGCCTTTACATAATTAAATTTCTCTAAAACATAGTCATATTACTTTTTAAAAGTTTTACAAAAGTTTAAATTTAAGGTTCTCTAAACTTTTATTAATTTAAGATTTAGATCAATATGTTTTAAGAAAAATCAATGCACAAAAATAACAAACTCTTATAAAAATAATTAAAAGCTATTTCGTTGGTCGCTACACCAACTCTTTAAGGTGCCCCCAGATTATATTTCATACATATGACATGTCAAATAAAATTACATACCGAATTTCATCTGTGTGTCAGAATTAAGTTTTTGTCAGACAGCTTTTTTCTTTTGTCTCCACACTATCGACACGTCATTTGAAAATAAAAAACAGCTTTTGAAATTTTTGTAAACCTTAAAGCTCTTAAATGTCCTCTTGTAGCCATTCAAACTAAGAGTAAATTAATTATAAATCAATTTATTGAATAAATATCTTAATATTTGCCTTTTTTCCATTTTCAAATAAAAAAATTTATCAAACTGATATTTTGTACAGATAGAAAAACATACGAAATTAGAGACAGTTCTAATTCAAAAATTTACAGACGCAAATACAAACGACATTTCAAAACCACATTTTCATATGTTCCACACTATCTGTAGCTAAAAACCATTTGTAATTTTTTTACGTGTCATATGTATGAAACATATAGTGTAGAGGTACTTTTAGCAGCTCATTCTTCCGCAGTCTACTAACTTAGAGGTAAATTAACATAAGATTTGGTAAAACCAATGCGGAATTATAATTGTCTTTCGTATCAAATCAGTGTTTTTCCACATTTTTGTAAATTGCAAAATTTTGAATTTCCTTGAATTTTGTAAATCTGCTGCTATCCCTAAATGACTGCTCTTCATTGCTTCGACCCCTAGTTATTCTAAGCTTCTAACAATTTTTTTTTTTTTTTAATATTCCTAAACAAAATTATATTTTTTAATGTGAGGTAATTCAATCACTACTAAATCAATATATTTCCTCTGCTCGTAAGCTGATTAGAATAAAACAGACAAAAAAATAGGAGTTTCAGAACACGTTCGATTAGCCAATATTTTCATTTATTCATATTTTATTTTAATATTGGCATACGAAACACCAATTAGCTGACTAATAATTTCGATTATGAGCAAAATCGGATTTAAGAACATGCTTAATTTTTCACAAAAAAAAAAAAAATAAAACAAATACATACATATCAAATTATAATGAGACTGTAAAAATATTTTTCAAATAAAATTGTTATTGACACATCTGCACAATAACAAATGACCGACAGTAAAAAAATTACTACAAATTCAACGAAAAACCATTAAATCTACCAAATTAAACCTCCACTTTATCCATTAAAAGAAAACAATATAAATTAATATTCTGAAAAACATGTAGCATAACTTTTAATTTCTCTCTACAGGTTAACGAAAAGATAATTGAAAGTTCAAACCAACAACTCCTTCTCGACCCCACCATATCTCTCTCACTCTCTCGCTCTACCTTGATGAAATTGGTGAATTACTGCGGGCATTGGTCATAACAGAGCAGGAATGGGATTGTGTCAGGCGGAAGCATGCTTGCCATTTATTACCGCATTCAATTGCCAAATGGAAAGAACTACACATTGGAAGACACACAACTTGTGTCCACAGATGGGTGGTTGCGCAACGTGATCTTGATATTTAATTAGTTTTTATGCTGCTGCAAATTGACCATTGAGCTGCAGCAACAACAAGTAACTCTTTTATTTCGCTTTTGATTTCGTGCTCTTTACTTTGCTGACCTTTTTTTTGGTTTTTGGTTTACAAGTTATACGCTTGACTACAAATGCGATGAAAGTGTTGCTTTGTCGGGGAAACAGAAAATGTGTGATGTTCATTTAAAGTGTTTTTCAGGTGTGCTAATTAACTCAACGCGACCTCTTATTTACACTCCAATTATGTGTTTCGATTATCAAAGAAGTTGAAGGAATGTTCTTTCCCTATCGGTTGCTTGAAGTTAAGCACTTATGTGATTTTGTGCTATGAATTTGCATTAAAATTAGGTTTATTTAAAAAATAGTTGAAGTCTTTTACAAAACACGTAGAGATAATTCAAGATCTAACAAGTTTAACAAAAATGTTCAGAACACAAAACGTTTCAACTTGCTCAGAGATAAAATTTAATAAAAACTAGTCTTCATAATTGGAACATTGGCTTATCCTCTTCTTGGTTGTTTTAATTGCGGCGTAGCTTTTAATTTTCTTGTCGAACACTGCAAACACAACTTTTCCTTTGTACCTGCACACGTTGTCAACTCTAGATTCGGCGATTCCAGCGCCACACCGTGCCATCATCGCAAACGCTTATTAACACACTAGCATCTCGTGAGAACGACGTTTGTCGCACTGCAGTAGTGCACTTAATATTATTTAGGGTGCTGGCACGTGTTTGTGTGGGGTCACTTGCATCCAGCTCCCACACGAAAACCTTGCCATGCTGATTGCCCAAAGCTATGACCTTGTGCCAGGGATTGAAGTCAAAGCGTACAAACCAGATCTCGCATTCAGCGTAGTCAAATTCATGTATTATTGTGCATGAGGAGTCATTCGGCTTGAGCACTGTTTGATTCAGTTGACCCGGCTTCCAGCAGACGATGGAGTGTTCGCACGACTTTGAGAGCACAAAGTCACCGAACCACTGTACGCAGTCGACGTAGTTGCGATGTATGTCTCTTGTGCTGAAATCCGGAAAATGCTGCATGATTGTGGGAAACGGCAAACTGGATTTGGCTGCAACGAAGGTGCGTGACTTTTCGATCTTGTCATTAAAGTCATCAGTATCGATGCGCCATAGCTTGAGGGAATGATCCATGCCGCTTGACATGATGCGGGTGCCGCGCAGATCAAAGTCCACACTCAGCACTTCATCACGGTGACCCTCAACACCACCAAAGATGGCAATGCATACATCAGACTGCGTATTCCATAGACGTATGGCGTGATCTTTGCTGCCAGAGAGCAGCAAGAAGGGTTGACGCGGATGAAACTTTAGCTCGTTAATGGCTTGTCCATGGCCAATGAAATTCTTGACGACTTCATTGCGCTGTATATCGATGACGCGAACAACACCACGAAAGCCTGCGGTGGCTAGCAGCGGAAGTGTGGTTTTCATATCAAACGACCAGGCACAGGTATAGAAGATCTCATCGGGCTAAGTGAAGGTATAGAAAACATATTAAATCCTCTTCATTTATATGCATTTCTTTCAAAGCTACTCACATCGGGGTCAGCATAACAGAGCAGCAACTTGATGCCACCATCGCGCGGGCACTCATACACCGTGCATCGATTTGTACCTGCGGTGGCAAACACCAGCGGTTGATCCTTGCTCAAGCAGCGATTGAAAGAGACGCCGAAAATTGCCTGGCCATGATCTTCTTTAACGTGGCATCTAGGTGAAGGCAAAATGACGTTAAGATATTCTTAGTATATTTTCCCTCAATTATTGCACAAATAACTCACTCGTATTTGTAGGCTGGCCGTATTACTTTGGGTGTTTTCTTTCTGCCATTTCTGCCACGTCCAGAACGTCGCGATGATGGGGATTTGCTGCGCGAAGTGGTGCTGGTGCTTATGCTAGCCGTCTCATCCTAAATATTTTGAAGCAATTTTGTTAAATATTTTTTTTATTCACTTTGCTGCAGAACCTGTGTAAACTCACCGCTCCAGATTCGTCACTATTTTCGCCATGTGCACTTCCTATTGTTGAATTCTTATCGCACTTGGGTTTGGACATATTTGTTTGCACTTTATTCCCTTTTACACATTTATCTGCTTTAAATTCGCAAATTTACACTTCAGCACTGGCACATTTAAGATTTGTTTCAATTTTGTGTTTTGGCGGCAATCTCACAGCTAGCTGTCAAACGTTGAGCACTGCTATATCGACACAGCTGTTTTGTGTGCGATCGAGTAGTGGCTGTGTTCAACGAGTTGGTACAGAAAGAACGCATTCAAGTACAGAGTTTGCATGAGCACTGCCGCACTATAATAAGAAGCGAGTTGATGATGGTACGACTACGATTTATGTGGTGTCGCGGTTTTGAAGCGTTTTCTGGTAGGAGACAACAAAAAACATATTTAGCAAAACAAAAGTTCAATTACTCAACTAGTTATCGAGTTACAGATTTTTAATTTTGTTTTCTTGGAAAAAGATCTGTTGTGTCTTTAAGACTCTTTGGCATATAACGATTGATCCAAATAATTGACTTGTTATTCAAAAGGTATTTAAGTGAAATTTTCAATGATATACAATGCAAATATGATTGTAAGAGTATTTTAAATTTTATAAGCAAATTTACATTCCTATCCCATTTGAATTGTTTGATTAAAAGAACCATTATTTTCTATAAAATTTGCGTTATTAAGGTACTGAAAACATATTAATGGTATTCAGTAAAATTTGTTAAGTCCTGCTAAACTGCTAAATTGTTAAAGTTAGCAGCTGATGATGTAAACGCACCTGCTAAGACATTTTACAATCATGTGCTAAGCTGATATGCCAAAACCAGCTGACAGACTTCTACAGCTAAAAATCTGTTGTTTTAATTACTCGTGTAACCAGAACTCAGTAACGAAAAGTGTATATTAATTTTTATATTACAGTGCGTTAACACTTTCGATACAATTGCTATTCAGAAACTTTGAAATGTTTTAAGTCTCTACCAACCCCATCACAAAATTGTATTTTTTTTATTATTAAAAGGCAGTATTTTTACTTTGAAGCTGCAAATCAAAAATAATTTGGTACTTGTTAGAACTCATTCCCAAAACGATTCATCACTACACTCAATAAGTTTGACGTTTCGGACTAAACAAATGGTATCTGCTAAACAAAAACACGGTGCTGAGCTTGTTAACTTGCTAACAAGCTGCTAAGTCTTTTCCCATACAAAATTTTGACAGGACTTAACAAATTTGTTAAGTTTAGCAAGTTAGCAGGGCTTAACAAATGTAGTGAATACCATTATTATATTTTAAAAAGCTAAAACATTTATCTTTAGTTTAATTTATTGAAATATATATATTTTATGCAGAATAAAATTTTTTTTATTAGAAAGCAAAACAACTTAGGTAAATATGTTTGAAATAACAGCTTTCCGTACAAGTGCTAATCATTTCATCACAAACAACACCATAAAAAATCCAATAAATCACATGTATTATGTACCAAACGGAAAATAAGTTTTAAGTTTTAATAATTTACTTTCCATAACCCATAGCAGTACTGGTAGTTTTTGAGAATATTACGGTTTTATGCAAGCAAATCTTTTACTTTTATATACACACAGCGATAAAAAATTAAACACTAAACGGATTTGATTCATTTAAAATTAATGTAAAAGTTTCATATATTACTTTTTAAAATGTACGTTAACCATCAATATGGGCTATAAACTATGACATATATAAACATTTTTTTAAAAGATACCTTTAAAAAATTATTTTCTTAAAAAAATCGATAATTTCAAAACAAATCGATAAATCCATTTTTACTACGGTCATTCTTATTTTTCAAGGTAATGATTTTATGAGCTTTAGGTCAAATAATTTTATGAAAGCAGTCAACACCAACAACAACAACTCTGTATAAAGTCAATCACACAGCAGACTTGACAGCCTGTTTCGGAAATAGCTACATTTCTTCTTCAGTAGTCTTGAGTGATTCAGCTGTGACCAGCCTACTGTTTACGTTACATATAATTTTGACATATGTGTTAAAAACTCATTTGAAACATAAGACGCTGTAAGCATGTGGATCTTATGTTTTGGTCAAGCTTTAAACTGTATTAGATTTGTGTATGCACTAATGTGGCTCCTTCTCAGAGTATTCCTTGTTTTTATGTCTTCCAGGCATGCTTTTGGTTTGTTTCATTGTTTAATTTGAATGAATTTTTTAAAAGAATTTAAAAATCACCACAATCTAATAAGAACTTACATTTTCGCAGTGTTGCATTTTGTTGACATTGCTAATACAATTGTCGAAATTGGCTGCATCCTTTCCGAATAAGCGCTCAGATTGCAATCGCCCGATCGATTGCAATTCAGCCCGAAAGATGTGCAACAGTTCCTGAATGCAGCCATTGTCGACATTGCCTGCATTCAGCGGAAAGAACTGTTCCACAACTTTCGGGCTGAATGGTATGCTCTCACAGAACATGTTCCTTGAGATGTCACAATTTATATAGCGAAAATATTTTATGCTACTTCGCTACTTGAGCACTTTTTCGGCTAGAATGCGGCCATTGTCTATATTGTCAACACATTCTTTACATTATCGACACCAAACTGCCTATAATTTAAAACGACCCGTCGAGATATGAAATACTTAACGGATTTTAACTTTTTAAAATTTAAATGAAACCTCATACATATATAAATAACATTTTAACCATCAATATCGGTTATGTACTAAGAAAATTATAGCCAGTTTTCTTAAAAGATTTTATACATTTTGTTTTAGTAAAATCTCGATAACTTGAAAATAAATTGATAAATCGATTTTTCTTTCGACCATTCTTATTTTTATTGCAAGTTATTCACAAATATATTGTCAAATTGTGGCGCCAATTTGATTTTTTTACATGCGTTTTTAGGCTGATAATAATTTATTTTTCTGTTGCCTCATTCATTTGACTAGGCAAGCGTATGCAAACTCTTTACCAAATGATATACTTTCTATAATTGATATATTTGTGGTTGATTTTATAATTAAAAATATTTGTGTAAAGAACCAATTAGGGAAAAAAAGTAAATACGTTTCGTTTTGGGCTAGAAATGTCTACAAAACTAGAATTGAGCTAATTTTTATGCATAAAATCTAGTCGATACGTACACAATAATGGGTTTACTTCTCAAGCATTGAAATAATTGTCTTTTTATGTTGAAAGTATTAAATAGAGATCTTAAAATAGTAAAAAAGTAATATAAAAGAAAATTTAAAAATGTATCCATTGTTGCTGTATCAGCCTGCTCTATAAATATGAAAATGGTCAGAATATGGTGAGAAATAATAAAATATTACTATTATTAGAATACCAAATTAATTTTCAAAACTATTAATATTAAATTTTTTAAATATAATTATAAATGCTGCTTATTTCATATGATAAGGTATAAAACAATCACTGAAAAGAGTTTTATTGCATTTTTCACAAAAAGTTAAAAGTTTTTTTCGCTTCAAATAGTAAACACGTATTCCCAGCTTCATATTTATAGTACTGCTAATTTAGAAATAATGTAACTTGTTTCCACGATATATTTTGTTTTTATTTTTTACATATCGGTTTTAGATATTTGAAAGTAAATACTTTTTTTCTTATACGATATATAAAATAAAAAGTAATAATCTGTTTAACGCAACAAAATTTATAAATTTAAAAAATATATACTGTTGAATTTAAAGGCAACTCTGTAACCCAAACCCATCTTTACCAGCATTTACAAAAAATTATTTGTCATTCTCTATTAACTACGATTCGTTGAAATCATCTTCAAGAACATTAAATTTTTGTTAAACTTACTCCTAATAAAACATTGAATTAGACATCACGTGTTTTTAACTCATCTGCGCATAGATTCTGCCAACATATACTAAAGTAAACTAAATATGTTTCACTTAAATTTGTTTAAAAAAATATATTAAGATAGAAGAATTGCGTATTAATCACAATAAAAGAAAAATATTTTTAAATTTGTAAAAAAAAAAAAATCCAATATAGTATCTTAAAAATTGGACAGCAGTTAGTAATGGGTAAATATTAGTAACAAATTTTCATTTAAGTAAATTTATATGAAATTATGTTAATTAAGAGTATTTAAGCATAGACTTTTATTCAATATAAAACCACTTTATATATAATTTAATATTTTGCAATAACCGTAGGGAAAATTAAAAATAACCTTAATAATAATTTTTATACGAACTTATATAAATAAAATTTGTGTCGTTTTTTAACTATCCATCAAATACTTATGAGCAATATATAAAAACAAACAAATTTAGAACAATAAATTAAGTGTCTATTACGAATCTGCTGTGTTGTAATATTTTAAATAAAGTATTAAATGAAGATCACTGCTACAAAAAACGACAAATTTTGACCTCTGTATAGAAAAGTTTGCTCCGAAAATTGATTTAGAAGCCTACCACCGATAATCTTTTAAAATGAAATGAAATGAAGTTCATCAGTACAAGAAGATACAATCATGTATAGGCCTATCCATTTTTCAATTCTTATTTGTTAATCTGCAGCCTAATTCAAAATAATAAAAACACAACTTAAAAAATTTTTGCAAACATCATTTGAAGTTTGTTTTGTGTTACTTATATTATTTTAATGATTTTATTTAAGTCTTTTATTCAAGCAAAAGAAACATGCAAATGTGTTTTTTAGAACAAAAAGATAAGAAGATATATTAGTACAGTTATAAACAATAATAAAGAAATATAGACATTACAAAAATAATTATGTTTAAAAAGTGTTTTCAGGAGAAATGGAATATTTACGTCAGCACAACCATACAAACAGATTTTTTTAAACAAAATTTTCACAAACATAACTGATAAAACAGACTTTACAAATTTTCCATTAGCAAAAGACCTCAAGCAACTGCAATATAATAGAAGATAATAATATGCCAAATTTGTGTTTGGGAGCAGCAGTATTTACAATAGACAGGCTTAGAAGTTAAGTTGAAAGGGAAGAAGACAGATTTCATATAAATAGTACGTTTACATATAGAGATTGAAAAAATAGAGATTAAGCTCTTTGCAGCGGCTAACTTCTTCACCTTGTTGAATGTTACAAGCTTAGCCATTCTAAGTTAATCTTGTACTGAATTGGCTTAGAAACATATTTTCTTGCAAATCTACACTGTAAATATCGATAATGTCTTGAATTGTATCGCTGCAAATAAGTAGAAATGAAAAGAAAAATAAAATAATTGCACAAATATAAAAGGAGGTAAATAATTTAAAAAAAACAACATAAAGAGTCGAATTATCAAAAATAAAACTAAAGAAATTGACGAAATGTCAAAATAAATATTGTGTACACCGTGTTAACAGTAAAGATTACAGAATTGTTAGACTTTCTTAATATACTGTTTCTTAATATCAATATGTAAACGTACTATAACAGATATAAAATAACACAAGAATAGACGATAGACAAGTTTAGAAGTAGTCAGTCTAATGAAATTAATAAAAAATATTTAATTTGTTATTTGATTATTTCAAAGAAATTGTACAAAACTTAAATTTTTTCAAATGAAAGGGAAACAATTTTTGTTGATTCTTAAATTTTGAATAGAAAACCATATTTGGAAAACTGTACGTTTTATTTGTCGACATAGATCTCGCCCAGACCGGTGTACGCAGGCGTCTCTGTCTCTGTACGGTGGCCTTATTACTATTACTACTACTACTACTGCCAATATTTTTGTTACCATCACCCCCGCCACTATCAACACCGCTACTGCTGCCAATTGAGCTTGTTTCAGTGCAAACAACAGCAGCAGCTACATTTGTAGACGTTTCAACATTGTCGCCAGTACAGTCAATTGTCACTGTATCTGGCGGCCCTGTAGGCCCACTGTGCGTTTGTGGCGCCAAAGAAACACCTTTTGTTCGTCCTTCGATACAGGTTGTTTGATTGTGTGACGCCATATTGTCCGTTTGCTGTTGCTGGTTGTCATTTTGTTGTAAACTACAACTACTATTTGTATTATTATTGTTTTGTACATTTGAGCTGCTGCTGCTGCAATGATGTGTTTCATGACTATGTTGACTACAGTTGATATTTTTACAATTACCATTACAGCGTTCACCACTTTTATCACCACTGTCGTCCGGTAGACTGAGGAACGAGTCGTTTAAGTGATTCAGGTAGAGAATATTAGTAGAATAAATAATGGTATATTTTTGGCAGTTGGCAGTTGGCAGTGAGTAATAGTAATTTGCAGTTGAAGAAAGAGACAATTCATATGACGTGGAAGACGTATTTAATATTTTGCACGATTTCGGTTAAAATATTTATAAAATTTTGGGATAGCATAAAGAGAAAAGAAATAACATAATGAGTATCATAAATTACCATATAACGTTATATTATAAATATAAAATAGTTCTTCCTGGCAATTATGCCATTTATGGTACAAATTATTTATAGTCTTGGTCTAAAATTTTTAGTAGGTCCTGTTCAAGACATCCTATAAACTTGATCGATTAAGTACTAACATCTTACTACTTTTTGCGTTATATTAGTTTTTTAATTATACCTCTATTTTAAATTAAAATCTGGGAAATTTATGTTTGCATATTTTGCAAAAATTTATTTCCATAGCATTCAGCTGACATCCTCAAATATGTTGTGCGCAGCATGATATTTTGTTCATGAAGTTTTATTTTTTTTAAAAAGACATTCTCCATACATTTACTGAAATTAATCAAGCTTTTACCCAGCCCTACAGATGAGTGAGTGCCTGCAATGTTTGTGCAGTCTATAGTTGTTATATAGCTACAAACTGCTTTAGTAACATAAAAAATAAAATTGTTTACTCATGAACTCTGTGTTATTGTCGGAAAACATATAAAGTTGTTTAGTGTGCAACCATCTGTAATACAATTGTAACATGTCGTAGAGCATGTTGTTCCCTCCTGATGTTGTTGACTTGTTACAAACTAGTTGTTAGTTTAAGTTTTTGTATTTTTATGATTTTGTGTTTGCTTAACCGGTTGGCCAACTTCGTTTTGTGACTTAATAAAAATAACATATATACATATTATTTGCAAATTGAAGAATTTAATAAATCGTATGCCTTCTGAAACGAAAATTACTTCTCTGTTGCACTAAAAGTTTATCAAGTGCAATTGTTGCAATAAAATATCTGCATTTCTATTTTGCTCCTTGTACTACTTTATTTTGGTAAAAATTTATTTTTAATTTCAATTTCAGCAATTTCTACAATTTTGTCACTCACTTAATGTAAGAATCCATAAAAATACATAAAAACTTATTTAATTTACTGTTAATAAAAATAATTATTTAAAGGCGTGACATCGCACATTTTTCAACAGTTTCCTTATTCAATAAAACAAAAACTCAACTCAAATATAGAGCATACTTCTTTTACTGCTCAAGATAATGACAGAGTAGTAAGATGTTAACAGATGGAGAAGATTATTTTAAATAGTGCTGCCAATAAGATATATTTTAAGTAAACTATTATATACTGTTATTGTTAAAAAATTCGTAATATACTAGAGAGAAAAAACCATTTATAGCAACTGCTTTTATCTACCGTAAAATGCGTTTGCAAGCAGAAAAAGAAATGCATTAAAAAATACTGATGAAGATGAATCAACTAAAGACACTAAACTATGTTTGTTCCAAGCACTAGCAGGATATCTGCAATGTATCAACGAGATATCGTAAGACCCATATAATAAGAAAATGTTACAATCAGCTATTTAAAAATAAATTTATCATCATTCTGGATGCCAAATGAAGTAAAAAACCGATACTGTGTCTGCCATTGTTTGCAAGAGACGGATACGTTGTGAGAGTAACGCAGTTTTGCTTTGAAAATGTGCACGATAGCTGAATGAATACAAGAACTGAATTTATAGATATGAATGATAAATTATGGCATTTATGAATGATGCAGATGATGAAATGTTGTTATCGATATGCAATTTGGCAGTAAAAACTTATGAAAATAAGGAGATAACAGATAAAACTTGGATAAACTGCAATGGTTTTGCTTTTAGAGAAGAAACGTAGCGTAGCGTAAGAGACAAAAGAGCACAGAGCAAATAATATAATGGAACGAAGAAAAATGTGTAAAAGTAAGACTTACTCTTCACTGTCTTCAGATGTGGGTAAATTTTGACCCGATTGGTGACTATTGTTTGTGGGTCTTCTGCAAGAACTTATGTCCAATTAAAATAAAAAATAAGAGTAAAAAAATGAAATAAATGCGAATATCGGTTTATATACACATGACAGGCAAAGGTGAAGAAGCAAAAATATTGCACAAAGAAAAATAATATTTATGGTATATATTAAAAAAAAGTGAAAGTGCCCAAAAAATAACTCATGAATGTGCTTTTTATATGTTTTAGAAAAATTATGACTTCAATAATGGCGATGAGATATAAGAAAATAAGTATGAAAAATATTCTAAGATTCCTGCCTAGCAAATGAGCAAGCTTGCATTTGTGCTGCCACATAAATCTTATTTGTACTCATTACAGGCACTACCTTGACAACATTAAACTCCACAGCGTCAACTAATCCTCACCATATAGAATCCAAATTGAGATTTCGAATGTTTAAGATTTTTCAGTTTTTATAGAATTTACCAATATTTGCATTATCAATAATATAAATTTTTTATGGATCACTATTAAGCAGTTAGCTATGCTTATGATACTGCAAATATTTATTCTAAGATTTGCTGGTGATTAAGTAAATAAGGTTGTTGAATGAGGTCTTTGAACAGTACTTACTTTGTCTCATCCAGAAAAACGGCTTCGAGTACACGCGCTGCATAATGCAAATTCTTTTGTAAGATTTCGGGCGATATTTCGCCGTTACCAAGAAGACGCAGGAGACATCGAAGTCTGAAAAGAAAGGGGGTTAAAAGTTTTTAGTAATATGTTAACTATATTAATTTTGCGGTTTATGTATTATCAAAAAAGTTTGCCATTAATTAGATTGTACATAAATAATATTTCTTTTAAATTTTTTCAATGCGATTTTTTTGAATTAAGCAAAATAAACAGCGAAATAAACTGCTATAGCTTTTTATTCTTTACTGAGCTTTAAGATGGCAAAAGTAAAATTTTGTTTATGATTTACAATCTTCGCAAGTACAATAGCATATTTTAAACATAAGACAGAAGAGCACATATATCATAGTTTTTTTTAAAATCGAAAGTATTACAGAAGTATATGTGTTACGTTAAAAATATAAAGGTATTTTGTACTAAACACCATAACACTTAAAAACAAATATTTAAAAAAAAAGAATTTTTAATATTGCGTCCAAATAAAATATGACTCGTTTTATGCTCAGTGGAGCACCAAGTGTGTTTAAAAAACTTGCGGATGAACATTTTTATTTTTAATAGATTCTATTTTATAGTTACTTATTTTATTAACTTTTTTTATGATATTAAGCATTTTTATAATTTAAATCGTGTACAAATTATACATTTAAGATTGATTCATTTAAATATCCAAGTTCAAATTTGCACGGTGAATGGGACCTCAGTTTTTAACTGGTATTTATGGTAAACCATCTCCAAAGAGATTATATTTAGGGTTTTCACGATTCAATGTACTTACCAGTGCAGTTGAGGACTTGTGCACTTCACAAAAACAAAATAATAGTACGCAGAAAATACTCACATTTGCATTCCTTCAATAGCCTTAAAATTCAGGACTTGAGCAGTTGTGTGCATTGAAAAATTTGTCTTCTTTAAAATAGTGACAGTGATGTGTTCACTTAAATCTTACTTCACAACTGCAATCTTCAACTACAATGGTAAGTGCATAAACCGTGAATACTCCAATCATTAGGTTTAAAGTTTGCATGAGCCTGATTTATAGTCTCAATAATCACACAACTAGAGTGATACATTGTCATCAGTCTAAAAACGCATAAAAGAAATGAAATATCGGCCTTTGTAGTCTAGTGAGGAATGCGCTAGGCTATCAACCCAGAGGTCCCTGGTTCAAATCCGAGTTCGGGCATGATTATTTTCACTTTCTTTGTCCTTTCCTACATTTAAGAATTATGCAAAACTTAAAATCCACAACTAAAATTGTGAAAAATATGGAATTAAAGGACACGAACAACTAAGGGCTGGAAATGCTTGCCGAGGTCAAGGCGTAACACCAGCCTCTGTTAAAAGCAATTCAAATTGTCTTTCACGGTTGTCTCGCCTAATCAATAATTCACGAATGGTTCCAATCAGTTCCTCTAAATAAATCTATAAAAAAAATTACAGACTCATCATTATGGTAAAACAGCACTCATGCAAACTCGACCTAAATATTTTTGATATCTCTAACAAATGTGAGATAATGCAGTATCAATAAACATGAATTCATATCCCCGTAAAGCATGATATTCGCTTGTACGATGAACAAAGAACTCTGTTTGCTCTCTTTCACATTGTGTTCGCTGGTATGAAACACGCATGGTAGAAGAATACAGGTAGATGCACCAGATGAGAGCATACTGCAAGAAATGTCAAAACGAAGCTAAACATTGTATATCTTTTCTTTTGTTTCCATTCGCCACACAGCTGAATTTGACAGTAAGGGCAGTATGGAAAGAGAGCACAGTCAGCGCTGCAGCTACCTCCATCTACACGACAGAAAATTTACAGTGAAACCTTTTTGACATTTCATTTAATATAAGTCCATGTTCTCCTCCTTTATTATGCAATAAAGGTTCCATACAACTATTTTTCTATAATGGCGAAAATAAGTACTTTTCAAATAAAAAGATAGAGTTCAAATTAAAGCAATCTGTTCGTCAAACAATCGGAGAAAATCGAAAATTTTTCCAACAGGTTCGACGAACCGTCAAATTAGCTTGTTAACAATAAAATTGGTTCGAACATGACCGCCGTTTAACGAACAGGTTTCATTCTGTGTCAGCTCTTATGCTCTCAGATATTTTTGTAACAATTTTGTTCGCCGTACAAACGAACATCGTGTAATATATTTGGGCTATACTAAACACGTCTAGCATCGATCAAGCAGTGCTTTAATGAAATATCGGAAGTTCAGTGCATTTACTTATTCGAGCGTTACCGGAAATAGCTTAAACGAAGTGCAAAGATTCTTGAAATAATTTGAAATAATTAATTAATTTATTTGTTTGCCAAGCCTAAACAATTTCTTAGAGTTTAAAAAATTAAAAACAAATTAAAGGTAAGCAAATTAAAAATTAAATTTTCGCTCACTAACCTCACTGCCGCCTTATCGCACGCATCCGGTGTATCGACAGCTGGTAAATTTTCCGTAGCCAAATCAACCGGACACGATGCCAACGAAATCGGCGTTATTGGCGAATTATCGGTACCGGCGGCGTTAAGACCGTCGCCCTCACCAGCACCCTTAGCCGTTGCTGTGGGTGCTCCTTCGTTCGTGGTCGGTGACATTCTATCGGCGACGGTAGTGCTGTTGTTAGAGCTGTTGTTGCTGTTGGTGGTGGTGGTGGTGGACGTTGCTGTGTTTGAGCCCGTTTGCATTCTTGACATATAGTGCAAATGTTGCTCAGTAGCTGCTGTTGAAGTAGCGTTGGCGAAGCTTGAGTTGTTGCAGGTTTTGATGGTGCAGGAGCTGAATGTTGTGTGCAAAAGTGGCGTGTTTTCCCTGTCCGCTAAGTAGCCACTGGGGTAATCTTTTGTACGTTTGTCGTATGGTGCTGCTGTAGTTGTTTCAAAAGCGGTTGTTGTTGTTGCTGCTGTTGCAGCACAAGGATCATTCAGCGGTGTTGATGGTGTGTCAAATGCATTTGATGTTGCTGCTGATGGTGATAAAATCGTTTGCTGTGAGTCAATTTGTGCAAAATTTTTACGACTATTTGAACGGCGGACAATTGTCAGTGATCCGTGTCCTGAAAGAAAAAAAAAGCTTGAATTTTAGGCTAAAAAAGTTTTTTAAATGTGTAGCAATTTTAGTATTAGATATTGCAGTTAGTAACAGATATTGTTTAATTTTTCTGATTAAACGCGGTCATAATAATCTCTAATGGCCAAATAGAAATTTGACTGAGGGCGGGCCCATAACCCGATCGTAAAGGGGGTTTGTAAATTATTAATTTTTGAAATTCTTATATATAATTTTATTGTATTAGTATTGTAGAAAAATATATGTCTGTCCTTTTGTTTGAGCGGTGGTTGCTCTGGATTGGGGAGGTGACTCCTTCTGGGTTGGCCTTTCCACTTCCATTTGGATGTATGGACACTTGTAGGATGTTTATCGATAGTTATTTCGGTAGACATTCTGTTGATGTTCGTAATTCGAGTAATTGTGCGTTCTTCAAGAGTAGCTGCTACAACCTACCCCTAATTTTAAAACGTTATTTTTTGAACGTCGGTTGTTTTAGAATTGGAAGGTGACCGAGGTTGCTTTTCACTTTCTTCTGGATGTATGTGCGTTGGTGGGATGTTCATTGGTAATTTATTATTGGTGAGCGTTCTGTTATCGTTCGTTATTCGGAATGATCGACGGTCTGTACTAATAACATAGAATTAAGATTGTATACTAACAAACCTTTACTAACATATCCGAAGTAGACTCACGTTACCGTTGTCACTACACATCCTCCTCTGATCCATTAGTCACCGCATGCTTGTGAGTGGCTTTGGAGGCAAAAAATATTTAAAATGGTTATTTGTCAACTAGTGACAAATAATCATATAGGGAAAGTGGTGGTTTACCCATTTTTAATTGTTTCCTTGTAGGTTTTTTTTGGGGAACTTAGAAGGCGGCTGGAGAGAACCAGTACGATGCTCTCCAGCAATAATCTATTGCCTTTCGTACAAAGTTTTTTAACCTTTCTAGGCATTGTTCTGGCGGGTTTCGCTATGGACGGTTCATATTTGTTGACCGTTTTTGGTGGAATTTGCTAGGGCAATAATTTTTATATATTTTTTCAGGTTAGGTTATACTAATTTTTAATTTTTGTTATTTTTTATTTTATTTTATTTTTTATTAGGTTTTTTACTAATTTTTTAGGGATTTTATTTTTGTAGGTTTTCGTGAATGTGCTGCTTGAATGTGCTAATGTGTGAATGTTTGAATGTGTTAATGTGCTGCTTAGATTAGCCTATTTCGAATGCATAGCATTCAGAATTAGAGGTTGTTTAGGTTTTTTGTTAATTATTTAAAAGCCTTCTGATGAGACTACTTGGCGGTAGTCGAAAAACGTTTTAAGGTAGCCCTTGTGCCTACACGGCAATTGATTAGGTTTATAGGTTGATTTCTTTACTTAATATAGATGTGACGATTTTCTTTTTATATATTAGTTTTTTCAGGTTATTATTTTCCCTGTTTTTGTAGGTTTAATTTTATATTATGATCAGTGCTGTACTATGCAACATGATCATATTTAGGTAGGAATTTTAAGAAATAAAAATGTTTTCTTAAAATTAGATTAGGAATTATAAGTAATAGGACAGTTTGTTATAATATTGTAATACTTCAATATGAAGAAGAAATTATTTTCTTCAAATTGAGTAAAAATTAAAATCAAACATACGGACGTGACAGAGACATAGTGGCCACAGAAAATAAACTTTATATTTTTATCCTGTCTCTAGCTCCCTGGCTTAGCGCTTTGGTACTGTGTACAATAATATTTTGTAATTTTTCTGTCTTTTTGACACATTTTTTTGTAGTTTTTTCTACAAATTTAAAGTAAGGTTTGTAAGTACAGAGTACTGAAACGCTTTGCTGAACAAAACCTTTTTTTGTTTATTGCAACTTTTTCGTAACGTAGAACGTAATAAGTTCATTTTGTGGCATTGGAATACATTATGAAAATAAATTGTTTATAAGTGTTTGTTTTTGGCATTTGGGTCTATTCTGCCAGATCTGTTATTCTGTTATGAATTATTAAAGATGCCGACCATGAAATATCTGTTAAAATTGGTATTCTGTCTTTCGATCTTTTATGGCCACCCTGTTATCAATCTTCGAAAACAAATATCTATAAAAATTTCGTTAACTTCTGTTATAAAACAGCTGATTGCTGTCAATAAAATTAAATTATTGCACATAAACATCAATTAAAAAAGTTGAAATGCAAGTCGAAAAATCGAATTTACACATTTCACCCAAAACGATGATAGTGGACGTTGAACGATGACAGGGATTCAGTTTTTAATTTACATTATTCAAAGTGTAAATCTGAAATTTGATGGATGATTCGGTGTTGAATGTCAAAATGTATTCGTTTGCTGATTAATTGGCTTGAAATTATGTTAACACCTTTCAATAGTGTTTAAGTACGAATAACATATCAGTTCGGTTTGCTTTCACTTTCATCAAAAGTAGGAAGACCTTCTACTTCTTTCACTGTTCAATGTGGATGACAATCATCTTCATTTTAAAGATGAAACTGAATTTACATTTAACAAATCAGATGATTCATCCAAAGTGAACGATGATAGTGAATCGTGTAAATTCGCCTTAAGTAAATGATTTAAATAATTAATTGCTTTTTATGAATTAAATTTTTTTTCATAGGAAATCTTATATTTGCCTCCTTTAATGAGCCATTCTTAATGAAATTCGTTAATAAACATAAATTTTTCTGACCAAAATGTTAACTTTCTAAAAATTTGGTACGATAAAAAATAGAAAAATGTATATGTTATTCTGTTGTTTTTTATAACAGATTTTATAACAGATTTTGTCAGGCAGAATACCAAATAAAAAATTTTGTAAAAGATTTTTAGACAGTTCGAAAAATTTGCTATGTAACAGATTTCATAAAAAATTGTAATGCAGAATACGAATTTTGGTCTAGTACCAGATTTTTTTACAGCTCAAAAATTTGTTGGGAAATCAACAGAATAACATAATTTTTTTATAACAGATTGTGCAGAATAGGCCCAATTGTTCGTATCCATATCTGAAAATCTTACAAAATATTTGTAAAATGTGGCTTCATTTAATATATTCAGGCTACAGGTCCAATTTTTAAAAATATATAAAAAATCTTAGTTTATTATAAACTTTTGTAAAATGTTCAACGCGAAATGTAAGACGATAAAAATTTGTTAAAAGTTCACAGAGTTGATAAAACAGTGTATATTCAAGAATTTATATTCAGCATATATCAACCCTGAATGTTATCAGCGAGCCTGTGTGCCACACGACGTATCCCATCTAACGCCGAACCTCTCCGATTATCATACTTTTCCAAACATCACCGAACCTGAACCCGAGAACACTACTGACCGAAGCAGCACTCGTTCGCATCCAGTGTTGCCATGTACTGCTGATCAAAGTCCGCAATATTTGGCAAACAAATCCACTAATTGGATTTTTAAAAATTTTATTAACATAATTTATAACAATTGAAAGTTTTCTTTATGACCTTGGTATTTATTATGTTGATTTTATATGATTTATATACAAATTCTAAGTGTTTGTTAGCTTAAATCATTCTTGATTTCATGCAGTAAAACGAAACGAAGGCTGAACGTGTCATGAATAAAAAAATATTGTTGCTCGTTTCTTTCACGACGTTTAGCCTCCGTTTGGTTTTACATAAACATGCAGTTATTTACCAAATTTATTGGTAATTTTTATCGTATTTAGTTTAATATGACCAAAACTGTCCTAAATATAATATTTTTATTGATTCGTGGGCGGTAAAAGCGGGTGGTTCAACATTTTATTTTTTCTTAAATCTTCATGTCGCATTTACAAACAAACCCGTAGAAGGAGGTATCCAATTTGGTTTAGTCGTTTTCAAGTTTTAAGCAACCGAACAAATCACGATTCATTTTTATATATATAGATTTAAATCACCGCGCATTATTCATTAGTGTTCTTGTTGTCATAGATTGCATTTGACCCAATTAAGATAAGATATGATCGAGGATTATTATAGTCGCGGCAGCACTTCTTCTGCCCTCTTTAGTCGTATCTTAAAACTTAAAATGTTTATAGCCAATTTTCTTTTTAAAAAAATTAACAAAAAATACTGGACATTCAAAATGCAATTAATTGTGTCAATTTGTATGCGATTTGTTACTCTGAACTTAACAATACAATATTTTCCATCTATCCATCCTCCAACTAACTATCACCCATCTTCCGAATCAACACAATGCTAACACATTTATAGGGGGCATCCCCTGAGCGTTGGTTCAGTCTAAAAAAAAAATAAATACAGAGTTGGCTAAAAGCTCGTTCAACATCAGCGTTTAGGGCCTTTGGGCCAATGGGTCTTTAGGCAATGATATCAGTAGCAATAAAAAGTTTTACAGCTCTTCAAAAATTAAATTTACAGATGCATCCGTATCTTTAAACCAAAAACTAGTTGTTTTAGATATATTATTCCATTTAAAGAGGTTTATTTTTTGACACTGAAGAGGTTTTTTCGATATGGTAATCGCCCTATCTACAAATTTTCAAAAAAGGCAAAATTTTTTCTTTTACTGCTTTTAAAACGTTGTTAATGAAGAAGTGCTCAATCCAAAATTAAATATAATATGCTATGTAAAATTAATAATAATTCAGAAAAAATTAATAATTCGCTGATCTGGCCACAGTGCTCGTATCGCAGCAAGCAGAGTATTGTATTATTTCATAGTATTGTGTATTGTGAAAGCCCAGTGTGCCAAACGGATCGGTTACGAATTTGAGACGGACCTATTTCTTCGTACATTTTATCCGAAATGGATAGCGTTTTGCATTCGGAACTGATAATTTTTAGTATATGAAATTCCTCTCAAAAACGCGAATCGCTTTTTTTATTTTTTCGGATCCGTCTCGAACTCAAAACGCGAATTCAAAACGGAGTAGTTTTTTCTAAATAATGCGAATTCGCGACGGACTCTTATTTTAAATAATATGGATTAAAAATTTTTTGTTTTATTTAAATATTTTTTTAAGTAAATAGTAATTATTTAGTAATTTTCCGGAAAATATTTTGTGTACAGCTGTCATCCTAAAGTCACATTTAACTTGTTTACTCACGATAATTATTTAAAAAACCTGACAAGTAGTTTTCCAATTTCTCAATAATATAAAAATGAAATTTAAAATAAAAATAGATACACAATTGTATTTCGTATTCTTAATTCACTGAAAATAAAATTTTTCGGGCTGCCACGAACATCTAGAGCACAACCAACTGCTCAGTGACCGTCAATATGGTTTCCGTAGGGCCCGCTCTACTGGTGATCTTATGGCGTTCTTAACCGAAGAATGGAACAATGCGTTCACTTTTTCGGCGAAAGCAGCGTTATTTCTCTAGATATTTCAAAAGCGTTTGACCGAGTGTGGCATAAAGCGCTCGTGGCAAAACTTGTTGCATTAGGTTCTGGTGGGAGCTTTGCTCGATGGATCACGTGTTTCCTAAGGACAGATCGATTCGTGTCTTAGTTGACGGTATTTCGTCTGAGGAGCACGCCATCAACGTAGAAGTACCGCACGGTTCAGTTCTATCGCCAAGCTTGTCTCTGGTTTTTATCAACGACCTTCTGTCGTCCACGACCAAGTTCTATGGAGATTGAGAGAAAAAGGCAAAATATGAATGACACACTTCTTAATGATCTACAAAAAATCTCCGAGTAGGGTCTTACTAATAGACTAGACTTTAATGCAGCAAGTTGCTGTCTGTTAACACACAAGTGAATGGATTGCCCCTTAGCTCTCCTCAATATGAATGGTGTGGATCTTGTGGAATCAGCCGCTCTTGACGTTCTGGGCATATTGATCCAATCTGATCTTCGTTCGAATGATCATATTTTCGATGTGTCGAAAGAAGCGGGCAAGTGCCAAGGTTTTTTAAAACGGTACAAAAAATATTTCACTTCAGCTGATCTTCGCACGATTTACACCTCATATATCAGACCGAAAATGGAGTATAATTCGCACATTTGGGCAGGGGCTTCAAGATCTTATTTGGAGCTTCTGGATCGAATCCAACGTTGTGTGATATATTTGGTAAGGGATGAAAGCACTTTATCCACTCCTAACTCTCTTGGGCGTCGACGTAATGTTGGTTGCCTAAGCCTTCTGTATAGGTATTACCATGGGAAGTGTTCAAGGGAGATACATGGTTTGACACCACCAGTTCGTGTATTTTCCAGGTCTACTCGGGCAACTGCTCAAGCCCAATCTTTATCATTGCCTCGATGTCCAACAGAAGCTCGCATTAACGAGATAATTAGTTTTTTAGTCGCAGGGTAAGGTTGTGAAATAGTCTCCCTGCGAGTTTGTTTCCCGGCAGTTTTGACTCCATCTATCCACCTTACTATCCAACTAACCAACTTACTAACACCCATATTCCGAATCAACACAATACTTAATCATTTATAGGGGGCATCCCCTGAGCGTTAGTTCAATAAAAAAAAAAAGATTATACAACAAGTTTAAGACTGCCTTCTATGTTAACGTTGTGACTATTTTGTTGATGGATTCGTAACGGGCTCAAAACGGTTCCGTCGAAACATAAGAAAGCGAAGTGCGTACTGATGGACTCGTAACAGGTTCGAAATGGATCCGCATCCGTTTTTGTGCACATTGGGAAAAGAGAGAATAATAAAGTCAAAAACAGAATTGTACACTAAGAGAAAAATATTTATATTTGTTTACTTAAAATAAAACTCTGTGCATGAGAGAAATTGTTTATAATAAAGCAAATAATTATTTGAGTCTAAAAAAACACCATGTATTTTTAATTGGCGAAAGTTCTACCTCAGCCTTTGAGAAAAGCAACTTACAATACGTAATTATATTCCAAAAATTTTATTTCGTTGTTTGGTTAAAAAAATAAGGAAACAAATAAAAAAAAATTCTATTTTACTTAAAAATCCGGTCTGTCTGGATTAAGAAAAAGTCTTTACTTTAAGTAAGTAAGTCTTTTTCACTTAAGAAAAAATTCTAACGACCTAATATCGTAAGAAAGCGTTAAAATGTATATTAAACTTTTTCTGAGCGGAAATATATTTAAATGCAAAAAGTTCTGCCCAACTCTGAGCAAACAATAAAGTAACCCAAAACTCATCTATATGCAAGGATCATTTAATATTCATGTTAAGGGAGCCTGACGTAGGGCACACTTGAGCAAAATCGAGTTAACAAGCTGCTACTTTATGTGCATATAAGCAAAACATTCTTCGTGTTTGCCTTTTTTTTTTGCTTTACAAAATCCTAAGGCAGGACGCTGAAAGTGACAAAGTATCTCTAGCAGGAGATAGAGTATCTGCGAGCTATAGCGTGCGTGTTTTGCAACGCTGTTTTCATAAATGTCAACTTATAAATTTTCTTCAAGAAAAATAAACAAAGAAAAAAAAAGCAAAGCAAACGAAGCATAGTTAAATCAAATCCAGTTTTTTTTCAGCAAGCCGCTAAGATAACGAAGCATAAAATTTTAGCAACAAAAAAAAAAAAAATAATAAGCAAAGAGTAATACAATAAAAAGAAAAAACCAAATACAAATATAAAGCTTCTGAAAGTGGTTCAATAGGTATTTTGTTTATTGTGCTTAAGGATATGCCGGCTTTTGTGCCTTTGCAGATTTTTGTTGTTGTTTTTGCCATCTAAGCTGCATAAGTAAAAAGAAACTTCTTCAATGCCTTGCTTATACCTTGCTTTAAATATTCAATATAATCTTTAAAAACACACACAAATTAATATGTTATATTACTCAAGGTATCGAGTGAAAGCTTTTCGCTTTTGTTCAAGCTTTTTCAAAAGATTACTTTGTTGTATTTTGTGGCATAACGGAGGAAGATTTGTAACATAGTCGTAAAAGATCAGTAAAAATTTATCGTCAACAATTGCGGTCGATATGCTTGACAATGAAATAGAAATTCGATACTTTTATCGATGCCAGTAAATGAAAGAATATTGTTTTTATTATCCTTTAAACAATATAGAGTAAAGAGAAAGAGAGAAAGGGAAGAAAAGACTGTTCCAATGTATTGTTTTTTAAGTGCATCCCTCTGCTGTGCTAACGACATAAATATGGAAACATTTCCTTAAAAATTCAACAGTGTATTTTAAAGAGAAATGCTCTTTTGCTGCAAATCAAGTCGAATAGGATATAAGACAAAGTATAAATAATGGCAATTTTATTGTTTCATCGTGAGATGAGTTCATAACTAAAATTTTGCGATAAACTTTTCAAGAACACTTTACAAGAGAAAAAAAAACAAATGCATTTAAAACACTAAGCTTATACTATTAACTCAACAATATTATGTATGTGAAATATTTAATTTCATGCCACCGATATTTTTAAAATTTTTACTGTCGATAGATCAAAAAAAAAAAAAAAAAATTATAAAGCCCAAAATTTTGGCTCTCTTAATGGTTATTTCGAAAAGTAACAGTGTAGAGAGGAAAAAGTTGTGGTTCGTTTCAAAACTGAAACATGGGAAAATTGTAAAAAGCCTCACGCACGCATCGAAATACCCGGATAGCCGAAAATACCGAAATAGCTGATATACCCGGTGTTACCGAGAAGTTTAATATATAAATACTCGTTTTAATGTTTCTAAAAATGCCGAATAATAAAAAACATGTCCGCGAATTACAAAATTTCAGCGTTTAAGTTACAAAGCCCTGAATTGATTGAGATTTAATTTACAGTACTTTTTTCTATTTGTGACTGGCAAAAGTTATAAACAATTAAATTTGGTATTACATGTAGTAAAAATACAGTATTTATTGGAATTTATTTAATGTATTAGCAACGAAAAAACCACTGCTATCTTATTTGTTTGCGGCGTTACTGACTATAGCTATATGTAGAAATATTGATGGGAAAAAAATTTCTTGAATTCTTGTCTAAAAAATAAATAAAAAGAGAGATTCTCTGCTGTTGAAAGTCTGATAATTGATGCAATTTCTTAAGTCTTCAGAATTACTTTTTAATACGTAAAACGGTGCAATAATTTGTTAGGTAGCGTTGCGCATCTGCTTTTGGGCACATTGGTTTAAGAAAAAGGCTGCCCTTTTATTTGTCAATTATTCTATACAGCAACCTTTGAAACAATATAATCGACATAGCCAATTGATCGACATACATCCAGTAGAATAAAACTGCACGAATAATGCAGGAAGTGGCCATTATGATTTTTGCTGCAAGCTCAATGAACTATTCACAAATTATTTCATTGCATTTCAACATGCAGAAAATTATTTAACATTCAGAAATTATTGCAGTGCATTTCAACGAAAAGAAAAAGATATGAAGCAATCCAAGTTATCTGCTAAATATTTAGCCGTACTGTACAGCCTATTGTACCGTCTGATTCCCCTACTTCAAACTCTTTATATGTTTTCTTTTTTACTGATTATGAGACAATCTGTTACTGAGTTGTTTTACACATTGTTGTATACTTCATTGTAACTTTTACGAAGAAGTATAGATATAAAAGCAAAAACCAAGGAATCTTAAGATTGAATTAACACTTGCAATAGTTGAAAAAACAGTCAAAATAAAGAAAAAAATGCTTAGGGAAGGGGTGGAAGGGATGGGTTGGGGCACAGGTTTTGTTGGGGCCCAAGAAATTACTCTTAAGAGCAAAGCAGTTTTAAAAAATATAAAAACAACATTTAAAAAAATGTATTCATCACAAAAATCAAAGGGGGTACCCTTGCATTTATTTTTTTTAAAATAAATAGTAAAACCAATTTTGTGTCAAACTGCAATAGTTTTTGCATCAAAGTGATACGTCATATGAAAGAGTATAAAAATTGCAATTTTCGGTTGTTATTATTTTTACACCAAAAACAACTTTTTCACAATTTTTTGGTAGAAAAAGACATTTTTGTTGAACTTTTTTAAAAAAAGATAAAAAAATTAATCCTTAACTAACGCATTTGTTGCAGTTATTTTTTGGCAAGAAATTTAATTGAACTTTTAGACAAAAGAAAATTAAATGAAATATATTGAAACTCAAAGAAGCTATTCACGTCGAAAGTCAAAACTTTGAATTTGGAATAGTTTTTTTGGCTGAAGGTAACGATGTTATATACAAAAATTCATTGTACTAAGATTTTTTATAGTTTTCAAGATATGAGAATGTTATTGGTGACAAATAAATGGAATTATTTTTTCTTTTATATCCTTAGGAAAATTTGAAGCAAAGATGTTAAAAATCTTTCTTTTGTTCTTTGCCAGAAATACCCAAAATGTCCATAAAAGTCAACAAAATAATTTGTTTCATCTAACTTGCACCAGTCGTTCCACTGTGTATTGCTTTGGAAACACAAACTGTATTTCAATAGAATTTTTAAAATTTATTTATGAATTGGGATTCGAAGAGTCGTTGCCGGATCTAGCACTTGGCTTAAAATTATTTTTAGCAATTTGCTTTTCTATTTGTTCATGCAAAAAAAGCTTTTCCAAACTTAACTTAATAAAACGGTCTACATTGGGGCAGTTAAGACTCACAGACCTCTCATTCTTATATATTGAAGCCGAAGAGGCTAAGAACATTGATTTTGATAAAGTAATTGAAGAGTTTGCATCTCTGTAAGCAAGAAAGAAAAAAAACTAAATCTTGACTTTAAGACCTTAAAGTTTGATTAAGTGCGTGAAGATAAATTCGTCAATCTGACGCTAACTTAGCGAAGACTCAAACCAATACTTTTAATCTGCAAAAAGTTAAATTCGTACTTTTCGTGACGTTCAAATTTAACTTTTGGGAGGAAATTAAAGTCGTTCTTTTTGCAAAGTACGAATTTAATTTTTGGTAGGAGTTTAGATTCGTTCTTTTTGCGAAATACGAATTTAACTTTTGGGAGGAAATTAAATTCGCTATATTTACAAAGAACGAGTTAAAATTTTGATACGAAATTAGCTTTTGGCAACAATTTTAGATTCGTACTATTGCAAAAAACGAATTTAACTCTTAGTATAAATTTAAGTCAATTAAAGCACTTTTTAAAAAATGTTTTCGACCCAAGTCTTACTTGTGCACTTATAAGCCATATATCGTTAGAAAGGTGCTTTAATTACCTGTCTAATGATATGCATAACAAAGCATTATCCAGACAGATTTTGAGAATTTTTACACCTTTTAAAAAAAGTTTTCGACCAAAGTTTTAATTGTGCACTTATATATATTGTTATAAAGTTGGCTTTATTACCTATCTAATGGTATGCAATACATATCGTTCTTATTTTTGATAAAAAGATTTGTTCATAAGAAGTTTGTGCCATGACTTAAATTTATACCAAGAGTTAAATTCGTTCTTTGCAATAGTACAAATTTAAAGTTCTTGCCAAAAGCTAAATTCGAATCAAAAAGTTTGCGGATCAAAAGTATTGGTTTGAGTCTTCGCTAAGTTAGCGTTGGATTGACGAATTTATCTTAACGCGCTTAGTTTGATTTATGAATGAATATCACTAAATAATTTTTTTATATTTTTCCAGACACCGAATCGATGTTGTTAAAGTGAAAAAGTTAAATCTACTATACTCTATGCATCTTAACAAAATTATTAAAACAATAAAAAATTAAAAACAAACAGTATATGTATTTAAACCTTTTGTATAGAGATATTAGATATGGATAAAAAAACCTCCCTTTGGGTTGCAAACTTTTTTTCCGCCCCGGGTGCCAGCAACCCTAGCAACGCCACTGGACGTCAAAATCGTTTTAAGCAACCGTGCAATATACTATAGCTTGTGACTTGTAACATTTTCTTTTCTTTTGAATTATGAAAAAAAAAAGAGTTAAAGTGTTTAAAATTATAACTTAAACGAAAGATACATTTTCGTGATAAATTCATTCTGTCCAACTTCACTTCATTTATCCAAAAGCACAAGTGCTACACAGTGCGCAAAAGGTTACAAATATTTTACGAACTGCACATTCTTACTTGTTTGCTGTACTGGTTTTTAGGGTCATGAAGATGAATTAATTTACATGGCAACTGAAATATTATTATTTGAAATCATCTGAAAGTGCTCAAAGAACATAATTTTTCCTCTAAAAGAGTACACTCAATAAACACAAACGGTTATGAAACAATTTTATAAATTTTCAAAAGTATATATAACTTTTCTATTTATGCAGCTCTTTGGTCAGGCAATCGTATCAAAATCCAAATTGTATCCTTTTTAGTTTCATAGATAAAATACTTAAGTTAAAATGGTATTCCGAGTAGGACCTGCTTCGTTTACTTTAAACTAAAATGACCACAACTAATTCCTTGGTATCCCTTTGAGCTGATGCAATGCAGATGAGTTATTTTAAAAGAAATTTCCGTCTGTCAACTGCTGCATTAACTTTACCCATTCCCATTCTCAACGTCAACATTTCCCACATCAACTGCTGCTGCTGCTGTTGAACGCTGTATGTAATGAAGTTAGTTTTATGTCTTTTGGGAATTCTTGCTTTATTTCGTGCTCAACTACAAAATTGTTTGCAATTTGAAATATGCAAAATGTCGGCATTGCAAAATTTGATAAAGCAGCAACAAAGCTATATCAGCTGCTGGCTATAAAAGCTTTGAGTAAATTGCTAAAATCCTAGAGACTGCGTTGTTGTTCTGCTAGAACCAGGGATAGCAGCTTAAAGGGGAAAGTAAAAAAAAATTAAACCAATTTTTAATCAACACTGAGCTTGATTTGGTTCCATTTTGTAGCAGTGAAATTGAAGACACAAAAAATAACTTAATATATTACCTTCAGAAGATTATTCCTTAAATATTTTGCGGTACAAAGAATATTACTCACTTGCAACTTGACCATTTATCGCCTGCGAATGTGTTAGGCTGGCAGCACTTCCACCTGATGTAACTGCAACGTTGCTGCTTCCGCTGCCGCCACTTCCAGCTAGAAATCCTCCAGCTCCACTGCTGTTGCCCGTTGGACTGTTTGACCGTTCGTTGCTGCCAATGCCAGCTGCTGTGCAACTGCTACTTGCTACGCTGGATGTGCGTCGTTCGTTCAAGTTGCCAGCGGAAGTAGTTAAGCTGCCGCTACCACCACTGATGCCACAACTTCCGCTAGAATCGTCACGTGTAGGTCGATTTTCTGGTGTGCTGGCAACTGTAAGCAGAGAGAAAAAAATATATTAGAAATACAAACATCAAGTCTTTAAAATGCTTTTAGAAGCAGCAAGCATAAAGTTTGCATTAGCTATAAGGACTCTAAGGATATCAATTTATATTTATGCCAGCAGATTGCTTTCTATTTCATCGGATTTGCTGCTTCCGTATATTTGCCTTCTATTTAATCAAGTTTGCTTTACTTCATTGCAACAATAACAGCAAACAACAACTTCCTGTGCAATTTTTATACTTTAAGGATGGCAATCAAAAATAATGTTTATCTTTCCGCAAGAATATCTCAAATTGAAATTCATTTCAACAGGTGCTGCTTTTGCCTGTGCTGCTGAGCTTAGCCCATTGAAAATAATGGCAGATCCATTTTTAATGGCTGGCAACAATAATAACAGCAACAACAAAAAAATTAACAATAGAGTAAAACAACATAACAGCAACAAAAGCAGTTTTTGAAGACAAAGCTCATGGAAATATAAAGCTATCTACAGAAGTAAGCCAAGTTGGCTTGGCGTACAAATTGCTGCTATATCCTTTAAAATTGTTTTATAAATAGATGCTGTTAGTGTTGTTCCAAAAAAAGGATACCAGGAAACACTGTTGCTAGGATATTGTTTTGAAATTTGAGGCAGAAACAGCTTTTGGTAAATACTGAATTCAACATATTTTGTGTATGTAGAAACACTGGCTTTATATAATTTGATAGCTACAAAAGCATTCTACCCGCATATTTTACTAATTAATTTTCCTTTTTTTAGCATAAAAAAAGCAAAGAGCAGACTAATAAGAAAAACATAAGTAAAACAGAGTTTAATTACTTGTTGATTTATTGTCGAATAGGGCTTCGGTGCGTATGAGTGATATTAATTAAAATAAAATAACAAAGAATTTCCAATGAAATTGAAAGCTATAACTCCCAAGTAGTTAATGGATTAATGCAAATTTAATTACTAGTAACTGAAGATAAAGAGATATAAAAATTGCAGTCATTCAAATTTTGAAAACTAAAATAATAAAAGCTATCTAATGTTGGTACTGACTCGAACAATTTTTCATGATTTTGAAATAGCATCTAATTTTGCTTGAGCAAAAGTTTTTACTATCTTTTTACTATTTTCCATTTATACAACAAAGACTACAAAAAATTTCTTCAAGAGTAATGTTGACAATATTTTGATTATCTTGGTTGGCGGTAATCAGTCGTAATTCGAATTGTTCTTTTCGTTCTTTTCGGATGTTATTTATGTTAGATAGTGTTACTCGCTATTGTCAATAACAATATTGGTTTTGAAGTACGAAAAATTGACCTTGAAATGTTTTTAGTAAACAAGTTCTTATACCTTCAATAAGCTCAACAAGAAAAAAATTGATATAACAGCAGAAGGTTTTGTATATGAAGGGCTTACTGTAATAACGTGATAAGCCACATGATCTAAAAAACCCATTTTTTGGGCCGAATACATTACTCAATGCATTGCCAACAACCACTGAAGAGATTTTGGCTATTTTTTATTATTTTGCTAACCAATATGTAAAAGTTTCCGCGTTAAATTTTATTTCTTCTTACAAAAATGAATTTTTTAAATACCTTTTTTATTTTTTATGTGGCTTATCATGTTCTTGCAATAAGCCCTTCATATTCTCGTATATAATTAAAATTTGTTCTTTAAGGAGTAAATAACTTTTATATTAAATTATTGGTTCCTGGCTAAGTAAAGGCTTTCCGGTTTCAATTCCCCCCATAAAGTTTGAAGGTGAAAAAATATTACAAGATTATTGAAAAGCCATTGATAAATTAAAAAAAAAATATGTTATGTCTGAAAATTAATTCAAGAATCTACTTTTAAAAGCAAAAGTTCATAATTTTCATAGCTTAATTAAACAAAAATCGATTGAGCAATTCAAAGTTTCACACATTATCTCGAATCTTAAGTTAAGGTTAGAAAGATGAACTTATTGTATTTTTTAAAGAAAGTTAAGTGGATATTGTTTTAACACAATTTTCGAATATAGAGGGATTCCATTGATTCCAAAAACCAAATTTCATATTAGTTTTAAATTTGTTTTAAGAATTTGATGACAAGAATACTATAAACATATTTCGCAACGTAACATAAATATAGCTTCGTTATACTTTAACTGCACTAACAGTTTTTATTAGTTTAGTCAACAGATTGATTCATTTTTTTTAGGCCGTGATTAAAATTTCGTTTTTTTTTATTTGATTTAAGATAAAAGACATTTTTTTTAAACATTTAAATAAATTTATAAAGAATTATGTTTTTAAATTTATTTGTAAAATTAGGAATAAATCATTCACACTTTTTTCCTTATCAAAGTTACTATGTGATTAAAACTTTCGAATGGATGAAAAAAAAATTGTTGGTATATTTTTTTGAACACATACTGGCCCACCTTCGTGACCTTTTGTAAACGCAAAAAATAATTTTTTGCTTTTTTTTAGGCATAGCATCTATTCTATTAAAGGTCATTAGAATTGAGGTCATTACAATATATTAAAATACTGTAGATAATTTAAAAACGAATATTTTGGTTCCTGAGATATATATTTTTATAGAAAATATTGGAGGGTTATCAAAACTAAAAGTTTTTTTACGTTTTTAATTTTTAATAAAAAACTATTCAAGATACGATATTCAAATCTTCACCAATTTTTATCAATGTATGAAGCATCGTTTGATATCAAACACTTAACTCTTAGACTTTCTCTTAGCCCATAACTGCCCAACTCTCCACTATACCCTACTTTTCGAATTTTTACATAGCTTGGTGTACCTAACACTCACTTTTAGCGCTAGAATTGACCACGTTAAAAAAAAAATATCAATAAAAAACCATTTACGGGGTCATTATTTTAAATATTTTTGAACTTGAAATTCAAAGATTTGGTTGGAAAGTAACATCACTTCTGTCAGCAGCTAACTGATTTTTGATATTAAAGGATGGCATCCTTAACGTTGGGACTCACCAAAACATATTTTGAGGCCCCTGTCAGTGTTTTGACGCATCTTTCTATGACCTACGAAAAAAAAACGACCGACGAAAGACACGGTAATCTTCAAAGCGCGATATTGAACTTTTTCTTCTACTGCAGCATATCGTTCATGTTCAAATTATCTACAATATTTTAATACATTGCAATGACGTCACTTCAAAAGAATGGATAAAATCAATCAAAAAATAGCATAAAATAAATTTTTTGCATTTCAAGGTCATGGAGGTGGTACATTATGCGTTAAAAAAATGTTAACATTTTGTTTATCCATTCGCAACTTTTTATCGCTAATCGATACAAACTGAATCGGTTTCTATCGTTCCGCCCTATTAAACAATGTAATATTGTGTAATTTTTGAATTTTTGTTTTGTAAGACAGTTGGTAAAGGGAATAATAAATAAGTATTATATTGGTAATACTAAGTTAGAAAAGAAAAATAATGACTGACTAAATTAGAGAAAAATATATGCGTGACATTTTACTTTATTTTTGAATGAATTCATGAAAAATATTTCAACGTAAGCTATTTGTTTAAAAAAATATTGCAGATTAAGTGGAAAAGTACTGCAAAATTGGAGTACTTTTTAAATTACAAGAAACGGCAAAAATGCACTTCTTAAATTTTTATGAATTATTATTAAAATTGTAGATCTCTCTATCCATTGCTTGGAACAAAACTAAAAACTGAAAATCCGTAAAGGGGTATATAAACTTTGCACTTTGTTTGTCACGCTTATAAGGAGGCGTGGTAGGTATAGAAAAGTACATATATTTTGGATCAGCATCACCTCCTCATTCGATGTAGCCATGCCCGTCTGTCTGTCGACACGAATACAGCCACAATTTGTAAGCTATCGTACTGAAATAAAAAATAAATGCTTATATTCAAATAAAAAAGATCAAGTTCGAGAATGAGGAAAACCTTATGGAAACCACGCTTACCTCCCATAAAAATTAACTTTATCAAAAGGGTAAAATTTATAAAAATGCCACAAAAATTAATACATATATTGACTTGGAATTTAGCACTTGGCTTTGGAGTAAAATATTTAGGATTTATTTTAAATTTGTCAAAATCTGATGAAAACCATGCCTACCTCCCATACAATGTGATTTTACCAAAACGGTAAAATTTCTTTAAATTTCACAAAAATTAAATGAAGTGTAAACCTAAAATATGCACTGTGAGCATAAAACATCTTAAAATCAAATCAAACCAAGCCTACCTCCCATACAAAGGAACTTTCTGAAAACTGTAAAATTTCCTTAAATTCCACAAAAATAAGTACAATGGCTTCAAATTTTGCAAATAAGTTTTAATCGTCATTATGCACTCGATGTTCGGAATTGGATAAAAAAACAAAAACTTCGCCTTTCTCCCATACAAAGTGACGTCATCATAATACAAAACCTTCATAAACTCCAATAAAAATAATGGTTTAAGCTTGATATTTTACTCATAAGCTTTGATAAGTATTATGTTCTCTGAGCTTTAAATTTTAAATATTTGGCAAAAGCCACGCCCTATAAAAGTAGCGTCATCAAAATAATGCAACATTGACAATTTCGAATATACTAAAATACGGCTGTTGGGGTATTTTAACTTCGGTCTAGTCGAATATAATTCCTTACTAGTTTTTTTATGATATATGGAAATGCTGGAAATGAGTTGTGGATATCGCATACCAAAATACATAGTTTGCAAATAGTGCACTGAAAAATAGTTAAATACATAGTTTTGATTGGGAAACTTCTAAGGTATTAGGAATGAAGTGAAAACAAGAGCCTGAAAAATCATTTCGTGAAGTTAACTGGATAAAAAAAATACGAAAAAATAACCATGAAATAATTTTTTACAATTGCGTAATAAAAGAGTGACCTATGTAAGAAATTAATAATAACACAAAAACAAAAAAATTAAGTCCTAGACCGAGGACAAGAATATGCTATGAAAGACTACTCCCTAAAAGACCAAAAAGTAATCCTTATTAAAAAATAAGTAAAGTGTTTTTGTAAAAGTGATAAAAGTATCCTTAAAAAAGTGACTCAATATCTATACATAAAAGAGCAAAGTTCAAATATTCAAAAATGTGCAAAATCAAACCAAAAAAAGAAAAATTCTTTTTCCAATTTTAACCCAATTGTGCAAAAGTGAAATGTTTATACATAATAAAAGTGAATCATTATTATTTGAATCATGCAAAAAACAAAATCTTATCTCTAAAGTTTGCACCGCAAACCTAACTTTTATATTAAATGCATAAATTATGACCATAAATCTGTCCCTCATACCGTCCACTCATATATCTCGAGTAAACACGAGCACACAGAAGCTAAGACTTCATTCTAATTGATGTGAGTGACAATCTATAAAAAGTTCAGAACCATAAAACTTCCGATTAGCACGATCGATAAGCAATATTTGTTGTTCTTGCAAGATAAGTTCTAAAATAAAAAGCAATAGCAAAAAAGTATATCAATATAAAAAAATACATAAATAGCACTTAAATAAACTGAGCATATTTAGTTCAATTTAGTATTTAAAACACTATCGCGCTTGAAACACACTTCTAAAATTATATTGAATTAAATTATAATATAAATATGAAGTTCCTTGCAATATTTTCGTTGCTACTTCTGCTGATTGTTGCTGCCGTTGTGGCAACAGATGAGGCTCTGCCGGAAGATATCTTGGATATTGATACAAATAAATTGGAAAACATGGTCGGTTGTCCATGTCCTCGCAATCTAGATCCAATGTGTGCCTCAGATTTCGTAACGTATGCAAATCCTTGTTTGTTCAAATGTGCGCGCGATAATATGGCACGCATGGGTAAAAGCTTGACAGTTATGCACAAAGGCGACTGCTAAGCCAAAAAAATGATAGACGATAAAGGATATGCACTGGAACTTATTGATAAATAGATAAAGTTTTGTGACATTTTTAAAAAAATTATGTAAATAAGGTAAAAGAAATTAAATGAAATAAAAAGATCTTGAAAAATGAAATGTGATTGAATTGAATTGAAAATCAAAAAGTTTGAATTGATCCAAAATATCTTTAAAAAAAAAAGATTGGAATAAGGATGTAAAAGAATAAAAACATTGATAGTGCAATATAATGAGTTGAAATAATTTACAGTAAATTATATTTATATTAGAAAAAACTAAGAAAATTTTTTGCAAAATATTAATGATGGCATTTTTTTGATTATATTCTGCATATTTGAGCTTAACCCATTAACCGCGGCTCCCAAGTGCTTAGTACGATTTTTTAAAAATTATATCAACTCTCTTGCATTGATCACAGGAACTACCACATAAAATTTCAACTTTGTGTCTTTCACCGTAGTCGAGATATGAGTTGGATACAAAAATACCCAACCGTCGTTAATGTGTTCTAAATGGGCATGAATTCCTTCTGCAACGACATCACAGTTTAATATCAGGAAATTTCCATCAATAACAGGCATTGTTGGTTAATTTGCTATGAGAGCTTTTATATTTTTTTAATATATAAAATTTTTTACATATGACAATAACACAATTTTTCTGATTTTTAAACTAAAAAACTTTTGACTTTGAAAATGTAGTAGTTAACGTACAAATTTCTTGACACTGTCCAAAAACAATTTATAGCTCTATGTTTTCTTAAAGCAACAAACAAAAAATTCAACACTTAGCTGTTACCAATCCTGAGATATGATCAATTCTGCAGAATCATATTCATGATTAAAAAAGACCCAACCGTGGTTAATGGGTAAACGCCAAATAAGTTCATGAAACAACAGGTTGCGACAACAACAAGTTCTTTACATAACAAACTAGACAGCTGTTTCGTTGATCGCTGCATCAATTCTTCAGTAGTCTTCTGTGATTTTTTTTTAAATTTTTTGATATCATATTTTATTCTAAGTGATCAAAGGTTAATGTACGAACTTACTATCTTGCAGCAACGTACAGTTTGTTGTAATGCTTCGAATAAAACATGAATTCTTAGAATCTCACTTGCTCTCTGTACTTTTAAGAAAAAGAATAGAGCTTTAGATAGAACTATAACACTTAAAAAAAAACTACTGTAGTCTTTGGTAAAATAATACAAAGTGCAACTGCAGCTGTTTTTTTTCTATCACAAGAGGAGAGCACTCATCTATTATTATTTTCTAATATTTTTCTACTACTATTTTATACTGCTTATGGAATAGTATAATGTTTTGATATGTAGCTTTGCTAATTTAATATAGCATAGTGGTCAATTTGAACATATATAGAATCTTTTAGAATCATTGAATAAAATGCGAATTTTTATTTGGATTCTTCAAAAGAGTAAATCATTAACATTTAACCCTCAATAGATTTTTACTTTCGGGAATAAGTTATACTTTTGCGATGCGTGGTAGCCGCACACATCTGCAAAATAACTCATATTAAAATTACGAAAATGGTTTGTGTATACTATTTTCTAAATGGATTTCCAGATTATTTTCCAGTGGATGGTGGACAGAGTAGTGCAACATTTACACTTATTTGAAAAATGTTTGTAATGAAATTGAATATATAAGATACACTTTCAAATGAACCTTAATCAATCCGGTTTACGTTCTAAGAAACTTACTCAAAACACTTTCAAATTATTAATAATGACTTCTTCTCACTCTGCCAGCACAAGTTTACCAGCTCGTCCCTGAAATAAGTCTCATTATTTAAAATTTATTGATGCATGATAGTTTTTTTTTCAATGAATTGCTAATGTGGGAGCGTTATTCTAAAAGCAGCTGTAAGGTTTTCCTTTATGCTATGTGCTGCTGTATAAATATTATCTTTATTGTAATACTTACGTATCGGGGTTTTTATTGGCAAAAACAAGGTTTTTACTATCGATGAAATGCTAATAAAACTTAAGACAGCGATATGGCCTGCTTATCGAGTGACTTCGCAGAGCTAGCAGATAAGATGAAGGTATTTCTGATTGTAGAGACGCATATTATTTGGAAAATGTTTTCAAATGATAATAGTATTTATATTGAAGGGCTTATACTTGTAATAATTTGAAAGGAATTTTTTGTCTGACTTTGGTTTTAAAACGAGATCACAATATTTGATATTTTATGTTGTTTGTAGATTACTTTGCATATGAATGATAAATAATACATTTAGGTGAAAAATTGAAGTGAACATTTTCTGTTAAAGGTTACCTTCAAAATTACTAGACCGATTTTTATTAAAAAGTTTTAAAATATCATATTTGTGCTACTGCATTTTTAAGGGGTATTTTCCTTTCAAAATTTTACTAAATTATTTATTTAACTAAAAGTATAAAGTTATTTAACCCTTTGTGCATACATTAATTTAAGCGAATTAAAAAATGTTTTTGGGGGTCAAATTCTGTATATAATGGTTGCATGAGCACATAAAATTTTTTTTACTATCCTTAATATCCTCAAATGGATATCTTGAGTATATCTCAAAGAACTTTGGTTACAACTGTGTACAAACGTACTGAAGGGTTGCAGAAAAATATGATTTTTTTTACAAATTTTATTTATTTCTTTATTAAAGTTTGGTAAAATCAAATATATTTACTTACCTGAATTAGATTATAAAAAATCCAAAAAAAAAAAAACAAAGCAAAACTTAGTAATGCTGCGGAACTTGTGATGAAAGTGGTGAGAGCTCTTTAGAAACTAAGCTTCTTACATCAAAATTTTTAGACGATCAGCTGTTTCTCACAAAAAGTGTGAAAAGGGAAGTCATATACATCACTGCAGCCACAAATCGTTAAAATTTAACAAGCCGTTACAATCGACTTTGATGTACACAATTGTGTAAAAAATGTCACAAAGGGTCAAGAAATAATCCCAGTTGCCACGTATTGCTTAATCGTTTTTTTTTCACGCGTTTGTGTTGCAAGAGTTTCAATAAACTCCATGCTCTCTACACTCTCTGTTTTGCTCACCTAGCACAGGGCGAAAAAAGAAAAAAAAAAAACACATGAGCTTCGAGCAAGGTGAAAAGTGATACAATTGCAGTGCTGCACTTCTTCTTTTAAACTTAAAAAACAAGAGAAAACATGTTTTTTATTTCATTTGACATGAATTGTCTTATGAAGATTGATAAAAAAACGACAATTGCGGCCTGCTAGTGTAGATATACAGTGTTGCGCAAAAGAATAGCAACAAAATAAGTGCGCTGCAACAAAATCGTGTATGTTTTTTAATATTGGGGACACACAAAAATGATTATAGGAATCAAAGCATATATTCATACATCATATATAAAACAAATCAAATTCAAATTTGGTTTTGTTTTTTTTATTAAATTTAAAATTAATGTGACTACATTCAATTTGTCTGTGAGCAAAATAAAAGCAACAAAACTTGAAAAATGTAAAAAGAGAACAGAAGTTCAAAGAATTATTAGTAAAAGTTCCGTTATTGTAAAGCACGTGTTGTTTGTAAGTCATAAACATTTAAGTTTAGTTTTTTTTGTGCTAGTTGTGACATTGACTGTGTTTTAAATACTGTGAAGCTCTTAAATTAAAAATTATTTCCGAATATAAAAACGAAAATTTGCAAATATCAAATTGTGACAACTAGTTGCAATTTATTGTTTTTTAGACTCAGTCTTCAAAAAGAGCACGTAAATTGGACCGTTAAAAAATCGAAAACCGTTTTTTTAGCGATGAATCATAGTTCAACTTGATTAATTCAGATGGGATATGGACGGTACGGCGCCACCCAGGTACACGACTTGAAGCCCGAAACTGCAAAATAAATTTTAAGCACGTAGACAATGGCATTATGGTCTGGACTTGTTTTTCCTATAATGAAGTTGAACCATTTCAAAAATCGATGGAATTATGGATCGATTTGTATATAATGACATTTAAGAAAGCAAGATGCGACCACATTCAGAGTGGAATATGTCGCTTCAGTAAACGTTTCAGCCCGATCACGACCTGAAGCTCATTTCAAAGCTCATCAAAGATTTCACTAGAGGCAATGGGATTCAAGTCCTTGATTAGCCGGCACAGTCACAATGACTTGAATCCCATTGAAAATCTTTTTGTTATTTTGAAGGTAAAAATTTTGGTCAAAGGTTTTCCAATAAAACTGCACTGTATGAAGCGTTGAAACTTAATTGGGAACATATACTAATACTAACATATCTACTTTAATAGAGTCGATGCCGCTCAGATGTGTAGTGGTTATCAAGAATAATGGATCTTACACCAAATATTAATTATGTTGCTTTTGTTTTGCTCTCAGACAAACTGAATGCAGTCATATTAATTTTAAATTTAATAAAGAAAACAAAACCAAATTCGAATATGATGTGTTTTTAATATGATGTATGAATATATGCTTTGGTTCCTATAATCATTTTTGTGTGTCCCTAATATTTAAAAAGATATACGATTTTGTAGCAGCGTACCGATTTTGTTGCTATTGTTTTGCGCAACACTGTATGTATATACACTTTAATCTAATTGCACTTCAACACTTTAAATGGTTGGCTTTCTTCTCGTTTACCACGTAATTATGGATAGGGAATAAGAAAAAATTTTAAATGTATAGTTAGGTTTTTTTTTTTTTAAGTGGAAACTTTAACCCTCAGTAGATTTGCCCTATATATTGGATGCGTCAGAAAGTAGTTTTAATTTTTACTTTGAAACACTGTTTTCTAAATCAAATCATTTAGTTCTATGAAAAAAAGATTAACCAACTTGACAAAAATAAATTGAGAGAGGTATTTGATACTAAACTCAGTTGGATTTTCGATTTTGTGCCGAACAAAAGCAACAAATTTTTTTTTTTGGCCTATTTTATAAGAAAAATCAACCGGACAAAAATCAAATTTATGTTTTTTATCTTTTTATTTTTTAATGAAATAATATTCTTTTTAATGAAAGAGGGTTTAAATTAACAAAAATCTTGGTTAAAAAATCTTCAAGGGATTACAAAAAAAAATTTTGTGCCGAAAAGGAGCAAAAAAATTCTTTCTTCGTACAAGCTTGCAAAACGTAAGTAGCGCAGGTAAAAATCAAAGGTATGATATTTTTCATCTTTTTAGGACCTAAATGATAGGTCCTTTTGATGATTACATCAAAAAAAAGATTTTTTTCTTAGTTTAGCCTAGCCATTGAAGGGGTTAAGCAAAACTCATAGAATACAAAGGAATTTTCTTTAAAATCATGCATAGTTTTACTAAAACGTTTATTAAGCAATATTGGAAAATCTAAACTAATTAGATCATTTACATTTGTATATCAACTTTCCAAAATTTAAAAAAGCGGTTTTGAAAACACGCTCTAATCTATTTCCAAAAGTTGTAAACATATAAAGTTCCTTGCATTGCTGTCGCAATTCCTGCTGTTGTTGGGTTTTGGTGATTTTGTGGTGACTACTGTGGTGGATACGCGATATTGCACGCACATCAAGGATATGTGGGTGTTTTGTTATAGAAAATCCGGTTTTTGTAGTCTAAAAGTTAACAATGCAAAACAAAAGTAAGTTGGAATGTTTGCGAAAAATTACTAAAATCGAAAAGAGATTCTCTGTAAGTAAGGGAGCGTACAAAAAGGAACAAATTTGGATAAGCGTATAAGGATTTTTGCAAGATACAGAAAAAAGTGATAGTTTTGTTGTTATAATAAAAGCAAACATTTTAAATTTCTAGTGTTTTAAAAAATTTGTATGTAAAAAGTTATCTAAAGGATCGCAACGGAAAGTCAAATTACGACTTAAAGCTTCTATGTTCAGCGAATTTTAGGAATAGTTCTCCTAACTAAGCAAGTATTTCATGTTCAGGAAAAATATATGCTTGTAGATATAAGATTACGCATTGTGAAATAAAAGTTTAGGTGGAATCACTATAATGGTCAGTATCGATGAAAAATTTTACAGCTTATTTATCAATAAAAGCATACACAAGTTGAATTTCTTAAAAAGCCCATGAAAAATTTGTAAACTCATTGCATTCAGAAGAAAAAAAATAATGTAAAGATAAGAACAGAGCCCATCCAAAGGCATATTAGAGTGAATCGAATAAAGCTGCTGGTGGAAAGGGGAGAGAGGGTGGTAAACTACTTCCAAAAACTGCTCGATAGCAGTGAACACAGAAAACATTCTAAATCATTCTTGATGCAGATGTATTTTTTAGGAATTCTGAAAGATTTTTGTGGATATCGCGGATCAGATTTCACCATTTCAACTGAAAAAAATTAAAACGATGCATTGACATAAAAACTATAATTTATTTGATTAAAAGGTTGTTTTCTTATCTAATCGCAAATACAATGTGATAAAAATCTGATAAGTGCAGATAATATTAAACGCATTTAACGGCTCTGACAGGCCCATAGCCAGCATTTTTAAAAAATGTGCTGGGGGGAGAAGCTTTGATTTAAAAATATTATTGGTATAAATACGTTAAAAACATGATTTACTGTACCTTTTTTTAAAATTGATAACATTTAAAATATTCTTGAATGTGGTTTTACTTTTTTTTAAGTTTGAACCATAAAAAAAATTATATTATTTTCATCCTGGAAATTTTAGAGAAAAAGACAATATTTTGAATTTTTCGCCCCATAAGGTGTTGTCAAATAATCTATGTTGAGATTTTTTTATTGTCTTTTAAAAAATATAATTGTGAAAGGTTTTAAAGGTTTATTTTTCCCAAAATTCTTTAAATAGCGACAAATTTTGTTTAAATTTAAGAGCATTAGAAGGTATGTATATGGTAGGGCTTTCAATCCCGGGATCCCGAATCCCGAAATGCTGGTATCATAAACCAATTTCTAGTCCCGGAATTACGAGATTTCAAACCCTAAATCCCAGGATTTTATTCATAAGAACATAAACAAATTTTCAGCAACAATAAATGAAACTGAAATGTAAACGATGGTTTGTTTTAATATCGAAATCATCCTATTCTTTTTTTATCTCTTTACACACTTTGAAAGTCTATTGTTTAAATTGTTTTGATTGTGAAATTAACAGACTCTGTTTACTAGGCGTTGAACATGGAATTATTAAAGTAATAATAGTTTTATTACTACACAATAGTTTCTAAAAAAGTTTTAAAAATATTTTATTCACATCATACATTTTACTAAGAGCTAACAAGATTATTTGAATTAGAAGTTTTGTTTTCTTTTTAAATTTTTTAAAAGATTAATTTATGTTGTTTGTTTTGTTTAATTTAATTACGTGCATATTTTTGGGTTTTAAATAAAGTGAAATATTATTTGATATTTTAAATATTTCTGGTTTTCATTCTTAAGTAAATGTCATAACATAAAATCATAACTTTTTATTAAAAAAAACTTATGATATAATTTAAAAATTTAGAAAATTTCTCTAATTAAGAACCGTAAAAGTTATGATTTTTATTAAAAAATTAAAACTCAATCGTTATCTTTTTCATTTAATTGTTTTCGATTTTATTTAATCACGCATGTTCGAACACTCAATAATTGCAGCAATACTGCAACACTGTTACTCACTGGCAGTTCTGTTGCAGAAGCTTAGCTGATACTTTGCCTAAATATTGCATATATTTTGCGCAGCTTTTGTGATCGAACGCGAGACTTTCAGAGTGATTGTTTTTAATAAATTTAGCTGTTGATTGATAACTTTGCAGACAGTGGAAGGAACTTATTACTAACATATGGAAAATCAAAAAAACAAAAGGTGGTTGCTGAAAAGAAAGTTATTTTTGACCGAAATTTAAAGAAAATAACAGTAACGAAAACTGCAAAATTCTTAAAATTCTTCGCTGAAATATTTAATAAATGAAATAAGAATTAATACCTGTATATGATAAGATAAATTATTACTATTTAATATAAAATAGATTGCAAATTAATTTTTGTAACCAAGTTTGCTTACCTTTCTTCTTCCATAACTTTCGCGCAGTATAAATATTCATGTTGCCAGAATCTTGCATTTTGCGCACGCCAAATGCCAAATTTCTACTCGCTAAACTTTTGACTTTTTTTTTGAATATTTTTGTATAGAACGTGATACTTTGATTGTTGCGCAACATTTCTGCAGTTTTTGAGACTCGAAGAAGTCCTATATCTTTTCAATCATAAAATTTTCAAGTGTTTTCTCTAAAAATACAAAATGGGATTTCAGAACTCGACTTTTTCTTCGCGTTACTGTTGAAATTTTTTTTCTTGTTTTCTTCTTTGTATATTACAACTGTAACTTTTGTCCGCATCAGTAACTATGATTTCGTCTTAGTGTTGTATTACAAACTTTAAGTGTCTTTGAACATTTTAAGTTTGAATAAGGAATTTGTTTAGTTTTTTATTGAAAAAAATTGTTTTTGCTAAAAAGCAGAAATTAAGAGAAAGCTAGTAACGGTTTCTGCTTTAAATACAGCTTAATATCATTATTTTAAAATTTTGGCATTTCGGGATCATGAATTTCTAATCCCGAAATCCCGGGATTTGTCAAAACCCTTTGGGATTGAAAGCCCTAGTACATGGATTGCGACGCTCCGATCATGTATATAGGTTTGCTGTTCAAATATATTCAATGCCTTTTAATAAATTGTTGACTTTTCGAACTCTATAGATGCTGCACAAAGTTGTCTTTACTAAAAAATCGTTTCAGATATACGCAAAACTAACATTTACTCGATCCATTCACAATAATGCCTTAATTCCGCCGAAGCACTCGATGCTTTTCTAAACGCCAGTTCTTTGTCAATTCAATGTCCTTTGAATAAACTTGGCTTTGGAATCAATTACCATATTACTTACAGAACATAAGCAACTCAAGGCAATTTAAAACACAACTATTTAAACATTTCTCAATCTAGCTGTTTTTTATTCTCTACTTCTTTTTTTAATTTTTGCAAATCTATTTTTAATTTTCTATTTTTTTATTGACAATCAATATGTGGGGCTTCCATAGTGACTGGTGGAACAGTTTACTCAAGAATCCGTAATGTTTAGACCTGTTACTTTGTATTTTGATGTATTATAATGATCAAATAGATATTTTTCAATAGATTATGAACCGACTTATAAAACTTTTACCGAAAAAAAAATAACTCATATAAATATTTTGGTGATATTTCATTGGTTAAAGGAGTGCGACTGGTGGGACAGTCAAAAATACCTCACCTCCGCATTCTGCACTGTCAATTGAGATTTTTGCCCAAGTACTATACATAGCCAAATGTATTGCTATACATGCTCTGCTATGAAATGATAAAATAGACTTCTACAGAAACTTAAAATTGGCACCTAGTTTAGTTTCTACAAGAAAATATAGAAAGTAGAAATTGTGAGTGGTGAGAAATTGCAGGACTGGTGGGACATCGTAGGACTGGTGGGGAAAAAACGTACGACTCGATCACAATAAAAAATAACTTGTCACAGTGGCTTTAGGTCAGGCTAGAACAATTAATTGTTCTAACGAATTTTTCCGAAGAAACAACAACAACAAGAACAACAACGTTTTTCAATATGAAAAAGAAAACATCACTAGCTGATTTTATTGACTGAGTGCGGTAGTGCGCGCTTGCACGGGTATTACAAATTTCTGATGAAGCCTTTAGCAGGGCCGAAATTGTAATAAAATCAGCTAGTGATGTTTTCTTTTTCATATTGAAAAACGTTGTTGTTTCTTTAGAAAAATTCTTAAGAAAATTAATTGCTCTAACCTGACCTAAAGCTCAATAAACGATTTTAAACTATCAAACAACTAGAATTTGTATTTAAAATCAAGTATGGTCAAGTTAGTATCAACATCAAGTAAGTATCAACATAATAAATAACAAGGTCATTTAGAAAAAACTTTAACTATTTTTAAATTTAAGTGTGCATGTGTATTTAAGTTTTGACTAATAAAGAAATATTGTCATTATAATAGATTCCTCACGAAAACCTGCTTGTCAAAGTAATTTGACTAAAAACTATTACAATAAACTTGCAAATAGACAAACCGGCCTTGTAAAACAAGTTAATTTTTATCGAAACATTTTTACACCTCAAACAAAAAAAATACCATTGAATCCATTGAAAATCCATTCAAAAGATAATAAAAATTTAAACTACCAATAACTTAGCAGTCAAGCCATAAGCAAAAAAAAAAAGGTGCGTCAAATTAGACTAAAGGTAGACTTCATGTCTATATTTCGGAGATTCAAAGATTTGAGAATTTGATGAATAATATTTTTGAATAAATGATTTGACGTACTGGCAGACGGACAGAAACATACATGCTAAAGTACACAATATAAATTTAAGAAATATTTACATACCTTAATAATATCATGTTAAATACATTTTTGATAGATGCCAAAAACTCACATGTAACTAAATTGTAAATTCACTTGAGGTCATATTATTACTGAGTCACTGAATATAAAAATGTATAAAGAGAGATACAAAGGCAACTAGCGTTACTAAACTCGTCTGTGGCATAAAAACAAAATTAAAAAATAATTAAATTCTTAGGATTCGAAAGTTTTTATGTTTATAGCAGTACTTTCCATTTCGTTTTACATTCGCAAGAAGTCTGGTTCAGCGCTGCTCAAAACCATAAAGATTTGAATACCTCGACCAGAATTTTCATAAATATGGCTGCTGCTCCAAAGGATATTGAAAAGCCCCAAGGCGCTGATTCTGCTTCCGTGCATCGCATTCGTATTACTTTGACATCCAGAAATGTGCGTTCATTGGAAAACGTCTGCCGTGATTTGATCACCGGTGCCAAGAATCAAAATTTATGCGTCAAGCACCCATAAAACACCTTGCGGTGAAGGTTCAAAAACTTGGGATGGTTTTCAGATCAGAATTTACAAACGTATCATCGATTTGCATTCTCCGTCTGAGATCGTCAAGAAGATTACTTCCATCAACATTGAACCTGGCGTAGAAGTTGAAGTTACTATTGCCAACTAACTTTTTTATTGGCATTGTAGAAAAACTGTGTACAATGCATTTTGTATAAAAAAAAATATAGAGATGAAAAAGTACTTTTCGGTACCAACAAGCAATGTTGATACAGCTGAAAAAATTCAATCAAACTAATTAGATCCTTATACACAAATGATGTTTTAAAAAATTGATATTAAATTATACGTAAGCAAATATTATTGATTTAAAAAAAATTAGACTTTAAAACACTTTTGTGTCTGAAGTACGTTTTATTTTCATAAAAGCTTTATATATGAAGTTATTTACTATTTTGCCACTGCTGCAGTTGCTGGTTGGAGATACTTCTATGGAAAAAACTGTTATGCACGAAATAGTTGATGGATTTTATGAATTTAAATGGCTAGCCTTGTTACCCAAAGAAAGATTTAACCTGCGTCCATAAAATTAACTTTTCTCAATATATGTTCCTATGAATGCTTACGCCATAGAGTAATGGCACAAAGTGTAATACTAGACCTTTTGCACTTTGCTGAATGCACTCTCAAGCTACTTCAAAAGAAGGTGATACAAAAAGATACAAAAAGATTTTCTTTTATTCACTGAACACTTTTTCGCTTTCAAGGCCAAAAATAGAAATAATTTGGAAGATGTTAAAAACAAGAAATTTTAAAAAATAACGCAATAAATTTAAAAACGAAAGAAACTTTTTATTCGAGTATCATAAATGAACCTTTCAATACACTTGCGACTTGTACTTGATATTGATTTCATTGCTGCTAAGGTGCTAAAGTACATTAGATCATTATAATGATTTTCTATGAACTCTCCAAACTGACATTCTAAAATCAAATGGTAAAATGTTCAGCGTGTTACGTGCTGTTGTATAAATATTATTTATCTTTTATTATTTCTTGATTTATTTGAGATTAGTTGGCAATATTGATAAAGCTAAAAATGTTTCGATATTGGTAAAAAACTTATTTTTACCATCGATGAAATGTTAATAAAACTAAATGCTGCGATAAGGTAAGCTTATCAGAGCTGTTGCTTTGTACTGCGAGTTTGTAGCGATACTTTAGCAGGTTGCTTATAGTAGAGACCTATGAGTAACAGAACCTTAAGTTTGATTATGTCGAGAACAAATTTTTCCAAGCCCAATTAAATAAATTTTGTTTTCTTTATTTTTGTAAATACAGCACAACTTTTATTAATTGATCACTAAAGCAGTTGTATATAAATATATTGAAGTATTTAAAAAAACCACACAAATCCTAACATCAGAAACTTATTATAATCCTCCAAGACTAACATCGATATTATCAATCAATCCATTGTAGCACACTTAACATGGTCCTGAACGCAAAATATCCAAGCTTCGCCCCTGATCCTCGAATTCACGTCGCGAGCAATTGTATTCACAACGATTTGAATACGTTGTCTGATCGGAGCCACACACAGGATCGTAGTTTCTTGGGCATGGACAGAATGCAGAAGCTGTATGGAACAGCATGGTAGCACTTAAAAATACTGCTAAGAAAAGTTCAAAAAATTTCATTTTTTTGTAGTTGAAAATTTTTGTCGACGCCAAGTAATTTGAAGTAATTAATGTGATAATAAGTTTGTGTAAACACGTTGACTTGTTTGCCGGAATCAATGAACTGATTGTGATTCTTTGAAGCATTTGTATTTTATAAATTAAAGCTCTTTCATACTCATACTCAATATCCGGCAAATACAAAACACTTTAATGCTAGAATATTATACAAGAAAAGTTCTTAACATTTGTACCTGCTCTCGCTCGCTCTATCTCTCTCTCTCTCTACCGCTCTTAAAATCACTGTTCTAACCAGTGATTCTTGATGTTTTCAATTTTCTGAATAGATTTGATACATTAACGAATTTTTTTTGATGAAATAATTCGCCCATTTCAGATTGAGGTGACCTATCAGTCGCACTGACCATCTCCGATTTAGCTCAAATTTTTTTCCTAGATTGGTTTATTGCTTAGAAAACTAAATCCGAAGCTATAAATTTTTAGAACCATTTTTCAAGGTCAAAATAGGGTGTGTTTTGAAACGACGTAGCTCAGTCAATTTAAATCCGATTTTCGTTAATAAGATATCATTGAACAGGTTATTTTGTCTATTTTAAGGAAAAAATATAAAACTTATGGAAAAATTGCAGTAAGTAAGCCCATTCTTCATTTTAAAGTTTAATGCCATGCCAACAACAGACGCAATAATTTTTTTTCATTTTATTAATTTTGGTTTTTTGTACGTTTCAATACCTTTCCAACGATATAAAATTAAGGTGTGCTCTTAAAGGGCTCAGAAGTTATAGCGTAAAACGTGCAGTGTTAAATAATTTTCAATACAAATTCAACTAGCTTTCAAAGCTTTACAGCATATATGCTCAGCAAGTAGTCTGTCTCGCTCGCTTTTCCCGACATAGATACAATTTGTTTTCTAATGCAAACTTGTGTTTTGTAAAAACTAAAACACGTACACACAAAAACACAAGCTGCTGTAAGCGATCGCATAATTTTGAACAAAGTCAAGTAGTTATTGACTGTTTTTTCATGTTTATTTTGTTAAAAATAAAGAAAACAAATTGGATGGAAATTTAATGTTATATTTTATAAGTGAAAAATTGTTCAGAAGTTGAGAATTGAGCAGCTCTAATTTCTGTATCGTTGATTGGAATGAAGCAATGATATTATTGCGTTCCTTTGAAGGATGCTACGTTTATTTTTTCGTTTTTCAACTGATATGTTGTTTGTGCAAGTTTATATTCTTGTCCTGAGCAATAGCGATATGCCACGGTTAAATCTTCGTTTCGAATCGCCCACGCATACAATTCTTTTGCATTTCGGATATGGTCATTATATTTCCTCTGAAGACTTGCTCTTGTTGCATTGCGTTTGAATATTCCCCCTATTCCATCGCAGGGACCTTTTCCATGTGACGTGGCGAAGAAATGCCTCTCCACTGTAAAGTTATTATTTTTCTTATGTTGACAAAATTCATAAAAATGTTTTCTGTTTTTATACTGCAAAGGCACTCCATCGGAGAAAAAGTATATTTTGGTTATAAAAACGAACTTTTCGTTTAAATAGTTAGAGAGCACCTGCTTAAAATGATGCACTGCTTCATAAGTGTGCTCCAAACTTTCGGCAATCATGAGGAGAGTTTTATTTCTTAGCTGTCCGTTGCCATCTTTAAAATATATGGCGAAAGGGTGCAGTGTGCCCTGTGTGTGGTTCCAATGCTGTGCTTGAACAGCGTCCTTAAAAAATACTTGAAGTTAGTATAATATCAATGGCACAAATTGTGTTTTTGTGTGTACGTGTTTTAGTTTTTGCAAAACACAAGTTCATAATAGAAAACAAACTGTACTTGCTGAGCATGTTTGGTGTAAAGCTTTGATAGCTAGTTGAATTTGTATTGAAAATTGTTTAACACTGCACGTTTAACGCTATAGCTTCTGAACCCTTTAAGAGCACACCTTAATTTTATATCGTTGGAAAGGTCTTGAAACGTACAAAAAACCAAAATTAACAAACTGAAAAAAAATTATAGCGTCTGTTGTTGGCATGGCATTAAACTTTAAAACGAATAATGGGCCAACTTACTGCAATTTTTCCAAAAGTTTTACATTTTTCCCTTAAAATAGACAAAATAACGTTTCCAATGATACCTTATTTACGAAAAGAGGATTTAAATTGACTGAGCTACGTTGTCTAAAAATAGGCCCTATTTTGGCATTCGAATGGCTGTGGCTCAGCAAAAAAAATTTTTTTTAAACTTTAAACTCCCGAATTGGTTTTATTACCAAAAAACCAACCTTAAAACAAAATTTGAGCCAAATCGGAGATGGTCAGTGCGACTGATAGGTCACCTCAATCTGAAATGGGCGAATTTTAAAATAAAAAAATTTTAAATAACTTAACGTTTATTAACCTTGGATGTGCTTTGTTACTCGAATCGATTAACAATGATTATATTTAATGGGTTTTCTTTGAATGAAGTCACTAATATTTTTGCTCAAAACACACAATTAAAAAATTTTTTATTTTATTTAGTTATTAGAATGTAGAATATATCAAAAAAACCTTAATTTTATATCTCCTTAAAAACATGGTTGAAATAGCAATGTACATCCAGGGTTAAATAAAAACGTTATATTCACACCAGTAAATTTGATTACATTTCATTATTGTTTTATTTTATTACGTGTTATATTAATTTTGAATTAAGAAACATATCTAGCAAATACTGCATCAATAATTGCATCAATAATTGATTATTTGGGTTTCGCGCTGACTTGTTAGATGATATAAGAAGATGATTTAAAAAACTATAGTTTCTGAAATACCCGATTCAAATTTAACAAGCATTTTAGATACCGTACCGATGCCAAACCTGCGTTAATTAATTCCATACTAATTGATGACATATATTTTTTCTGTCACTTAGAAAATGCATTTGTCAACGCATTTGTGGTCAATTGCCAATTTTTCCTTTGCGCTATGCAAAAACAAAAAGCAAGTACCATAGAGTGTATTGACTTGTATGGGAAAAATCTGACCCCGAATTACGGTATAAAAATGAAATAGCATATAAAAAATACTTTCGATTGGTATTTTTTTTTGGTCTGAACTAAATTTGAGGTCGCCAGAATTGCATATTTGTACATTTTTGAGCAATTTTTTAAACGTATTTTTATTAAGATACAATGCCATAGATTTTATGATTTTTTTTAAAGAATCTACTTGTTATTTCATTTAATTATATTTTTTTTTTGTTTTTTATATGAAAGTTTTTCAAAACTTTTGGATATTTTTAGTTTAATGCTAAAGTTAAGTAGATTTTGAAACTGTTTTTGTTAACAAAATAAGAACAATTATATTTCTTAGATCTTGTAAAGGACTAAAAATGGCTTTTTGGTTCGAGTTTCAGCCTTTTAACGCTGCCTTCCAAAACAGAAAACATTATTCATTTTTTTGCTCTGCAGAAGCAGCAGCAACTGACGCCTACGTGACGAGCTTAACTTGCACCTCAGTGTCCTGAAAGTGTCAAGGTACCTGTCGAATTTCGACATCGTCCATCATGTCACTAAAAATGTCCTTTACAGGATTTAAAAAAATAATTAGTCTAATTTTTTAAACACTAACAGTTTCAACATGTACTCTTCTTTTGCATTAAATAAAATACAATTAAACAGAGTAAAATTTTTTCATAAAAAAAACAAAAAAAAAAGTTATAACTAACCCTCCTTTCGGTGGATTTGCCCAATATATTGGACATGTCAGAAAGTAATTTTTATATATATTTTTCAACACTTTTTTTTAAACCAAATCGTTTGGTTCTATTTTTTTGTATAAAAAGATCAAAGAACCAAGGCATGTGCCTTATACAAACAAGGTTTGGTCATTGACCTGAAAGGAAAGGGATAGATGTATTTAGAGGAAGTGATTGGAACCATACGTGAGTGGTTGGTCAGGCAAAACAACCGTGAAAGACAATTTGAATTGCTTTTTAAGCCGAGGCTTGTGTTATGCCTTAACCTCGGCAAGCATTTCCAGCCCTTAGTTGTTCCTGTCCTTTTATTTCATATTTTAGTTGTGGATTTTAAGTTTTCCATAATTCTTAAATAGAGGAAAGAACAAAGAAAGCGAAAAGATCCATGCCCGAACCCGGATACGAACCAGAGACCTCTGGGTTGATAGTCTAGCGCAATCTCCACTAGACTACAAAGGCCGACATGAAAAAAGATGAACCAACATGATACAAATAAATTTAGAGAGATATTTGACATTAAAGTTAGTTGGATTTTCGATTTTGTGTCGAAGAAAGCAAAAAATTATTTTTTGGCCTATTTTATAGGAAAAAAATCAACCGAACGAAAATCAAATCTATGTTTTCTTATCTTTTTATTTTTTTAATGAAAAGAATATTAAAAGGGTTTAAAAAACAAATATCAAAAGGGTTGAAAAACCTTTAAGGGATTACAAGTCGATTTTTTTGAACAAAACCGTAAAAACTCGTTAAAGCATTTTTCAAATGGGATGAACAATTGCAGTTCTATGTTTTTATAACCAATGAATTGATTGATAAGCTTGATTTTCTTTATAAATCAACCATTAGTGGTCTCCTGTTCAAAAGTTGCTGAAAATGCAATTCGGGGGACGTCAAAATTAATTCAGACCAAAAAGAAGTATACCAATCAAATGCATTTTTTATGTACTATTTTTTTGGTATTGGATTTGCGGGTAAGATTTTCGATACACTCTAATGTACCGACAAAAATACAAACGCATTCACATACAAAAAAATTTTTTTTCTAATAAACGATGCTGATGACATCGTGTAGTGAGTAGAAGCATCATTTTTCTTATTTTTTGATCCTTTTGCTGTTTCCGTAGCTACTAAATGTGTAGGATATGTAGGACCGCTGATAAACAATCTTTTGAATAGATTATTGTGATCTTTTGTGAAAAGCTCTTCAATCTTTATATCAACATTTTATCCATTGATTTGATTTTCAATCAGTGCTTTATTCTTATCTTTACGTTTCTTAATCTTTTCTATGCTCATTTCATTTTGGATACTGTTCTTTTTATCTTTTATTATAATATATAAAATTTAATTTAATTTATTTATTTTTTTTTTTTTTTAATAAGTAAACTTAGAACTATATGTATTATTCTAAAACAATTACAAGTTTTTGCTTCAAGCTTGCTGAGTAATACAATAAATTTTTTTTTGTTATTTATTAAACTGTGTTTGCTCCCGGCACACTTGATATCAGAAAACATAATTTTCTACAATAAAGTTCACTTAAGAACTAGACTTAAATCTAAACTTACAAACTAAACAAACATTAAAAAAAATAAAAAACAAAAATATTATCCTCTATGTGTACCGGGTGTAATATTTTTATAAAAATCAGGCAATAAAGGAGACAATACATTTGTTTCAGCGTTAATATTTTCATTTAAAATTCCAATCGGAGATAAATATCGAGTGTTTTTGACCAGCTAAAATCTTTTTGGTAAGATAAAACATCAGAAATAAAACTATTTTCATTTAACTATAATTTAACAAATTTTCTTAATAAGTTTAAAGAATAAATGCACAGAGGATTTATATTACCTTTTTTATAGATAAAATAATTTGAAAATCGTTTAGTGGGAGATTCATAGTTACGATCTACGCATGATCTTAAAATATTTCTTTCTAAAATTTCTAATTTACTTGCAGCAATTGGAGATATTCTGAGCCAAATTGAAAAGGCATAAATAATAGCTGGTCTAAAACTTACTTTGTAAATTAACATTTTTGAATTTTAATTTAAATATTTGTTATGAAAAAGTTTGGCAAACATACCTTTTAATTTATTAGCTTTATTTAAGATTATGCGTGCATGTTCGTTAAATTTTACTAGCTAATTGAATGTCACTCCTTAGTATTTTATGCTATCTTTGAAGGCGATTTCAGTAATCTAGAAAAAAAGCCAGGTTTTTGCTCTCAGGAACAACAGATCTCCTACATCTTCCAGAAGCATTCCTTAAACAAATGGCTTGAGATTTAGACACGTTTATTTTAATGTCCTAATCTTTGTAATAATTATTTATCACTGAGAGTTGATTTGAGATAAGGCTTAAAGCTGTAGTTGGCAACTCATCATGGGCATATACTAGAGAGTCATCAGCATATAATATACTTTTAGATTGATTAAATATGTGTGGAAAGTCATATATTAAAATGTTGTATAGATGAGGTGCCAAAATTGAACCTTGTGGTACGCCGCTTTGAACTGAATCGAAATTGGAGCATGTTTGATTAATTTCAACAAAGAATTTTCTACTGCTAAGGAAGCCCTTAAAAATTTTAATAAAAAATTGATCAAAACCAATATTAATGAGCTTATAAACTAATCCATTGTGATAAGCTTTATCGAATGCTTTTTCAATATCTAGTGAAATGGCGAGCGTACATTTTTGAATTCAAAGGTTATTGATGACATCATTTTGGAATTTAAGTTATGCCTGAGAAGTAGAGTGGCCAGGCCTAAAACCAAATTGGTAACGTGGAATATAATTGGTATTTAAACTAATATCCATTTTTGATCGAATGACTCGTTTGTATAATTTTCCTAAGTTGGACAATAAAGAAATCGGTCTAAAATTACTAAGAATATAATTTCCAGTTTTCTTTTGAATTGGAATAATTTTAGCAATTTTCCAATAATTTGGAAAGTAACCATTATTGGTGCAGTTATTAAATATAATAGCTAAAAATTTAAATGCTAAAATGGGAAATTTCTTAATAATGAAAATCGAAATTGAGTCAGGACCTGCAGATTTTTTTGAATTTAGACTTTTGGAAAAGATAGCCAATTCATCAGGGGATGTTAAATGTTTTGTAATGAAGAAAAATTTTCAGAAAATGTATTTATTGAATGGAGTAATATAAAGAAATGAAATTATTATTATTCTAAAGTATCATTGCTCAGTGGTTTTTAGTTTTGACTTCAGTGTTGCATTAAGTTGAAAATTCCACCTTACTATTAAGAAAGATTTGATTTCAGTTTGAGAAACTCTGCTTTTTGCAGTCTCGTTCTCTTTTGCCTAAGGGTATTTTTTTTATCTTATCTTGAAATATATATGTGTGCTTGGGTATTCCAGCTACGCTGCGTCTGTGCATAAAAGGTTATTTTTTCTTGTTGCTGAAATTTTATGCAGGTGATTTTTTTCAATCCAAGCTATAGAGTTGTCCCTTATTTTGCAAAATTATTTTTATTCTTTCCTCATTTTATTAACAGCTGTAGGAAAACGTGAGTTAATTCTATGCAATTCGACGCCTCTTGCCACTTCATTTTCGAAGCTTTTTGGAATGGAATGAAACAGCTTTTCTTCTCCGCCTATTCTTGTACTTGTTGTGTTTTTTGTTTTTTAGAGCTCACAGCAGTTTACGTGAATGCCAATTGAAATGCGTCCAACGTTGTCTCTGATAAGAGTTTATTTTATTTGCATTACAATTATTTTTATTTATATATTATTCATAAACTTTTTTTACCGTCATGTTGCTTGTGTTTGAATTTTCCAATAGTTTGTGTGTGTGTTTTATGTGCATTATGTTGGTGAACAGCCTACGTAATTTTTGGATTTTTGTTTGTTTTATTTTGTATTCAAGTTCATTGAGTTTTATCAATTGAAGCGATTGTCTGCTTGTTTTGGATATTTTGTTCTGCTCTCTTAGGTTTTTTGAGTCACCAGAAAGGTATGGGAAGTGGTTCTACAAGTTCGCTGTTTGCTTCTATATTTTCAAAATAGAAATTTAGCTAAAATGTGTTAAGATTTGAGCAAACTGTTCATGCAAATTTTCTGAAAAAACCCCTATTCTTCTGTTAGAATCACTGATTAATATTTTTTATTTATATTTTAAAGCATTCTTTGAATAATGCAATGCACACCTTCTTTTTATGTGAAAAAAATATTCGCGTAACAGCTAATTGAGTATGCAAATTTCATTAAATACAAAAATTTTTAAAAGTGAAACGAAGCGGAAATGTTTTATAATTGTTCTATTATTCTCAATTTCCTTTCCTTTAATCAGTAAAAACTGATGTTCTTCAACACAAAATGAGATAAAAAGAAACAACAGATAGAATTTCAAAAGACACCTTTATTGATAATTATTTGCTTTGCAGAGCTGCCAGGCTGTACGTTTGATAAATATAATAAGTTGCAGTTATTGTAAGTTACATAAACTTTTCGTTAGTTTATGTACGATCAACAAAATATATCTCTAGCATCAAGGCATAACAGCATAACTGAATGTTATTCAAATTTTTAGAGAAAAATATATGTAACGCTCTTATGGTAAATTTCTAAGAACCTTTTTAAAAATTACCAAATGAGCTGGAGGCCAAATGTATAAAAAAAAAATTCACAAGAAAAACAACATAGCTGCTTTGTTGGATGCTTTTTGTAAAGTTTGTAACTTATGAAATATATATTAAATGTTGTTGTTTTATATATATTAAATAATATATTTAATTAAAAATTAAATTAATATATATTAAATTTAAAAAAATGAAGCCAAAGTAATAATTAAAATGTTTCATGCATTTTTTGTAATATCAATTGAAACCTTTAAAGTGTTTATTTAAAAAGTTGCAAAATTTAGAAATGTTATTATGCCTGAAGTAAGCAGTAAGATATATGTTGATATCCTTTTTTTTAAACATACAAGTTTACATTCACTAGAGCACGATATAAAACGTTTTGAAAACAAACAATAATAAAAAATACATCCATTTCTAATAATCTTATAGAGTCAATTCCATATGAAATCATGAGATTCCTTGCTTAGAGATTCCAATTTGTTTAGCCTAAAAGCATTTGTAAAATTATCAATTTTTTAATAAAAAATCCGTATTATTTTTACCATAACTGAGTGCAGCAATGAGCAGATGTTCTAATTTTTTGTAAAAAATTCAATTGAAAGAAATGAAATAAGTCCTATTTTGTTTCAGAACTGTGTTTTAAGATGCTAGTTTTTTGTTCCTAAACGAGTTCAGAAAAGATTCCAATATAAAAATTTTACCGTACTATTAAGGTTTGGTCTTATAATCGTGTTACGCTGTTTAACGTAAACACTAGATATTATCGAGAGGCAGTAAATTTTAACAAAAAGGACTTGAGTTCAATTGCCCGCATCGCCATGCTTTTTTATATTTTATTCTCTTTTACCGTAGGCCCGTAGACAAGAGGGGGTGTTGGGGGTTAAAACCTCCTTAGGGTCTAGAAAGTATAAAAACCTAATATATCAGCATTAAGGCAACTACAACGCAACAGCGTAAAAAGTTGCAAACCACTTCAATTTTGAACTGAATTGAGACTTATTCTTTCAGAGAATAGATTATATAAGGACTTCGACATAGATTGCGATTTTATGTTCGGGCAGGTTTACGATGGTGCGGCTGTCATGATTGGTACAAGGATCACAATCGTATGCAGCGAAAGAGGAGCTACAGGATGCTGTTATTAAAGCTTAAGACATCGCAACCGAATTTCGAAATACAACAATATCGCCTCTCGCATTTCAACTTATAAAAACAATAAAAACTGGTCGCAGATTCAACTAAATATATTTGTGATCAAGATTGTCCACTCACATTCTTTGTTGCTTTTTTCCCAACAAATTAGGGGTCGTCCATAAACTACGTTACCAATTTAGGGGGGGGAAGGGTTTTGAAATGCACTACGATAAGTAACGGTAGGGGGGGGAGGTGTTTAGATATTGTAACGTTACCAAAAATTACAAAAAAATCGTCGAAAAACCTCTAATTAATAACACAATCATTTCAAAAATTTTTAACCTTACATGTTTATGTTTGATCGTCTAAATTGATGGTTAACTTTTATTTCAATGATTTCTTCCACCGCCTTTTCCCTAGAGACAGGAACCTTTTGGTATTCCTTCACCATCTCAGCACACGTCTGAAAAATTTGGGTCTTTGCTTTTGCGACAGGCTTTGACGTTAAGGCCTGAATGTTCTTGATCAAAGGACATTGGCGTCGGAAGCGGGGGGGCGAGGTGGGCAGTTGCCCCCCACTTTTTTAGCTAGATAAACAATTTAAAAGGAAAAGTTATTCAAAATATCAGTTCTTTTACAACGATAATATTTTTGTATTATATATTTTCCTCTTCTTTCTCTCTTCTTCATGTTTCATGTGAAGAAGTTTTGGTGAACTTTTTTTGCACCACCATTTGTACTGCCCCCCCAGATGAAATTCGCTTCCGACGCGCTTGTCAAAGGAGATACCGTATGACATGTACTGTCCTTCTCAGAAAGAAGAAATCGATTCAAGGTCGTGTCCTACCTGCGGCTTGTATTTCGTTTTTAAAACTTCTATGAATTGTCATAAGTTTGTATTATATCGTTTACAATAAATCGGAATAAAACATACCATTTAAATAAATCAATTTTCAGAAAGCATTTACACAAAATCACAGGACTTGGAGCAGCCTTTAAGGGTACTCTGTCAAAGACCAGGTGAATTTCTTTGCGTTAGAAAGGAGGATTCACCTGAATGGGTCGACATAGAATCCGATGAAAAATTCTATTGTGAAGAATCCTCAACAAAGCTACCAGCTTCTTCTATCCCAGTGATTGAGAGCATCGAATCTTGGATCGCAGATGGAATAGCTTTTACAGATGATATTAATTATTGATTTTTTTCCAATTGTTCCTTTAATGTATCTAGTCATACTAGTCACTAATACTAGTGAAAATTGTCAGAGCTAGTCAAAATATATAATCATTCGAATGAATTAATTTCATATGTCACGTTACTTTATGGGGGGGGGAGGGGTTTTGAAAAGCATTACGAAAAGTAACGCAGGGGGAGGGGGGGTAAAAAACCGGAAAATCAGTAACGTAGTTTATGGACGACCCCTTAATAACTAGAACAGAAAAAGTTAATAAGCATAGTAATCACTAGTTTAGTAAAGTCAATTGAAATGTTTACCAGTTATAATTCACTTAGGTTATGTTGTAGAGATGCTACTTTAAAATATTTATAATTACTACATAAATTAGCACTATTTTTTTTTAAAAACGAAAATCAGAAATATTTTTTAACATTAATAAAATCATTTTAGATGATAAATATAGTTGTTTTAAATTTGTGTTTGAAATGTCCAAACACAGGCACTTTGAGAATTTTTGAAAAAACATCAAGTTTCAACGGCTATAACTTTTTAATCCGAGTTTTGGTCGTTTTTTTAATTTTGCATTTTCGTATTTTTGGGGATTCTGGGATTTTGGTGTCTGTTCAAAATAGCTTATTTCGGCATTGTGTAAAGTTGAAGAAAACTGAAAAAAGTCTAGTTTTTGTTGTGTGGAGCATGGAAAAAAAATTTTTAATGGTTTCAAGGATACAGACATTTCAAATTTAAAAAGATGTCCTTTGAAGAAAAAGGCATTTTTTTAGGTCAGGGGTTTTTAAGTATCTTATAAAAAGAACACAACAATAAAATAAATATAAGAAGTTTTCACAGAAATAATTAATTCACTAACACGTAAGTGCCCTATGTGGGGCTCAATACGTTCACATTCTTCGTCGGTTTCTTTTTGTAGTAATGAGGATTCATTAAGGACTTTCATTCATTGAATAATTGTAATTGAGTCTTAAAAAAAAATTTGATAAGACCATTTGATTAAATATTGTACAAAAACTAAAACCTTGTATGAAAATTAGTCCCTTTTGTTCAGATATTTTCAAAAGAAATATTTTAGTAGGAATATTTAGGTCCTTTTGAAAAGAAATATAAACTTTTATGTACAAAACATTGGAAAAATTTACGATTTTCTTATTTTTTTTTGTGCAAATGATAGCATTAAATATTTTAAGTGCTAAACCATAGTAAAAACAGCTTTTTCAAAAATGTTATACAGAAATTTTTGAACAGACACTCCTCATTTGTTTTAAATGTTGTTTCAAAAAATATTTCAACAACATTTCATTGCAATTTCTCAAATTTGGATTTATACAATTTTTTTAATCGAAACAAGAAATATAATAACATTTTTCGAAAAGCAAAATATAACAACTCTGGTACTTTTAATCCAATTTTTATGTTTGTTGACTCATTTTAAAGATTAATTACATTAAAAACGAAACACTTACCTGCTTTTAAAAATTTTTACTTCAAGAGTTGCTTTGAACTCTTGTAACTCCATTTATTGATCTCTTGAGCTAGTTTTAAAAGTCTATCAATCGGCACGAAACTTTATAGATTTTATTCTTATATCAAATCGAGTATTTTTAAATAATGACGTCATTAATTTGGTCTATTTGGGAACAAACATTTAATACACATATAAAAATACCTTCTGATTTATCAATATCAAAAACTATCAATATTTTTTTTTAATTAAAAGCCCCCCCTTGAGTAAATCCTGTCTACGGGCCTGATATAGCTATATATTGGTGTGCATTTGCATATAAATGTTAAATTTTTTAAAAAAATCACATTTAAAAAAACAATGTTCGTAAAAATATACTTTTTTAATGCTTTAATTAACTCATTTTCAACAAATTTCATTTTTGGAAGGCTTTTCAGTTTGGCTCCTTGTCTTTTTTTGAAGACATTGGATATTAATTTTTAAGTTTTTATAGTATTTGATAAATACAATTGAATTTGGTTTTCATTAATAATTTGTATTATATTTTGAGTTTTTTTTTAAATGTTTTCAAGAAATACTATTTTAAATAAAGGGACCTAGAGGCTAGTTGTTACAAAGTTTGGAAAAATTGGTTTATATTGAAGTACTTTAAATTTTTCAGATTGCAACTGGAATTTATTACAGCTCCACTATTTATTCACAATTTAAAAAAAAAAAAGTTATATCAAAATTTGTTGAATTTTAAAAAACCATTATTTTTCTGAAAAAATAGGTTGTTACAACTTGCCTAGTTTTTGGTTCAAGTTGTTACTGATTACTTGCTGCTTGTAGTAATACTAAAGTAATCCTTTTAATCGAAATTCTTAAAGCTTTTATTTATTTTTTCTGATAAATTAACATATTATGTTATCATAAGAAATATTTCATTTTATATGAAATAAGCATAAAAATATTGAAAAGATTTTTAAATAACTTTTTGAAATAAAAAAGTTACAAAAAATTTTTAACCAAGTTATAGAGCGTTCAGCTTGCTACTCTCTCGCTGAGTGCGGAAAGAGATTGATGTAACAAAAGATGTAACAACAAAAAATGGTTTTTATACAAACTTTGCATGTTTAACTTTACAAAAACTAGTATCAGTACGGATGACACAATAAAAGCAAACAATAAATTAAGTTATAACAATATTTTGAACATGTTACAACTTAACCCATATTTTTGTTACAACTTGAAACATGGGATGATTTCCATCATTTTTAATTATTAACTAATAACTATAGTTGTTAATAAAAAATAAGACAACAAATTTTAATCTTAATATAAAAACTAAATGGCGACGTAGCCTAGTGGGTAGGTACATTGCGTGGCCCCTGAGCTAAAGAACCGCGGTAGCCCGGAAAGTTCTTCGGTCGTCACCTCTCTGAATACAATGGCAAACCTCAGAGAGTAAAAATTGCCATGTAAAGCTTCTTGAGAACATAAGCCGTTCGGAGTCGGCATAAAACACGTAGGTCCAGTTCTCGATCATTTGTGATCAAACATTTAATAACACGCACAACACAATTGATCAATAGAAGCTAGGTCAAAGTCCTTTCAAGGCCTGAAATGGCCAGTTTATTTTTATTTTTTTTATAAAAACGAAATTAATAAAATAAATTACTTTTTCAACTTTACCACACCCAAAATGTATTTAGGACAAAATTACGAATAAAATCTTTGTGGAAAATTTATACAAACAGAGGCTATTCGTGGAATGTACAAATGTTTTGTACATAGTACAAACTAGGGGTGGCAATTTTTGGAGTTTTTTCCCGAAAATCCCGGGATCGCCCCGAAATTCAAGAAGTTTTTATTTCGTTATTTTTTTTTGCCAAAAAGTACAACACATTCACTTCTATTCTATTATAGTACATACTCTGCATCAAATTGATATAACAAAGAAGCACAGTTTGTACCAATTCAAAAAAAAAAAAAAAAAAAATCATAAAATTTATAACATAGTTTTTAAGCTTAGTATGCTGTAGAAGCGAAAAGAAATCTTTCGTGGAAATGCATCGCGTTTTTGACAGCGAAATTTTTTTTTCGACGGTTAGTACGCTGTTGAACCGAAAAAATTGTTCAATGCAGCCATGTTCACAACCATGATTGGAGAGTTAAAATGCCAAAATTTTGCTGGCTTTTATATGGCCGTACATTTAATTGGCGTGGAAATTTGACATTCAACAATAATGTTCAACTAACGCATTCAACAAACACGTTATGGTAAGTATGTGGTATGAGTCTACACCAAAATTTCGCGTGTAGAGTTAAATGCCTAAAATTTTTTGTCGCTACAGCATACTAAGCTTTAGCAGAAACTGCCTACAAGAAATTATTTAAAATCAGTATTTAAACAACAATTTTTTTTAAATTCAATTTTTTTAGATTGATTATTGTTCAATTATCCTTCAATAAATCAATTGTTCTTATAATACAGATTCTACAGCACTTAAAACCTGGTGCGCCAGAGTAAATTTGACTAAGAAGAGTAACTTTAAGCACGATTTTTCTTGAAACATACCTTTTCAAATCTTGCTACACTACTGAAAACAAACTAATCGACCAATGAAAATTTTTTTATTCTGTTCCTATTGTAATTCTACATATCTTTTATCAAAATGAGCGTCTTTGGAAAATTTTTCTAAGTTTCACACGCAACAATGTGGTCAAAAATAATGTCAATTTTTTCCACTTTTTTCCACGTTTCGTAATTTTCCTTATTTTCCATTTTGGTAAAAGATGTGCATTCAAGAGTCTTTCTTCGAAAGCATTTTATTTTCAGGCGATCAGCGTGATGATGTAAAATTAACATGCAAATTAAATTTTTTGTGTATGTAGTAAAATTTTTTAGAAAACATCTTCTTAAATATGCCTTAATTTTATTTACTTTGGCCTAAAACCTATCTTTATTAATATGCTATAGTACATTCAAATTAAAATAAAAAAGTCAATACATTTAAGTAAAAAATAAATACAATACCCTTTCTATTTAGAGCTCAGTAAAAATATTCCTTCTTTTGATCAAAATACGATCTTTATGAAATGAAAGCTTTAATGGTCTTATATCCCCTAACTAAGACCTTAATATATTGCATATAAGACGTGCAGAGAAGAAGCACCGCTCCGCCTTAACGCTTGTTAGTTCGATCGTTGATCGTTGAATGGGGTACATATGTGATGGTAGTTTGAAAAATTTTGTTAGATACTAAAAAAAATTGTTTTCAACAATCCCGCGAATCGAATCGAATAATTCCGGGATATTCGGGTCTTAAAAAAAATCGGGATTCCGGGATTGACATCCCTAGCACAAACGTTTGTAGTGCTGGCCGCATGAAAAAAATTTTGAATTCGTAACTTTGTGCATTCTATAAACGCTAGTTTCTAAAAATCTATCTAATATATAAAAATCTCGTGTCACGGTGTTTGTAACATAACTCCCCCGAAACGGCTTGACCGATTTTCATGAAATTTTGTATATATATTTGATAGGTATGAGAATAGGTCGTAAAGTATATTCACCCTCCTACCCCCAGTAAGCGTGGCACCTCCCATACAACCCAAATTTGCGGTATCGAATAGCTTTAGAGTTGTAGGCCGCACAGCCTCGGAATCGGTATTCGACCACAATTTACACGTGGCGTTTCACTGATAACATTTTATGGGAGTTGGAAAAAGAGGCGTGGTGCCTCCCATGCAACCCAAATTTGCGATATCGAATAGCTTTTGAGTTAAAGGCCATACAGCCTCGGAATTCAGTATTCAAACTCAATTTACACATGAAAAATTACTGATAACTTTGTATGGCATTGGACAAGGGGCAAGGCACCTCCCATACAACCTAAATTTGAGAAATTCAACAGCTTTTGAGTTCTAGGTCGCACAGCCATGGATTTCAGTATTCGACGACAATTTAAATACACAGTTTCACTGATAACATTTTATTCGCGTTTGGAAACGGGGCCGCGGCAGCAACGTGCCGGGCTTAAGCTAGTAATGTATAAATTTGTGAACTGAACCAACATTGTTTGATTATATACAAATCGGTGGCAGCAGCGTTCGTATATTTGTTGGCATCTTTTTTATTTTCGTATTGTTTTCGTTCGTTTTAAGATAAAACGAATGCGTTTATAAAATATACAATTTAACAATTATAACAATGTACAAACGGTCATTTGTATTATTCACAAAGTCGTTCGTAGGCTGAAAAGAACAAACAGCTTTGTAGAATATAATAATGGTTTCGTACATAGTACAAACTTTTTTTGGGTGCAATTTACTTTTAAATGCAATATATAAAGAAATTTTTTTTCAACTTATTAACAAAAACTATCAAGCTTACACTTTGTTATCCCGCGGAGCACTAAGCATGTATGTGTAATAAAGCCGGTTATTTACAAAAAAATTTTTTTAAACTACGGAGCAATCGTTCTGTAACAACTAGCCCCTAGTACCCCTACTAAAAACCCTAGTAAAGTACCCTAATTTTTAGGAATTCCAATTTTTGTGGTACTGATGTCAATACTTAAATTTTTCATGATTTTAAAATTTTATTTTTTTTTACTTTTTTATGTAATATCTTCAACAAATCTCTTCTGAAATATCTAAGAATTTTTCAAAAATATTTTCCTACAAAAATCTATCCACAGATTTGCAAATTAAATAACAATAGAAATAAGTTTTCTATTCTGTTCTGATTCATTCTCAAAAACCAACAAAATAACACTCTGGCAACTCTTAACGTCAGTGTCAACGTTAGCGTCAAAACAATTGCAAACAATTAAAGCGGACAAAAGACGTGCGCTTATGTTTCGCATTTCGCTTATTAAATGTTATTTATACGTTCTTGTTGATGTTATTGTTTTTGTTTTTTTTGTTTTTTTTGTTGTTTTCCAGGTCACTTAAAAACACTTTCGCACTTGAGCTGTATTTGATTGCAAAGCTGGTCATCAGTTAATTATCAGTGCTTGAAGTGAGCAAATCGTGCAGTCTTGAGTACAGTGAAAAAAAGAATTGAAAGAAAATATTGAAAATATCTTAAATTTAGGGAAAAACAAAATGAAATACTTTTCATTTTTGGCGGCTTTTTTGCTCATTACTGCCGCAAGTTTTGTTAGCTACTCGGAAGCGGCTTTTTGTCCTTGCGACCTCTCGAAGAAGGAACAAGAACCAAGGATTTGCGGATCCAATAATGTCACCTACAAGAATCGCTGTGAATTCGAGTGCACACAGCGTGAATATAAAAGATTGGGACGCACTTTAAACATTGCGCACACAGGACCATGTTAAGTGTGAAGGAGTGGCAGTTAAAGGAAGTGTAGAGATAAAAAAAAAAGTTGCTCGGATGGATTTTATAGAAAGAGCAGTTACTGGCAGCAATCATTAGAGATTAAAAATTATATACTCAATGTTATATAAAAATTAAAATAAATTTTTGAAATACTTAATGAGATTTTTCCCACTCCCCGCAAAAACTTAGTTTTGTGGTGATTCATTTTGATGCTCACTTAACTTGAAAGATTTTATCTCATCCGCTCCTTATTCTTATCACTTGTTTATTGTTATTTTAAAAATAATTTATTCGTCATATCAGCAGTTGGAAAAACTTTTAAAGTATTGTTGTGTGGTGTAAAATGTGTGTGTGTTGCTGCTATGCATTACGCAGCTATGTGAGTGTGCTGCGTTTTAATATCTTAATGAATATTAATGCTTTACTAATGAAAATGCTTAGCCTGGACTTAGATAGGCTTGACTCTGTTTGGATTGGTGTATTTTAAAAAAAATATGTGATTTTTTTTTACTTTTTGCAAATATTTGCCACAAGCCGTCCAATAAAGGGTAATGGACGAACGCCAAAGGTCAGAAGTTTTTCGCACACTCAATCAATCATGAGTAATGTTTCGTTGTTGTTGTTGTTGTTTTTGTGGTTTTAAACATTTTGTTGATTTATATACTTGGTTAGCTGACTTAATTTAATGCATGAATAGCAAACATGATTTGTATATGTAATGAACAGAGTGAGATAGGCATTTTATTAGAGTCAAATAAATATTTTTGAAGCTTTAAAGTGATGAAGTGAGAAAAAAGAAAAGATAAATTTGAAGAGCATTTCATAAAAAATGCAAAAAAAAGGCAAGTGTGTGGTGAGGAAAATGAAATGTTTTCAAATTTCTCATTTCGTAAGAACGTTTATTTGCTCACGTGAATTTGTTCACACGTGTAGTGCTCACGTGTATTTCGAACGTACTCGAAAATTACGAACTCTTAAGTACACGTGAATGTGAAAGTGGACTGCTTGGACATAAGTGAATGATTCTATGGCCAATCGAAAGCACTAAAATTATTGTTTTATGAAACACTTGGGCATATAGCAATGATTCTATAGCCAATCAGATGTACTGGGATTATTTCAGTTCATAGGTTGGTCTGGAGTCAATTAGGTATAAAATAAACCTTGTTGATTGAGCCATATTCACATGGTTTCCCTCTAAATATCTCTAACCTGCTGGTAAAGTAAACGATTTCAGGTAGTTGAATCCGAAAATAACTAGTCCAATTCGACTGATAACAGATATTCAGGGAAGAAAATTTGGCCCTAAAAGTGAAAAATTTCTTGAATAGCTTCATGCACAATCCGATACCCTTTGATTATCTCCAGTCACATGAATGTCATTGGGAATGTTATGGGATCTGAGGGCTGTCGCGATTTTGCAGTTTTCAATAAAATTGATTATATTTGTTTTTTATAACTAAAGAGTTTTGAGGTAACTAAATACACATCTTTAAGCTCTTCTGGCCAAACCATAACTCTTATTTTATGGCTCTAACAGAGTCAGATTGGCACAACTATCCATTTAGTTCAAAGGATCCATTATATCCATAATTGGCCTACACGACCAACCTGAAATATTTCAAGTTCATTTATTTAGTGAAAGAATTATCAATTTTGGCGCAAAAAACACCTAAAATTCCAATGATTCACCTAGCAGCTGAAGTAATACCAGTGGCGAAATCTAGAGCTGACCAAATCCCAAATGAATTATTTTATTCAAAGGGTCCACAGGATTTTTTCATGCTTTAAGAATCCACATGGCCGAAAATGTATCAATGAAAAAATCAAGAATTAAAAGACCTGTTAATTATACTGGTAATTATCAGCCTTATAAGCGATTAACCAAGAGGTTGGATTATGAAAAGAAAGAAGAGCAACTTAGTACATAAATAACTCTAAAAAAGTTCAAAGCTTGACCTAAAAATAAGAACCCCTTGCTTTAAACGTCATATAATTCCGATAAATTCATTCAAACATTTGTCTAATCATATAAGACTTAAACAGGTTTGGTTAGGTTAAGGTGGCAGCCGGTCAAAGACCAGCCCTCATAGTCCAGACATTTGGTTCATTGTGATATCACAGAGGATTTATTCCTTCCCTCCTGCATTCCTAAGCACTGCCGTAAAACCAACCTGTACTAATGATAAAATGCAGTACACGCCTAACGTATACCTCCTTAAGATCCCTGAGATCATAAAAAAGAGCCTACCTAGATGCTTATGTCTTCTACGGGATAGATTGGGGCATGAACAGAGAAGATGCGATACCGTCTCCTCCTCTTCCTCATCTCTGAAACTCCTACATCACTACAGAAACCCCCATTCTTAAGGCATGCCTTCCTATAAGACAGTGCCCTGTTATAACGCCTTTCAGAATGGAGAGATCTTTCCTCGCCATTTGAGTGAGCTTCGTCGTTAATTTTGCAGTAAAAATGGGCCACATCTCTATAGCTGTGTTGGAGATAGTACTATGTTTATAGCTGAAATTAGCCATTTCTGTGGCATGTTGACTTAGAGTCAGCTTTATAATTACCAGGAATGTCCCTATGCCCTGGTACCCAGACCAGCTGAATGTCGAACTTATCGATCATCTCATTAAGAAACGAGCTACATTCAAGAACTGTTGGTGATGTTAGGAACACACCTACAAGAGATTTAATCGCTGCTTGGCTGTCCGTAAAATGTAGATATCTCTAGTTAATATCTCACTATACATCAGCCATTCCACAGCTCTACAAATGGCTATTATATCAGCCTGGAAGACGCTGAAATGATCTGGCAGTCTAAATGAGGTTCTGATGTCCAGATCCATAGAAAAGACGCCAACTCCGACTTTGCTGTCAAGTTGTGAGCCGTCAGTAAAAATATGCGCATCACCTTGGCTTAGCGGCAGCAACTCATCCCATTCTACTCTGGTTGGGATTACTATGTGAAAGCCGTTCTGGAATGAGGTAACGATGGGTTGGTCACTGCTAAATTACTAAAGACTATTGAAGATGGAACGGGTTGCTTCTTCCGAAACAGTCTGTCTAGTCTGCTATGTGATTGAATTTATAAGCAGAGTTGTGGTTGTAGCCTTCTTTAATAACTTAGCTTACCTAAAACTCTAAATTAAAATCTCGGAAAGACTCTATGGCAATCAAATGCACTGGTATCAAACTGCCAATCAATCGCAGGTATTGGCTTTCATGGAGCTCTTGGGAAATTTTTTTTAATTAAATGCACCATCGTATGTACTTCAACTGTCTCGGCATTAAATAAGTAATATCATCCATTATGAAACCACCTGATGAAATTGGGCATAGAGACCGATAGTAACTGCCGTTTCTGTGAAAAAGCAGAGGAGACTCCAATACACCTACTTACAAACTGCGACGCCGTGGCTCGCAGGCGTAAACTAGCACTGGGGAATTATGAGCTGAGTCTAGAGCAGGTTTCATCCCTTGAACCTAAGAATATTCTCAAATTCATTAGAGAAATAGGGCTGGATGAAATTCTGTAATCCGCAAACCCAGCGGAGCTTTGAGAAGGAGGTACAATAGATCTCATTTAGGTCGCAGTACGCATCTCCACCACACAACATTAACATTAACATTAACATCATCCATTACTTCCAAAGGATTAAAAAAAGACAATTTGGCGCAACTTCACCCCCTTAAAGGACTTTGACTAAGCCTTTATTCATTGATTTGTTAAAAAGGCACACTTCTTTTATGTTAAACTTTTTGTTTAGCGAATTTCTGGCGTTAGAAAACTGCGTTATGGTTATAAAACGGTATTTTGGTTTAATAAGTGCCAACAAAAATTGTTTTACTAAGCGAATATTTATAATATTTTTAAGTTAATCAGTAAAAAGAAAAGTTAAATTAAGAACGCAAGAAGAAACATTTTAAATACATTTATATTATTATTATTATTATTATTCTTTATTCTCATAGTAAAAAAGTTTCGACAAGATTATTAAAAATACAATCACTAGAACAATTATTACTTATAAGAATAGTATTGACATTTAATATTAGAATAAATAGTTTTAAATGCCACTTCAATAAATATATAAAAATAAATTAATTGTGTTAACATAAAAAGTGTTTTGTGGGGTGAATTGAATCAAACAATATCATTAAAAAAAAAGTTATAAAAATTAACAATTATTATTCGAAGAGAAAAAAAATTATTTCTGTCTAAAAAATAAAAAACAAACAAAAATTAGCTAATGGAGCGCAACAAAAATTCAACCTCCGAGTTATCTAACTCAAAGATCCACAATTTTATTTTTCTTATGAAAGTACTCAAATTTCTTTCAAGGCGTATACTTGCAGGGAGTCTATTGTAAAGTCTATAAGATAAAATCGAAAAAAAGTTACGATAGTGGGTTGTGCGAAAAACTGGAACAGTCACGGTAGAATTTTGGTTCGTTCTTAAGTTGTAATTACCATATATGGGATTCTGCATATACCCACTTCTTTTAAAAAATATTTTTAGAACTTTAAAATAATAAAGATGTCTTAATGGTAAGATCTTTAGACGCCTAAATAGACTAATAGATGCAGTCAAGCGATTTACTTTACAGATTATTTTAACGGCAGACTTTTGTAATATTAACAGGGGACGTATATTATTCAGATAAGCACCTCCCCAGCAACTCACACCATATTGTAATCTAGAATGAAAAATCCCGTAGTACATTTTAATTAATGTACTTTCAAAACAAAAATGTCTTAGTTTATAAAAGCATCGTAATGAAGAAAAAAGATATTTCTTCAACAATGAAATGTGTGCGGTCCAGGTAAGATGTTCATCAACCATTACTCCTAAATATTTATAGCAAGGAACTCTTTCGACAACAAAGCAATTATTACTGCAAGGAATTTTACTGTTATAGGTTGAACCTATGTCATGACTCGTATCCGATGTTAATCTAAATCGACAACAATCATAACCATGAAAAATTATATCAATTTCCGGCGATACTATATACATAAGCTAAAATACATTAGTGTAGTCTTCCTGCTAACAAGTAACTTATGTTTTGCAAACCAAACTCTCAGTAAATAAACGTCATGATTTATATCTGCAATTAAGTTAAGGGGGTTAACTGATGCATACCCAATGGCTAGATCATCGGCAAAAGCAGTAACTTTACCAGCAAAATTTAGAGAAAAAAGAGAATTAATATAAACTAGAAATAGAACCAGACCAAGTACAGAGCCTTGGGGAACTCCTATATTTATACATTTAGAGTCACTTAGTTCGCTACAAATTTTTACTACAAAAAGTAATAAAAATTTCGGCGGCCGTAGTCTAGTGGGTAGGGTGCGTGGCCAAAGCTAAGGAACCGTGGTAACCCGGGTTCAATTCCCAACTCAGTCAGAATGTTTTTCAGTTAAATTAATTTTTCTGTTCGGTCGTCACCTCTCTGCAAGCAATGGAAAGCCTCAGAGTTAAAGTCTTAAAGTCCGTTAAAGTCCTTTAACCGTCTCGTTTAAAGTCCTCTATAGTTCTAAATGGCCAATTTATTTTATTTATAGTATATAATAAAAATTTCAAAACAACAAAAATTCATGTTTGCATTAAAAATGGTTAAGTGTTCACAATAAGTTAATTTTTGCATGGACCGTGGTGCTTCTTTTTTAAGCCTGTAATAAATCCATGTTCTTTTTCAATATGTATCGCACATTCCAGTATGCAATCGTTGTTTAATGTTTGCTGCGGACCTTCATCATCGATGGCACAGACAAAATCAATTTTTTCATTCTCGCATTTACATAGTTCATATGAAAATGCAATGTCCAATATTACAAGTAGTGCAAGTAAAAAAGTTAGATGAAAATTCATATGTAGTTTTTGAAAAATTTATAAAACAGTTGAATAAGTATAACTAGCTCAGAACAGTAGCAAATACTAAAATATTTTATAAATGTTACATTTATTTAAGTTTTTGCAACTAGAAACATGTGTGTACTATATGGTTTAAATACCACATTAGTTTCACTTTTTTCTATTGTTTATTGATTGTTTCCACAATCAACCAAATTGTTGATATTTGGTCCAATTAGACTTGCTTTGAAAATTAGTTGAGTAGGAAAGTTAAATAATATAAGGAATATGAAAACTGTATTTCTTAGCCACTAATAAATAACATGTCCACCACAAAAATACCCATAACTATAAATTAAATTATTTTTCAGATCCGAGACCTCAGAATCTTCGAGATAGTTCTGTATGTTTAAAAGGTTATTTTTATATAGGAAAATAAAAGAAAGGGCCATTTGTATATAAAAAATACACATATTTTAAAATAAATCATAAAAGTAAATATAATAGAAATGTCAAAGTGATACATGAACGCTCCCAAGATTTTTTTAGCAATAAAGGCGTTTTTTTTTTATTAATAAAAAATTTATAAAATCTGTCAATTTTTACGCAATTTGTATAAATTGTACTTTTAGAAAATAGTTACGTTTATAGTAGTTTTTAAAAAGCTTTGGCAGTAAATAATCGTCAAATTTGGAAAAAAGAAAAAAATTTTAGGTTTGGTCTACTATAACTTCAAAATCTATTTCCCTTGTGCTAACAGATACAAAAAAATATTTGTCTTTTATCTTTCTAAAAACGTTTTAAGATCGATTAACAATAATAGAATAATCACAAAATTTTACAATTTTAAATAAAATTTATTAAAATTTAATATGTATAACAAATTTATTTAAGGCTTATATTAACACTTGAACATAACAGTAACATTTTAGATTGAATTAAGTAGGAAAGTTGAAAAATGTTATTGTCAAAACTTTACATCAGGATTGGATTTACCATCGTGCACCTTGCACGATGCACCTTGTTTTCCATGTAAACAATTGTCCATGGTTCTCTTAGTAAAATAATCAGTGCTGACACAGAGGGATTTATCTGCTCTAGAAATGCAAGATTTTTGACCGTGTAGCATTAACATTTTTTTTTTCGTACACCATATAATTCATAAAGTTGTACATTATACTGATAAACAGTTAGATTAGTTCCACTTTTTTGTGTTGTTTAGAGGAATTCAGGTATAGGCTTAAAGAAATATTCTTTACTGTCATATTAACCGTCTTTTACATTTTACATTCTCATAGTTTTCCCAAGAAGATTGAATGAAATTCTGTGTACTCGTAATTTTTAAGCTACTTTTGCTGGGTGTTGCTGTTGCACAAAGATGTGGATGCCCCCCGGATGACAGAACTCCAGTCTGTGGCTCCAACAAAGTAACTTATCGCAGTAGTTGTTGGTTTGAATGTGCGAAAGCACAGCTCCCTAAGTCTGGAAAGCCTTTAACTATTTTGCACGATGGTATTTGCTGAATGATTCGTGAAAAGAGTTTTGTGATTAAAAAAAAACGAACCATGAATTTTTAATAAATAAAAAGAAATAAAGCTGCAAATAAATTTAATAGTGGTTTATAGTTGTTTGAAACATAAGTCGAAGCTTGAAATGAGAAAGGCCGATCAAAAATAAACGTAACTCAATTCTGAGCAATACAAGTAAATTCTTGTATGTTAGAGCAACTATTGGTTGATAATTTGTATTTTTATTGAATGAATGGCTTATATTTATTCAATAATGTGTCCGAAAATGACAAAAAAAAAAAAAAATCTGTGCGGGAAAGATTGTAAAATGAATAATGACAATCTAACATCTATCTTGTAAGACAGTCATTCAACTCTAATTTACCCATTAATGACCATGTATGATGATATATCATACGAAATGTAAGCATTTTTCAAAAATTCCCCAAAAATCCGCAGTCAATGTTAAGCTTTTGCTTTCAACAGTGTGAGAAAGCCAAAAGATTGCATTTTCCAAAAAAAAAAAACTAAAACTGACATTCAAAACCTTTTGTTAAGCCAGTTCGTGCACTATTTAAAAGAGACGTAAAAAATGCCACTCAGATGAGTTTTTTTATCGAAATGAGAATTTTCAATTTTCTAATATTTTAAGTTTTTTAATTATCATACGCTTCGCCACACCCAAATCCTTTGATTTTTTTAAACTACAGATTTTTCCGTCTTATATTAATTCAAGCTTAAGTGTGCTGAAAATTTCATTAACTAAAGTCAACGGGTTCTGGTAGTGAGCAATAATGGGTTAAATAAAAAGACTGTATTATCAAGTTTGGCACCAATATATGATAAAAAAAGATAGTTCAAAACAACTTCAACCTTCAAACGCTTGTAGTGTCAATTTGACACTTTAAAAAAAAACTTATATCTCTATTATTTGTGCTCAAATCTACTTGGGATTTTGGCTCAGTGAAAAAACCATGCCTTATTTTTAGTGTCCGACCGAATATTCGGTTTCGGTTACGGCCAGTTTCGGCCCTTTTTGGCCCTTTTTACCAGTTTCGGCCAGTATCAGTAATTAGTGAGTAAAATTTAGTAATTATGAATTTGTACCCTAAAATGAACGTTTTGTACAGTAATTTTATTTAAATACACAAAAAGAATTTTTGTGAAAAAAACATTTTTACCATCTGCCTACCTTAACTTTTTATAGTAATATTCCTTTAAATTACCAACATCCCCTAAAAAAAGCAAGACTTTATCAAAATATCTTCGTTAACTTTGAATGTTTTTGTGCCAACTTACTAAAAATGTTATCAAACAACGCCGGAAAATGCAAATTATTTTAACACCAAAAAAATCCCTTAAATGCAATTTTTTTATAAATCCAAAGAATATGTTCATAAATAAATATACCATATAAAAACTGAAAAATGAAACTACATGTGTTTGAAATAATAAAACTATGTTAAAGACTTTAAGACTTGTTACAAATGTTACAAATCCATTGTGTAAAAAAACAAGGTGACAGCGAATTTTAATTTTTGTTGTAAAATTCCAACACTTAAGTTGTCAAACCATACAAAATGAGCTTTTCTGTCTCTTTCACTCATTCACAAGTTTGACGGCTATGGCAAACGACGTCGACGTCACTTGCACCTTGATTTCCTAAAGGGGTTACATATTAGCGAACCTGTTCGTCATACGGCGGCCATGTTCGAACCAATTAGATAGTTAAGAAGCTAATTTTGTCAAACCTGTTGCTCTGTTGGCAAAAATTTTTTGATTTTCTCCTTCAAACCAGGGTTGTAACACAAAATGATGACTAAAAACAACAAAAATGCTTCGCTTGTATTGCGAACACGTTGCTTTAATTTGAACGTTACCTCTTTCGAACAAGTTAGACCCGCCATGTTGTTTGAGGAACAAGTTCGCTAATGTGTATCCCCTTTTACACCATGTTACAAACCTAATATGTAACTTTTTAAATTATAATTTGTTTTAATACGTTGATTAATTTTTTGTTATTTTTTTTTTACTTAACTTTTTAACAATACTTAACTTTTTTTTTTTACTTAACTTTAGAAACAAAATAGAAACGTGAGAACATAGCAAATACTATGAAATTCTCTTCGAACATACCCAACTGCTTGCAAAATATGGCAGCACTAATTGTACTCAGAGAGGATATCGTCGGTCGTTAGAGAAAAAATAAAATAGATTCTATTCAATTTTACTCTAGCGATAAGTCGCTACGACTCTTGCTCAGCGATTTCATTTTGGACGGCTTCGTTAAAATGCATGTGTTTTGTTGTGTGTTCGACATCACAAGTCGTTACGACTATTGGTTCTGTTCGGGCTGTTAAAACGAGCTGTCGTAAGGTGGCTAAACCTGCCAGAGGACCTTCGGGGAATCTGCCTGTCCCAAGCCAGGAAAAAAGGGTGAGGGTTTGTTATTGGATGAACAGTTCATGGGCCGTGCCCCATGAGTTCTCATAATGAGTTCTCATAATGAGTTCATTCTTGAGGCACGGCTCTTGAATGTTCATCTGATAATCTGTAAAATAAAAAGGTTTACCTTGAGCCTTGGTTGTTGCTGCCAAATTCTTGGAGAAAGCATTGTTTTGATATTAAGTTTTCATAACACCGTCATCTGTAATATGCTTTCGATGGACGATCAATCCAACATAACTTGAAGAGCGGGGACAGTCATCCATCAATGATGAGGAGACAACTGATCTATCGTTGTTCTGCAGACCTTCTCTTAGAATAAAGGTTATTATGTAGGAAACATTTAACCTTCGGACCGTTGTATAAGCCAATTGGTATACAACGGCTCATGCTTCTTAGTTTTCTGAAAAAGGCTTTTAATTAAGTCTTAATTAGGATAACGACGTTGCATAAGTAGGATTGAGGTTTACCCGGTTTTACTGGGAAACCTATGGTTATTTTTTTAACCTAGTCATGTACAATTCGAGTGGCTGAAGGTGTCACAGTCAAATATAAATGTTCTAAGAACTTTTGGTCTGTAAGACGGGATGTTGAAGAGCCTTTTCAGGTGGAGCCTTGAGCCCAGGTATTGACTGTCGTTTGGGTTAGGCCCACGTGGGGTTTAAAGCGCTCTGGCTGTGGTTAGGCCAGAAAGGCCGGTGTGAGTTACACTTAAGTTGAACTCGGGCTGGTGATTCCCTTAAATTACTAAGAGAATGATGGTAGATTGAATCTCGCTAATATCAAACAGTAAATGTTAGGAAGGTTGCCTTTGGAATTTGAGTACAGGCGACGAGGAAACCTAAATAGTCTGAGATGTGTCCACTGAGATTGAGGAACCTGATTGCATGAGTGACAGACCTAGTATGTTGCCTTAATTTTTCACGTCAGAGAGTGATGACCTTTGATATGGATGTGATGATTTTGTAGCGGCCAAAAAATAATGGGTTGTATTATTGGTATTGATACTGAGATAACCCATGGTTATTAAAATAACCAAGTCATGTTTCGATTCGAGTGGCTGAATGAGTCACGGTAATGAATAGTGTCTTTTTGACATCAGTATTAGGGGTTCTGTGGCATGTTGTTAGGGGAACCTTCCAAAGTGGTCTTTCTTGAATTCCGAAGAGGCGTTGGCCAACTTGTCCCAAGCATTGGAGACCGTTGAATTAAGAATTCGCGGCAGGGGTCAACGTTAAAAAACATAGTGGCTTTCTGTCGTAAGGTGGCTGTCCTATGCATGGATAAAGATGTGACGTACACACAAACAATTTTAAACCTGAAAACGACCATGTTTGTTGCTATTTTAGAAAAAAAATTTTGACAAAGTTTTATTTAATATAGATTTCAGTACAAATTCGAAACTTTGAACTCAACTTTCTCGTCATCATTTTCTCACTCATGTCTTCATATGTTAAAAATATTTCTACATATACTGAATATGTTAAATAAAAATGCAAATGAAATTTTTTGTACGTATGATATACTTTTTTAGAAAACTTTTTTTTAAATATTCCTTAGTCTTAACCGTTATTGCCTAAAACCTCTCTTAAGTCAACTTTGCACAATTAGAGCCCGAACAGAATAAAGTGGATGTCGATTGTCGGATTCACTGTGCAACAAAATACATGAAAATACATGCAGCCGCCAAAAATGAAACCGCCGTAGAAATGCTCGACGGGAAAATGCCAGAATAACATATGTTCTATTTTCTCTCTGACGGCTCTTCTCTCTCTGAGTGATTTAAATGTTGCCATATTTTTGCTAAAGATTGGGTACGTTCAGTGTTATTTTCTTAGTTTTTAATATGATCTGACATTCTGTATTTGTGCCTGATGAAATGCAATATGAAATGCAACCGCCATCGCTCCAATTCTGGACGGGTTATCAGCGGATTTCGACGAGAGAGGCCCGCCACCCGACATTCGCTTTGGTTCTGTTTGGGCTCTTATGATGTTATTGAAATGCAAATCGAAGAGTCAAATTTTTTTTTAAACCCTTCAAAAATTATAAACAAAAATGCGTTAAAAGTTAAACAAAAATGTATGATTAAAAAATTAATTTGGAAACAAGGATATTTTTACCAATGTCAATTAAGTTTTTCTGATGCTGTAAGAAGAACATTGTATCAGAAACTTTAATGTAAAATAAAATTCCCAGCAAATATCACATAAAATGTTAAATTCCCCGCAAAAATCAGTAAAAATTAGATGAATTATTAAATTCCTCGCATAGTTGAGCCCATTCTCCGATCGATATGAAATTCCCCGTAAATCGGGGAATCCCCCACAAGTTGTAATGCCTGTAGCTTGTTTCTGTAACAAAATCGGCAAGTTACCGATTTGTGTGACGTCACGCGTTATCGATCTCTAGTTACCGATTTCGTGACAACTAATGTTTGTGTACGTTGAAATCGGTAAAAATTCGGTCCGTGATGAAAAAGAACACAAATCGAGAAGAAACGTTGCGAAATTGAGTCAAATGGCTAGCAGCTGTCTACTTGCATTTTATGTGCGCTAAATTTTATAATAAAAAGGTGATGGTCTTGTTATTAAAAAGTGATTCTTTGATTATTTATACGTGTTATAATACTTATGGAAATAATCAACTGTTATGAATGTAAATAATTTGACAATAAGTGATGTGCAATATAAACTTAGCAAATATTTGCAACCGGATTCTTTTGTATTGCTCTAACAAATATTTTGTTTCTTAAATTTCCTGCTTTTTTGTAAATGGGCGTTCTTTTTAAATTGCATTACCCTGAAAGTTTAAACGTTTTAAAACTAAAACAGTATTATAATCAGAGTACTACAATAAAAAAATGTAACTTAAGCGAAAGTACCCGTTTTAGAATATTCATCACTTATACAGATCGGTAGAATTCTCACTTGCCGCAGAGTGAGTGAGAAAAACATGAAGTTTTATCAATTCACTTTTCTTACACAAACACTTTTTTAAAGATTCTATTGAAGTGAAATCGGAACATGTGACAACTTATCGATTTGGAACAAACGAATAGAACAGAAATCGATTCAGATTATTACACAAACAGTGTAGGTGAGAATTACGTCAGAGTAACGTGAAATCGGTAAAATGGATCGGTAACTGCGATCGTTACGAGTTACAAGAACGCTCATCCGGTCCGGTCGGTCGATCATCCGCTGTAGTCATTTTTTGTGGACTATTTTACGTCGGCTTCGGTCGGTCTATCATTCATAGTAGTAGTAGTCATGTGGACTATTTTGCGTCGACTTTGGTCTATACTCCAAAACTGTTTGAAGAGACACAAGACGGATATACTTCTAACATATAGTCACATCACAGCCGCGAAGAAAGCAACTGTTTCACAAAATTCCGAAGCAATAAATAAATAAATATAAATAAGTAATAAATCTCAGAACTCTAATAGAGTTCAAAAAATTTTCCCCGGAAATGTTAGAGTAATTGGATAATTATTATAAAACCAAATTAGGTTATGTTTTTTAAAATGACATTTAAAAAAGTTTTATTTCGTATTAAAAATTTTAGTTTATACTAACAGCCCTATTCTGGCAAAGTAACAATTGTTACCCAGTGTATTTTTTATTTCTATGTGTTTGCTAAAGTTTTTGTTTTCAAAACAAAATTTTAAACTTAAAAAAGCAAAATTGTTTAATGAACTTTTCACCACCTAAAAAGCAGGTTACAATTTCTATCAAAATTTATTTATATTTGAGCTTCAAATTTTGTTCTGAAATCAAAAAACTACAACAAACGCATAAATATATAAAAAATACTGGGTAACTATTTTAACTTTGCCAGAATAGGACTGTTAAATTTCTTTTTGTTAGAATTTTTTTGAATTTTTGTTAAGTTTTTTAGTGTATATTATATTTTATTTAATAAAAAAAATTTTAAGTGCGAAACGTGGTAAAATGGAGTTCTTAGTAATTTATATTCTTGGTTATTGTTATGCTTTGATAGAATTTTTTCAGTGTAGTAATAAGAAACGAAATTGACTTCAAATTTTATTGACTATGAATCAGATATAATTCAAGTTTTCCATCAGTTTTTCTCAAAAAAAAAAAAAAAAAAGCATATGAAAAAACTTCATTTGCATAGTTTTTTACACCCTTCAGAAAGCTTTGCTTCAAAAAGTAATTCTTCATTATCCTCTCGGTACATTCAAAGTCATTATACAATTTTCAAAAAATTAAAAAGGAGGTAACAATTTTACCGAAACTGATTTTTGGACAATAAATTAATGTTAAATTTTATTAGAATCCTGAAAGTCTTACTTAAAAGATTATTTAATATTTATTTAAAAATTTAATTCAATGCACCCCTGAGCTCCCAACCACTACCGACGCTACTTTTTGACTGAATACATTAACCATTATTGTTGTAAAAGCATAAATTGATGGAATATAAAATGCATATAAGAGCACCTGCAAAGCGATTACCATATTTAGTGAAAAATGATTTTCATATTGCTGATAAAAATAAAAATCTGAGATAAATGAAAATCTTGACAAGCAGAAAAGTAGACAAACACTCAAAATATAAAGCTTTGCGTCATGAAAGGCTTTACAGGAAAGCTCAAACAAATTAGAGAAGGTTAATGCGTTGTATGCAAAGATGACAGTTAAGTGTTATGAAAATTTAATAAAATTCAAAATATGCTGCCTACACACCCGCACACGCACACATACTCTTACGAGCACATAAACAGCAATAACATAGAAAATATTTGCTGGTATTAAGGAGCGTTGCCTCTCGAAAATATGCTGTCAAATCGGCCTTTCCTCCGCCAATAGCACATACCTTTAACCTTCGCATATAAAATTTTCGTCATTTACGTTAGCAATAAAAGTATTTATGGAATTTTTACAATTTATTATCGGAAATTCAAATATCAAGAACAGCAACGAAGGACACAAAAGGAAAAAAGAAATTAATCGCTTGCTTACCTACTTGAGTATCTTCTTTTTGCTGGGTTGGCAGTAGTTACTTGAATGGATTTTAGTTCATAAAAATGTTTTAGCAGAATGTATTTTCCATGAGGCACAGTGGTTGAAAAGTGGTTATAAGTATAAAAATTCAAGAGCATTTTGGCTCAAGCATTTCCTAATAATTATGCTTGCAATATATTACAGTGAAGAGTATTTCATGGGTGAGGACAACAAATGACTTTTTTATTTTATGAAATTTTTTCTTATACTTTACGAACTAAGTTGTTTTTCGCCAAACTTTATAATTTCACAGTTGTATAAACTGTTAAACTGTATATTATAATATATAAAATAATAAAAAAAATCACAGTATAGCAATCACAGTGTATACAGTGCAGAAGTCAAACTTTTTAACTTCTAAACACATTTATGCTCTATCTGCCACCCTTCTGGGGCTTCAAATACAACACACAAAAAATAGAAAATAAATTGCTATACTTTAGTCTTATACGACCAAAACCGTCCATCAAGCATTTTTATGAATTTGCGGGCGTTAAATGAAATGCGGTAGTACTTTTCCGAAATATAGAATTTTTATTGATTTGAGGCAGTAAAAGGGGGTGTGGCAAAAATTGTCCTAAACTATCTAGAACTCGAAACAAATCAACTGCCAAAATTTCAGCGCAATAATGGGACAGTAGTATATCTTAATTATTTATGAAAAAGTGGGCGTGGCTATTTTAAGTACAGTTCCCGAAAGTAACGATACTACGAAACTACCAAGTTTAGTCCTATACGACCAACACTGCCTGAAATATATAATTTACACTGATTTGTGGGCGAAAACAGGGGGTATTGAAACCAATTTTTAGTACAGTTGCTGACAGTAACCATACAAACGAAGCCAAACAAATTTAGTCTTATACGATCAAAACCGTCTTAAATAAAGCATTTTCATTGATTTGTGGACGGTAAAGGGGCGTGGATACCTCTATTGAATACAGATGCCGACAGTAACCATATAAACTAAATTTCCAAATTTTTGTCCAATACTATCAAAACCGTCCAAAATATAGCATTTTAATTTATTTGTGGGCAGTAAAAGGGGGTGTGACAAAAATTTTCTTAAACTATCTCGTACCCACCTACACTCTATCTGTCACCTTTTTGGGGGTTGTAATATAAACATCACAAAAAATAACCTGCATCCCCTCTGGGGCTTTCAATTCCGAAGGATATTGTCAAATCCCGGGATTTTGGGATATGAAATTCGTGATCCCTATATAGCTTTAACCTGTATTAAAAGCAAGGACCTTTAACAAATCTTTATCTAAATTTCTGTATTTTGACAAGAAGTATTGCATATTATTTAATTTTTATTTCTTAATTTTTAAAAAAGAAACCCAAACGCAATCGTTATTTATACTAACGGCCCTATTCTGGAAAAGTGACAATTGTTACCCAGTATTTTTAAAATTTATATGTGTTTGTTGTAGTTTTTTTAATTTCAAAATAAAATTTGAAGCTCAAAACTAATAAATTTTGATAAAAATTGTCAACTGCTTTTCAGATACTGACAATTTCATTAAAAAATTTCGTGTTGTGAGCTTCAAATTTTGCTTGGAAATCAAAAAATTACAACAAACACATAGAAATTTTTAAAATACTGGGTAACAATTGTCACTTTGCCAGAATAGGGCTGCAAAAATATTCAAAATACTCAAAAGTTGAAAAGACAACACCAATACGAAATCGAATGCAGACAAGGGTTACGAGACAGCTGCAATGTACAAAAAATCGAAGGAAAAGAATTCAACAAAAAATTGGAAGATTAAGTTGAATTCTGAAATCCCATATTGATTTTAACACACTTGTAAATTTTATCATTGTAAAGTATACATCACCTGATTAAACCAGATAAAAAAAAAAAATTAAATTAGAAAATAACGATAATGGTATGATGACTTTTTTAATAAAAATCATAACCTTTACGGTTCTTAATTAAAGATTTTTGCTACATTTTTAAGTATTTAAATTATATTATAAATTTAATTAATAAAAAATGTTATGATTTTTATATTCCATAAAAGTTAAGCATTTACTTCAGAATGAAAATAAAAAATATTTACAAATATCGAGCAATATTTCACTTTATTATAGACATAAAAATATAAACGTAAGTAATCAAAGCAAAACAAACAATATTTATTCACTTAATTAAATTTTTTTTTAAAAAAATTTAAAAAGAAAACAAAACTTCATATTCAAACAAATTAGTTAGGTGTTAGTAAAAAGTATGGTGTGAATACAAATTCCTTTTATAGCAAAAAAAACCATAGTTATTAAAGGCTAATTAAAAAATTCCGTGTAAGTTAAGCAGCCTAGTAACAGTTGACTTTCAAAGTGTATATAAATATATAAAAAGGAAAAGGTGATTTCAATTGCGATAAAAATTTTATATTTTCTTCTGAACAAAAATCCCTTGACTTAGGGGTTAAATCCTGGGATTCTGGGACTTGAAATTGGTTCTGAATCCTGGGATTCCGGGATTCTGGATCACGGGATATAAAACCCTTATCCCCCCACAAAGTCTATCTCAATCGTATCTGTAGAGGCAGAATAATTGTTTGTGTCGAGGCTCGAATCATGACGAAATTAGAAAATTTTTCGTTGCTTGACTCGAAATTTTTACTCAACAAATCACCGCCTAAAAAGCTTTACTTCAATAATTTTAATTATTATTAAAATGATTTAGTGAATATTAAAACCTTTTCATAATAACATGACACATTGCAATTGTTTTTCCAGTTTTTGAGGATAATGGCCAGCATCGTTTTGAGGCAAGCCTTGGATAAATTAAAACAGTGGCCGAGTCTTCTATAGAGTTTTTTTTTCAAAAATATAATTAAGAAATATAACATTGTTCCGGAGTCACCATATCTGATTTCCTTGAGTTCTACTAAAAGGTCGCAATTAGTAAAAAAGTAGTCAAAAAATCCTTTATGGTTCTTTGGATCATTTCTCAATTTTCGCAGTAGAGTTCTCAATACTCTTGATCCTAAGCGATCAGTAAAACTTTTGAGAGCCTTTCTACAGTAAAAATCTAAAGCATAGCAGTATCCCGTATAACTTGAATCTACCCAATTTTTATAGTCAAATCATACTGGTTATACTCGAATAAATTATTTAGCAGAATGATGCCCATAGTACTTTACCATCGATTCATCAACCGAAATATGCTCATGCAATATTCTCCATTGCAGAAATTTATCTATATTCATATTTGATAATGGTGGGACTTTTGATTTTTTGTCTTCAGATCCACATGCGGCATTGTTTGCGAGACTTACTGCATTATTCTGTATCACGGACATGCACACCAACGATGAGAAAGACACGAGAAGCAATATTTTCTTCCATACAAAATTGTATTGCTTCTCGTGTCTTTCTCATCGTTGGTGTGCATGTTCGTGATACAGAATAATGCAGTTAGATTCTTTTTCATGTTTCGGTATCTTCGGCGTGGCATATACTTCGATTATATTTACATGTGTAATAATTGAAGCCACATTCGTAAAATCACATATAGACAGTATTACATACTAAAAAAATATAACAATATGCTTACCTGTACTAACGTTGTTACTGTTTGGTAAAAATCATCTGACTGTCGATTTTTTTATTTTTAATTTTGCCACTTGTCTCGTTTATATTTTCACAAAATATCCCGTTACTTTCATAACTAATGGTTAGCAAGAAAGAAAACTTCTACAGTTTAAGAGCTACTGCAATTGTTTTGCCTTACTCAGTTGAGTACAGTGGCACCAAATGGGTTAAAAATGAAATATTTTGTGTTTTTTTTTTATTTTTTCTGTATTTAATGAGATTTTACTATTTACTATTTTAAAATAATATGAACCACTTATATTAGCTGTTTACATGTGATGATGCTACATAAAAATTGAAATTAATAATAATAATAAAATTTGTTAATTTTGTGTTTTATTGGAAATGGGTGTGGCAGGAAAATATTTTATTTAAATTTTAAATTTATAGAAAAGTTTCATCTTTTAAGAGAATAGTTTGACATCAATTCAGTACAAAATAAACAAAGGCGTTTAAAATTTTTGTATCATTTGGAAAGATAGCCAAATTTCTATACATATCTATTTACTGACCATCTTTTTATGGGACTCAACCACTGTGCGACAAAATGCAAAGCTTGCCTTTATCTTCAAGAGAGAACGATAAAGGGAGAAACAGTAAGATTAAAGCTGCTTGAACGTTGTTGTATTATGCTATGTTCACACTGAGAGCTAAATGCGCATTTAGAGCATTTATTATATATATTTGTCCTTGTTACTCCTACAATGACTAAAGGGCCGTTCGTAAATGTTGATTTCGTAAATGCGCATTTAGCTCTCAGTGTGAACATAGCATTAAAGTTGTTCACCGCGCAATATAAAGATTGCTGAAATGAAGGTTGTTAACTTTCTTACACCACAGAAAATCAATTTATTGTTTTTAAATTTTTATTTAATTTTACTATTACATACTTATTTATATGTAAAATTGAAATTGATTTTACAACTTTTGTTAACTCGATAGACTTTTTGAACTTTCGAATAAAATTCCAGTTTCTACCCTGTTGTTACCACAAATACTCCAGCTAATTGTTAAAAAAACACAATCAACATTGATGAAAAATCACAGCCAAAAGCATTGTGCAAATACACAACAACACCGTTACAATTTTAAAGCAAAATAAAAAAAAAGAACAAATTTAATATTTGCTAACTTGCTGTGCAAACACAATGTAATAAATGAAACATTTTTCCAATCATTTGCAATTCAAATTTGTTAAGCAAACATTAAGAAGTTCCAATGAATAAAAAAATAAACTCAATCAATATAAAATTCTTTACAAATAAAGTTTGTAAAAATTAAGGCTTGAATGAGCAAAATACGATTGTTAAGTCACTCGATGAAAAGGGTTAGGAAATTGACAAGCCACAAAAGTGTTGGACTAAAATACAAAAAAAAAGCAAAAATCTCCCAAAAAATAACAATATCAGCCATAATAACGTCTACAGCAATACTTTGAAGATATTTCAATGCATTCGGTTTCTAAGGCAATATTTTTAAAATAAAACCCTTTTCGCTAATGCTTTACAATAAGAAAATAATTTTAGCAAAAGAGAAACTCTTAATAATGGAAATGAAAAAAAAAAAACGAATACAAAAAGTATAAAAAAAAATACTGTGAAAGGTAAGTTAGATGAAAAGCATGCGAGTCTTATAAAGCTTCTCAAAAAAACCGTACTTAAAATCAATGACAGTAATATAAGCTCAAAACAACAGGAGTAGAGGGAGGGAGGGAGGGAGGGCAGGTCAGGGATGCCTTTTCTCTGAAATAATTGGGTTAATTGTATTGTGCACCATGTTCATGTTAAAATATTTTGTGTGTGTGTATGTGTGTGTGTGTGTGTGTGTGTCTTGTACTCTAAGGGGAGAAAAGCCAAGTTGTTGTTGCTTAAGCTGGGTCACCTTGTCACTAGGCTTACCACAAAATCAGACGACAAAGTATTTTTCTAAATTTTTTATTTATGTAGGTCCTTTTAGAAAACTTGAGGTTTTTTCAGTTCAAACTTGAACACTGAAAGAAATGTCATTGAGCGTAAAAAATTTGTACTCTTTAAAATTTTTGTAAGTATCGTATTAACATAATATTGTTAGTTTTTATCTCTCTAAAAAATTATTGTAGTCTGTTCGTAAATTTTGTCCAAGCCATATAGTAGTAAGTACATTATTAGAGATTGCTATGATGAATTGGCTATTAAATGTGGTGTTGTGTGAAATTAAATGTAGAGTTTATTGTCGAAGATATTAAAAACAAGGCAAAAGTTTGTCGCCATCTTCAAATTATTTTCCATAAAAATATATGTTTTTTTGCCATACAAAGTACATATTTTTTTAAAAATGGTTTTACATATTTTTTGTCAAGTCACATGTTTGCAAAATTCCCAGCTCAGTTTTCAAAATGAAACAATCTTCCGAAGATTGTGTGAAAGTACAAAATTTGCGATACAAAATATGCCAGAAAAAGTTTTCAAATAGTTGGCAGCAAATATTTTTTCTTAATTTGTAGAGTAGTGTTATACTTTTGATATTTACGTAAAGCATCTTATTATTGTTTGAAGTTTAAACATCAAACTTATGTCTTTTAATTAACCTGCACGAAAACTTTTTTAATAGTCATTACTGCACTTTAAAGAGAATTTCAATAGAGAGAAAAATGAAGAAAGAAAGAGACACTTAAACGCTATTTGTTCTAAAAACAAAGAAAGAGCAAGCACTTTGCTTAAATTTGCCGAAATGTGCTAATCTTGAAAAACTTTTAGCACTCATACCGCAAGTCACACATAACAGATTTATTTAACACACAACGAGAGATAAGCGCAAGATTTTTCACTACTATAATCCCTCTGACAAAAATTTGTTTGTGATCCAGTGGTATAGTAATTAGAGCTTGCAATTTCGGGTTGTTTTGGCGATCCCGGGATTTTCGAGATGATTGAAAGTTTCAATCCTGGGATACTGGGACTAGTTCCAGGATAGCAATTCTATTGAAAAAAATTTAAAATAATTTTTATAATTGAAAGATCTTGTTCTTTCGATTTTAAACTTAATGTTATTGAAGCAATCGGACATAAAAAATTTTTGGGACTCGAAAACAGTGTTCTACAAATTTTAATATCAATGAAACGCAATCAATTTCTGTTTTAAAATTTTTATCTTGCATAAAAGGGAATTTAAACAAAATATTTTAAAATATAAAAATTAACAGTGAAAATATAGTGAACTGAAAACGCTGAAAAACAACCAACGAAACGTCGGGGGAGAAAAATTTAATAAATTTTTTATTTGAATAAAAAACACACAGACCATATAGCTTGGGCACTAGAGCAAGTAATTATATAAATTCAAAAAACTAATGAAATACACTTATTCAAAAAGGAACAAGTCCAAATAAAACCTTAAAAATAACACAACAAAAAATAGATTGTCTTTTGACAATTTTTAAAAAAATTTTTATATTTAATTATAAAAAAGGTACTATTTCGTTATATTATTTAAAACAAAACGTTTCGATAAACTATATTGTGTGATGGCTTAATAATTTGAAATAAAACTTTGCGGCTACACGAGCTCACAATAATATTTAGCCTTATTAAGTTAAAGAATTTCAAATAGATAGCATGTATACAGCTTTGGCAGCACTGGTGAAAATAAATGAATTATTACAAGGTGAAGATAATTTTTAAAGTAAACTGTTCCTAAACTTTATTTTTATAAATTTTTATTTTAAAATTTTTATAATTTTATTTAAATATTTTTTGTATAAATTTTTGTTGAAAATTTAACAAAATTCCGGAATCCCGAGATCTTAAATTTTCAATACCAGGACTGTTGGGACCAGATAAACTCCAGGGTCCCGGTATTTCAAGCCCTAATTGTAATGAAGAAATATCAGCGGAATGTGGATAAACACAACAATTTTTCTTTATATATCTCTTATCTCTTAGAACAAATTACTTGTGAAAATTATTAAAGTCTTTGTCCGTGTCTGAATTCAATTCAAAATATACAAAAATTTTAAAATATATTTCAACTAATGATTAATTCCATAAAACTCTTAATTTTACTTAAAAATGACAAAACTTTCATTCGTTTTTTTTCATAGATTTTCTTTCGTTTTCATTGTGTTTTTGTATCAGACATTGACATTTCACTCAGTTTGGAACGTTCCCTGCTTCTTGTGTGCTGCACAGTGTGTCAAACTGCTGTTTTCCCCAAATTGATTATCAGCTCGTAGAGTTTGAGTTAGCCAAACATTTAAAAAAAAAAATTCGTTTCCCAATTCATTTTTATTCTGTTTTGCTGGATTTTTTTATTTTATATCCCAGTTTTGACAATTTTCATTTAAGAGTCAATTTACTAAAAACCAATTTAGTAAATTAAAATGTAACCTTAGAATTGAATTAATTTGAGTTTTGAAAACTTTTCTTAAAAAAGGTTTGATTGTTAAAATTATTTTGTCTAGCCAAGCTTACAATTTTTATATTATTAAAAAAAAAATGTTTCTTGTGAAACAATTAATTAAGATTTAAGAAGCTTGACCTTAGCCAAAGTTATGACACAAAAACTAAATACCCTTTCATATTACTTATATGACAACTGAAAACCTTGAAGCAAGAATTCAAGAAATTTTGAAATCAGAATTAATCCATTTGACCCCGCTCTTAAACCAACTGTCAGACATTTTTTTGTAATGAATCATTAGTTATTAGAACTTTCATTCTGTTTTGCTGGATTTTGATTTTATTTCCCATTTGTAACAATGTTCATTTAAGAGTCAATTTACTTAAACCAATTTATTAAACTTTAAGAGTTTTTAAAATTTTTCTTAAAAAAATTTTGATTCTTAAAATAATTTTGTCTGGCCTAGTTTACAATTTTTATATTATTAAAAAAATAGTTGTTGTGAAAAAAATTAATTTTGACTAAAAAATTAATGTTTTCAAACTATTCAAACCTATCAAACTATTTTCAAGTGTAATTAATGTATTCTTATTTTACCAAGCAACCAATTTGCCGTTTCTATGTTGATTACATGCTTAATTCGTTATTTGATGTCAACTTGTTTTTTGCCTGTAATGTAACTCCTAGTTAAGAGAACTGAATAAATTGTATTTTGTATTTTTGTATCTTATATCTGTTAACTGTAATAAACTAAACAAATTTGAGATTGTATTAAATTTTGTAAAATTTTTTTTTAATTAAGTCAATTTGAACCTGTATTTAATTCTGTTGAATTTTGTTTGTATAAAAGCTTATTATAAAAAAATTATATTATTTAAGTTTAAATATTTATCTTCACACAATCTTGTTTATACACTATCTCGTTAGGGCAGCTTTATAAGATTTAATCTTAATGTCCTAAGATCTTAAATAAAAATAAATAAATAAATTAATAAATAAATAAATAAATAAAAATAAATAAAGAGTGTTGGACAAATTTAATACGCAGTTTATTGTCATAAAACTCTAAATAATACTTAAAAAAATATAAGTATTTTGTGATATATTAATATAATATATAATAATATAAAAAAATGATAATAGTATTTCCAGAATGGGTAGAAAGAATCGTAGCTACATTGAATTAAAAATAAAATCAGACACGTCATGACCTAATTTACCACTGGGATGGTTTTGCACTAAATTCATGAATTCTTGTGGAGCCAGATTTAAATGAGTGGCAGAGGAAAGTAGTTTTAACCAAATACATTCAGCTAATTTATGTGTAGATGTCAAGAAGGTATAAGTTTATAAAATAAATATGTGTGAGCGCGTGTGAGTTGAAAGAACTTTTACGTGTTTTGGGTTTGTAGAAAACCAAATAACTAAAAACAATTTGTGTATTCTTACGATTTTAGCGTATAATTAATAGTAACTATGCAAAAGCTTTCTTATTTACGCTTGCTCTAGATATAAATATAGTTTTGTTTGTGTTTCAAAATTAATAAAGCATTGCTCTTAATTTTGTGTTTTTGACACATATTATTTATTTCACCTCTTTCCTGGCGATGTTAAAAGCAGTCACCAGGTGTGCTAGAAAGAAAAGCGAAAATGATTTTTCGTCATCAGTGCTTTGTTTGAAAAAGTGTTTAAACGAAGAAGTTCAAAATGTGAAAACTGTTTTTTGCAGATTGTTTCGTAAAGGCTTTAGAAATTGCGCAAAATAAATATGAGGACACTTTAATGAAGTGCATGTAGCAGTACAACAAAAAAATAAAAACACTGGAAAAAGCAAAACGCCATCAGCTTCATCACTAACATTAGCGAGTTAAAAAAAGTTTTTGTTCAAGCTTTTTGGGATTAGCTAATGTTATTTTTGATGATTATGTTGAGTTTGCATCATCATCAACAACAATCATAAGCAACACAAACATGAACTTCATTGTCCAAATTACTCACCCTATCAACATCATCATTATCATCAATACAATAATCACTCCCAACGCCTCACGCTTTAGTTGCTTAAAACAAGACTTGTTTTTGTTCACTTGTTTGCTTTTCAGTTCTGGAAATCAGCAAGCAAGTAAACTTGTCTTCCGCAGGATTGTAAATATTATAATATTCAAGAGCAACTCATGGTGGCTTCCATGCTTTTATTTTTTATACTTGGCATGACTTGAAAATGCGCAAAAATCGTTCGAGTGGCAGTGAAAGCCATGAAGCATTTATGATCTCGATAACCCCAGAGTGAGTGCGTTGAGCCAAAAGTACTCAAGTTGAACTGAATAGCAATAAACTTGATTATAAGCAAAATTAATGCAAAGAAATATACCGAGTTTACTTAGGAAATGCTGTACATTGTGTAATTTTTGCTGATGTTTTATGCAAGATAAAACACAAACTCATGACAGTGCAAAGAATATATTTCTAAAAATTTTAAATAAATCAAAAGCAGCTTTGACAATTAACAGTAAAATCATTATGCCTAAAAGTATGCTCTGGAAATAAAAATAATTTTGAAGGAAATGACATTTGCGAGACAAAACCAGCATCTAACGCAGCTCTAACAGAGATGATTAATATTTAGATTGAATTGGCAAGGATTTTTTACGGGTTCACGTAGGCTTTGGTAAAGCTTTTGTTCAAAAAATTTTAATTAATGACAAAAGGTTTGCGTATTCAGGCCAATGATTGTTTTATATTTTATTTTATTGCTGGTTTCGTCATGCTGTCGAACGCTTGTTACGCTGTTTTATAATATATTCAATGATATACTTTTTAAATTTTTTTTACTTTGCTTTGAGTATTTCATTTGACTCATTGATGTGTAAATTAGTTGAAAAATATTTATGAAATGTAAAAAAGGATTTTAATTATTGACATGTCAGTTGCAGCAGTCTTATGCGCGGTAAAGTCCTTCAGCTCTTTTACCAATCATAGAAAAAACATGAATGTACTCAAAGCCGTGCAAAGATGGAAACAGTAAAAAGTTGACTGAATTAAAAATAATAATGACTAATAAGAAATATAAAAATTCACTTTTAAATTTCTCTTTAAGATAGTAAAGACTTTCTGGTAACAAGATGTAGTAAGTAGAGAATCAGAAATATGTATTATACATTGCATTTTTTTACAAAGATTTTTTGAAGTAAAAAAGAAATGCATAAAATTTATCTTAAACAGCAGACATTGTTCCAGAATTGTGTTTTATAAGCAAGTTTTTATACAAAATTTTAAGTCCCATTAAAAAGCTTAAAATATCCTCTGGTCCAAGTATATAAAAATTTCAGTTTTAATCAGCAAGAACTTGGCTTTAGAAGATTTATTTTATTTATCTCAACTCAACTTTTGGAGTATTAAAATGAAAATATCAATCAAGCACATATAAAAGCAATTTTCTTTAAATATGTCTCTCTATAAACCTAGTGGTTAAAATGCAAATCTTAAAGAAATCTTGCTCAAAAGACGAAAATCATAATGAAAACCAATGAGAAAGTGTCTTTGGCTGGGTCAAAGTTAAAATTCCACTACAGCAGTAGAAGGTTTTATTATTTTCATCACTGCATACAGAGGAGCCGCTCCAAAAGGGTAAGTGCTTAAAAGTCGATTTTTAAAAACTGTGTGTAGAAAAAAATATAGGAAACGCGATTGTATTGAATAAAAAATTGGTGCATCGATAATTAAAAAAGTATTTCTTTACGTAAAATTTTATAGGAGATATGAAGTGCGAAAATTGCAAAATTCAAAATTTTTTTATTAATGGGAGCAACCAAATATATGTTATATGAACTTTGAGTTTTTATAACAAATTTTTGTTAAAGCTGGCTCAGTAATTATTTTTGTTTCCATAAGAGAGGGATATGCACTTATTTATATATTATTTAATTTGTGCGAAAAGTATAAGGGTTATTTGAAAAAAAATTTAACTGAAGTGAAATTTTTAAAAATTAATTTTTAACATAAATTTTATTTTAGAAATGAGCAAAGTGATTGCTGATGCATTAATACTACAATAAAAGACAAAGAATTGGTCATTTTTGTCTGAAAAAAATTGAATCAGTTTATTTTATTGGAAAAAAAACGGTTCTGAGAATTCTTCTCCTAATTTCGAAAAATACAAATTTTGATTATTTTCTTATGGCCATTTGATACTTCATTAAATTACTTATTGTTTTGTGATTAAAGCTTAGTATGCTGTAGGAACGAAAAAAAAATTAACATAAGAAATACATTGAGATTTTTGACCACGAACAGGCAGCGAAATTTATTGCTATGTTGCTAATTTTCCATTCGTGAGAGGAATTTTGAAATATCAAAATTTTGCTGTCGATTATATGCCCGTACATTTAATTGGCGCGGAAATTTGCCATTCAACAATAAAAAATAAGCAGTCAGAATGTTTGAGTGTTGAATTTGTTATTTAAAAAATTTATTGTTGCATTTATATAGTTTATTATTGTGTATTATTGCCTTTTATAGGACATAAAATTGCAGCAATAAAAATATGAATCTTTCAACCAGAACAGCAAGTGCTTTTTCTCCACACAAACATTTTGACTCTACACTAAAATTTCGCGAGTACAGTTATATGCCCAAAAATTGTCGTTCCTACAGCATACTAACTGCATTAATCTGTATCACGAAGCAGCACACCAACGACAAGCAAGACGCGAGAAGCAATACTTTTTTCTATACGAAATTCTATTGCTTCTCGTGTCTTGCTTGTCGTTGGTGTTCATTTTCGTTATACAAAATAAAGCAGTAAGCTTAAACATGAAAATAGAGCAATTAAAATAGTACGTATGCATAGATTCAATTGGTGTGAGTGAGCGCGCATATAGTAAGAATTGGAGAAAAAAATGTTTGACGGACAGCATTTTTAATGCATTGTTCTTGGCGTTTCTCTTAATTCGTCACTCGTTAAGTTTCGATCAAATATAAAGTGTCAAAAACAAGCTTGAACACTTCCGCAGCCAATAAGAATAGAGAGATAAGAAAGTAACGTTTCGGAGATGCCGAAAATTGACACGATGTATGTTTATATCCTTTTGCTGCATTATATATCTGTCTAGCCCACGCGCCACTTGTTTTGAGACCTTAAAATTGAACAAATACATGAAGTTTCATACAAGCTTTGGTATAAATAAAAAAATGCCAGGGGTGGTATTGGCTAAAGTGACAATTGAAGATCAAAACATAAATTTTGCTCCACGTAAGATGATTATCAAATTGACTATAGTTTTGAGCTATCGATTTTAAGCGACAGCTATTTAGTTGTTGTTTTCATAAATTTCTGACAGTAAATTGCAAAGTAGTTGAAATTAACAGTTCAAAGTGAAAAAGTTTGTTAAATAACTAGAGATAGATATGAAGAAAATAATAATTAAAAGAAAATTCGACTTCTTAGAATGAATTTAAGAAATAAGTCCAATTAAATTGCCAATTATTTTTGTTTAGTTTTTTGCAAAATTTTCGCTTAAGGAAAACAATAACAAGTAATTAACAGCTGCCCAAAATGACAAATAATTTTTGAGAGAATGGTAAGGGCTGACAAGTGTTGAAAATATTAAGTGATCGCTTTACACAGAGCAACGAAAAGTTGATAAACAAAAACGACAATTAAAACCGACTATAAAAAAGTGACAATCAACTATCACTTTAGCCGATTCCACCCCTGGTTATTCTGTTTTTGTAAAAAATAAGTAACTAAAAAGTTTTCACTTTGATAATAATTATCAAAAAATAATGTAACGGCCAATGCGACGGCAAAATTTTCTTTTGTTATATATTTTGTAATATTTTGTAATATTTTCTGTTTGTTTGTCTGTCTCTCTGTCTGTGATCACGATAACAGCCGTAATTTTTGAGCTATCATTAAAACATTCTATATTTTATTTTTATATTCAAAAATACAGATAAAGTTCGAAAATGAGCCAAATCGAATGAAAATCACGCCTACCTCCCATACAAAGTTACTTTAACAAAACAGTAAAATTTCTTTAAATTCCAAGCAACACTTAATATGCATTTATTTAGGTATAAAATCGTTATAAAAATTGTGTGAAAACCTCCCATACAAAGTGACGTTATGCTATCACCAAAATCTATTTACATTTAACAGAAATGAGTGCAATGCTTTCAAATCTTGCAAATTAATTTTATCTGAAGTAAGTTTGAAGAGTATTTTAGATCAAGAAATACTTCGCTTCGCTAGAAGCTAGTTTTTAACTAAAAGCTGGCTATTGCCACAACCAGATGTATGTATGGCTATGGGGATATTTTAACTTCGGTTAAGTCGAAATAGTTCCTTACTAGTTAAAGTAAGGAACTATCCCTACTTTATTTAAAAAACCCAATTATCCTTAACCCAGTAGTGAAAAATATTACATATACAGTAATGTGCAAATAAATAGGAACACCTGTATTTTTATATTTAAAGCTGCACGAATAATATACAAGGTGCCCCAGATATAGCATTGGTTACTTCGGGTGGTGATTCTCCTTGATTAGGCAAGTATTAATCTTATGGATGAGGATCACCCCTCCCCTCTTCGGAGCGAGCAAGTGAAAACTTTAAAATATGTGTCTTTACGTCTTAAGCTATATTTTATTTATCTCTTATCAATCTACAAAGTCAATAGCATCTTGAAAAAGAGACTACATGACCTTCAAACCAATGACACAAACACCGTTTTCTAACCGTACCACACTAAAAGCTAACTGTTTTACGTATGGTAATTTAAAATGAAAAAGTAGTGTTTGCATTGAATATTCAATTACTATGGCAAAATCGAAAACCAAGTCAATAGAAACTTTATCACTAAAAAAAAAAATTACACCAGAAAAATATTCAAAAAATTTCTATACCCCAGACAAAATTTTTGACAGGGAAATGGCATTATACCGGATTACTTTTTATCAAAAAAGCCTGTCACAAGTAGCAGCACGAAGGCATGGAAAAGCCAGTAGAAGGCAGTGTGTCGAAATTTAGCATTGTATTGGCCGGCAACTGAAATGTTCAAGCAGCTGAAAATTTTTTGTTTTTTCAGCAGCAGCATTTCTACGCATTATAAGTGCAGACATATGAACTCTGTTGAATAAAACCATTATTTTGGCATTGAACTGAAATATTTGGGCAGGCTTAAATTTTTTGTTTTCTACAGAACACAATGCTTTCGCCCTATACTGGCAGGTACATGAACTCTGTTATAAACAAGCATTGTATTGTCATCCTATTGAAATGGTCAAGCAGCTTGAAAATGTTTTGCTTTATAGACAACAGAATTATCTCGCCTTAAACTGGAAGACTCTTTAATTCTGTCTAACTCTACTGAGTTATAACTTTTTACTGGCTTTAACTTGAAATTTGTGAAAACCTTTTCACATTTAACATGTGAACTTGGCAGTTACAATTAATTTTTTTTTTGCCGAAAATTTGCAGAAATAAACGTTGTATAAAATTATTTTAAATGTATAAAGGTAAAGGTGCTTTATTTGTTTTCAATCATATTTAATGGAACACTAAGAATTCTATTTGGTGGAACACAAAACATAAGAAATATCATTCACATATAATACAAAATTAATTTTTAATACATTGTGACGAAATTAATTGTGTTTCAGAAGATCTAATATACTGGTGTGAAAGACTTCAACATTTGATATTGCCGTTGATATTGAACAATTTTTAGTGCATTTGCTAGTTACTTCATAAAAATCTAGTATTTGCTTGCAGCTGTGCCCCTATTGAAAAGGTGAGCAGATATCCGAATCCGTCTGTGCTACTACATTCCTCGCATTTTCTTTTACTGGTCTGTAACAGTTGTTGCAGTGCGCCGTACACTCTCTAGCGGAATTTATTTTTATGAGTGGAGGTGGGCGTTTTAGGGAATATGCATGGAATCAATCAATTCCAATAAACTGCTTAAAGCATAACCACTTAGTTTGTGTCGTAAGGCGTAGACCAGAATTGTGATGTGGATACCAGGGTTGAAAGTTCATATAGGAACGATAATGGACTTACCGTATCCGAAATTTGTAGACAAGTATCATTTATACAAACATGTCTGAATATAAGAGTACTGCTATTATTTTGACCACAGCTGTACATAGTCTTACTGTTTTGGTGGATGATTGTGTTATATTTATGATAACTGGGTAACTAATGTTATTAAACATGGTAACGAATGAGTTAAATCATCAACAATTTACTTGAAAGGAATAGTTACAACTAGTTTGATGGAAAAACCGGAATTTTTAACACTCACTTATATGGAACGGCTCTTCTGTGCGTCAAGATGTATCTGGGGTCGGCGTGGTTTTCACCCAATATTTTCAATTCCATACTTGGAGTTTTTTTTGGGTATCAAAGTAAAATATCATGTCAATGAATTTAATTTTGTGGAATATTTAAAAATTTTACTATTTTGCTGACGTCACTTTGTATCTTGTAGGTAGACGAAGTTTCAATTTACCTGTGTCAAATTTGAAACTCAGAGTGTAGATTAAAAATAGATGAATATATGTAGAATCTCTAGTAATTATAATAGTTTTTGTAAAAGTTTTAGAAATTTATAAAGTCAGTTTGTACATCTCTTATTGTATTCACTTTGATTGAATTCCATATTTACTCAGAGTGAGTATTGAATATTACAACTCAAATCAGGAACTGCAAGTTCAACTACGAGGGTAATTTAATAAGTTACTAACTAATTTAATAAAATGTATTTTGCTTCGTCAGAAAAGCACTTTATTTCTCAACTTCGATTAATACATTTAGTCCAGCTACATTAATAAATTTTCCAAGTTTGTTATATCTTCCAAATACTTAATAGGTTTTATAAAGGCCCTTAAAATAAACATTTATTTCAGTGATAACCTCTTCATTTGAACCAAATCTCTTACTGCTGAGCCATTTTTTAAAATTTGGGAGGTTTAATCAAAGAGAATTTTTGGTTATAGCAAAAATATTTGCTACAAATATTAGCGAGTCTTACGCTCTATTTAGATCTTTATGAGCTAAGGGTAGGATAGGTAAGGTTAAAGTGGTTGTCAACATTAAAGAGACACACTTAGGCCAATGAGGTCTGTTTAAATACCATGATGTTAATTTTCTTCTTCTATTTCTATTTGCGACAGTCTGAGCTTAGATTTTTTTTTTATTGATTTTATTTAATTGATTTTTGAGTTATTCCTTCAGACAACATAAGAACATTTACTTTTTCCTCAAAATAAAAAGAACTGAAGATTTGAGTTTCTTCTGAGCAGATCCATAATCGAATAAAGAAGGAACTCTCGTGGTTGAATAACATATCTCTCTCTCTCTCTCTCTCTTTCTGTCAGCTTCTCTATAAGTCCAAACTGCCAAAATCGATATAATTAATTTTCTGTCTCTTGATTAATTAATTTTCTGCTCAGTGTTCGTCAGTTTTTATTTTTTTGACAATTCTGACTCACATTGCTCTCAGTCAAGCAGCCACCTTGTTTATTATATTGAGAGCAGTCCAACAAATTATTTGCTACAAGCTCATTTCTTTCAATTTAGTTTTCCCACTGCTGTACAATTTTTCTAAAGCAAAAAATATTATATCTTGCGCTACAAAAAATTTAAACACATTTTATTATGCATAAAATGAAAGGAAGAAAATAATTTTTTAATCAAAGCAATACAATAAAAAATGCATTCATTTAATGAGCAAAAAGTTTTCATTATTTTTGAATATAAATTATTTGTTTTTTGTGTTGATATCAGTTAGTGTGCATCGAATTCTCATTAAGTGACGTGCTAATTGAAGTGCAAACAACAAATTATAAGTAATTAAAGTTTGAATATTCACTGATTGCTGCATATGCAGAGAAGCAAGTTCATAAACAAATTATAAAACTATTAAAGAACAACTATAAAGGCCGAAAAAAAAATCATAAAGAATATCAAAACCAAATAGAAACTGATTATGTGAGAAAAACAATTTGCTATATTTTAGATCTCTATAAACATGCATATAGTTAATTGAGTAACCAGCAGCAAAGAGCATGACGTCGATGAAAAGAGTTATAAAACAAGAGCGAATATAAGATATTCCTAGTTATACACTTAAGAAAAATGAAACATTAACTTTGTTGTTTCAATATTTTTCATTGATTGAGCTTTGCGGAGAAAAAAGATTTTATCTCTCGAATGCCATATTGAAATTGGAGAAAACAAAAACAACTACAAGAATATGTAGTGTTAAGTAAACTTTTATTAACATATATGAGAAAATTTTAATTAACATATATGAGAAAATTTCAATAATTTCACATTATTTGAATTTCATTTTTGTGCAATAATCACGTGTTTACTTTTCATATGGACTTTTTATATTTTTGACATATTGAAAAAGTGGCATTATTTTGTAAAACGAACGCAATCACATGCCTTGAGATTTATTCAAATGTCAATTCTATTTTCTTATGATTAAAAACAATTTCGCAATCTCTATTTTTTATTAAATTGCTTTTTGTAAATTGTTGCTATATCAAAAGTTGCAAGCGAGGATATTGCGTTCGTTTTCAAATAATAAGAGCCTGTGTACGTAGAAGCAGTCAACTAAAAAGCGCAAATTTTTGAGAACATATCTATTGCAAAATATTAGTTTTAAAAAAATGTGAGCCGCAAATATACTATATATTATAATGACTAAAAATAAATCATAAAATGAAAAGTGTTTATATTTATGTTGCAAAACCAGAGTGATTCGGGTTAAGGAATCTTTTTCATTTGAACGGCTGAAAATAAAACTTTATTGTGATTTTTTTTTGGAAAAACTACTAATTGTAATGAAAAAGTATTTTTTGTACATCAAACTACATATTATTACGAATATTTCTGCGTCAACAAGGAATAATAAAAATGTTTCGAGAAATTTTGCTTTAAAGTTTTCGTTCTTCATAAAAGTTCTATAAATGCTAGTTTGATTTTTGTGTGATAATTTTGGCGTTATAATCTCCCGATTTTATGTGTGTACGAAACTGTATGCGTCGAACACATCTAAATAATAAGCTCAACTTTGACTTAACTCGACTTTAGCGGTTATTCCTTGTCGGCACAGACACATGATTTTTTTGTTCTTGTCCTTCTATGTTCCCTTGTAAGTCTTTCGCAGTTTAGACTTAATTTTTGAACTCCGAGACAGTGACAGCGATTTTCCAGCTTCTGAACGAGATAAATGAAAATATTTCATATGTAAGTTTATACTAAAAACTATAAGATTACCCATTATCAGCCAATCAGATGATGAAAATCTGAAAAATGAACCTATTTTTGTACCTTTCAAACGTTCTAAAAAACCGAGTTTTTAATTTTTATGGATGATTGCGGGCAGTCTTATAGTTTTTGGTGTAATAAATATAATACAGCAAAATTTGAACTCTTGAAAATTTGAATAAGTCTTGTAGTTTTTCCCATTATCTTTGGCACCGTTTTTAAAAATGCTGTTTTGAGAAAATCGCGTTTGAAGCTTTAATTGGACACGCAATTTTTTCTAAAGTATACAGATGCTTATATATATATATATTAGCTATTGTTAAGATTTCAATCTGAAATTCTAAACACGTATTCTACATACATATATTGACCTTTTTATTGAAAAAAAATTTAGAAATAGTTTTTTAAATGAAAAAGACATCTTAAGCCTAAAAAATTTAGTTTTGAGTTATTGCGATTTTTTACAACCCTTAAGTTATTTCAGATAAACAATTATTGTTTGCTCATTATAATAGTCAGCACAACTTACTTTCCAAAAGTAAGGACTAAAAAAAATTAGGCGTATTTGTGTACCTTACAAGATAGATAAATAATATGTTATTACCAGGGCTCGGATTTTGATGACTTAAAAACTGCAAAAACTGACCTAAAAATGACAAAAATTACCTAAAAACTGCAGAAAATGATCTAAAAACTGGCAAAAGTTAACTATAAACCATACAAAATTGCATAAAAAATAAAAAAAAAAATTTAATTTTAAAAATAAAAAATTACTAAATTAAAATTTATTTTATACTAGCTATCCTGAGTTTATATCTAACTCTTGTTTCATTTTTCTACATTCAGTTACACCACGTGCAGAGCTTTTTTTTCATCGAAGTCTATAAAAAAGCTACTCCTTTGTCGAGAGGTAATGTTTCTGATTGAAGGGACTCTAGTGTTAAAATAATATGTTTAAAAATTTGCATTTTTTAGAATAAAAAAAATTATTTAAAAATTACACTGAAATGACCTAAAAAAACGAAAAATGTTCAAAAAAATGAAAACGTCCAAAAATAACTTAAAAATTTCTAAAAATGATAAAAAAGTGCCCTAAATCTATTAAAAATGACCTTAAAACGATAAAAAATGACGAAAAAAATGTCCTAAAAACATTTCATATTTGGAATTTAGGAAACAAATGGACGTTTTAAATAAGCAGGAAATGTATTAGAAGCAGCAGAAAAAAGATGACATGTCATCGAAATCCTAGCCCTAGTTATTATTTATTAATTTTAATTTTAAGTTTTCGCTTAAGTACTACTTATATATTTTTTTCGCAACTGATTTAAACAAAACAATCTTTTAGCTAAAATAATTATATTAAATTAAAAACATATTGAGATATAAAAATAAACTTACAAACTTATTGAGATATAAATATAATTTTACAGTTTGCTCATTTCTAATTGACTCTGATATCTCAACAACTTGACACCAAAAAGTTCAAGTGCCTAGAATTTTTTTCGGTGTAAGCATTTGTTGGCAATAAACGTTTGCCTGACTCTCTTAAATGATTTATAAGAGACTATTAAGGTTTGCTATCTGAACAAATATTTATCGGTATAAGAGCCTGAACAGAATCAAAAATCGTTGCGATCGACGATTCGTTGTTGTTGGAAAATACATGCAAAATACGCAGCTCGTTTTCTGCAACGATAAATCGCAGACTTAGAATCTATGCTATTTCAATCGTCGTTCGCAACGATTTTTGTTTCTGTTTAGGCTCTAATGTTGTTTCTCAAAATTAGCTCGAAAATATTTATGAATGTTAAGAACTTTTTGCAATCATGCTCTTTGCAATATGAATTGCTTCTCTTTTTGTGAATCTCTTTATTTCAATGATTAAAGAGAGCAATTGTCATTCTAGTGTTTGTTGATCAGTTATAAAAAAACATAAGCTTAAAAGTTATAAAAGCATCAATTTTGAGAAAATTGTGCTGAGTTTTAAATAAACTTGAAAATCCTACGTTTCATTACTTCAAAAGACAAACAACTCAAACGTTATTTTACTAAAAATTAAAAAAATCATCAATTCCGGGTCGATCACAATGCATTGCTGTTGCAGAAATCTACTGAACGTTATGTTTTTAATTTTTAGCATCTTAGGCATGGCTGCAATCACGAAAACTTCGGCACAGCCGGTAACAAATCCTTCTGCGGACTGGTGGAAAAATGCCGTTATCTATCAGATCTATCCGCGCTCCTTCATGGACAGCAGTGGCGATGGTGTTGGCGACTTAAGAGGTGGGTGTTTTTTCGACGACACCTGAGTATATAATTTGAATTTGTTAAAGTGTTACTTTTATCAGGCATCATATCGAAGCTGGGCTATTTGAAGGATTTGGGCATTACAGCCACTTGGTTGAGCCCCATTTTTCAATCGCCCATGGTAGACTTTGGCTATGATATCTCTAATTTTACGGCCATACATGAGGAATACGGTACTATGCAGGATTTTGAGGATCTAATTGAGGAGGCCAATAAATTAGGTTTGAGTGCTGTGGTTTTGATAATATCTTTATTAGGTATTAATATTGTTATGATGGTCAGATATAAAAATAATGCTGGATTTTGTGCCAAATCATTCGTCGGATCAGTGTGAGTGGTTTAAAAAGTCTGTGGAACGTGTAGAAGGCTTTGAGGACTTTTATATTTGGTCCGATGGAAATGTTAATCAAGCCGGCGAACCAGAGCCACCAAATAATTGGGTGAGTTTTACATATTATATTTTATTAAAAAACAAAATTAAAGGAAATAGAATTTTTTTGAAAATAAAAATATCTCATTTGACAAAAATAGTTTCTCAAAGCAATAATTTGATTTAAGCATTTTCCAGAAAATTCAAATAATCACCCTTATTATTGAATCCGCGTCGAGTAAATATCGTCGTCGAGAGCTCGCTTTCACCAATGAATTGTCGTCGAAGATCATTGCGACGATCAAAAATTTAGATATTTATTTGACGACGTTTGCTCAACAATTGACATGAACAATCAGTGCAGATCTCAACGTCGAAATAGAAAGTTTCCAGAATACAACAATTTTGTTTCGTCGTCGTTTCGTGAGCGAGCGCGGGTTCAAGAATAAGGGCGAACATTTATTCTTTTATTCTTTTTTGTTTCAAAAACTTTTCTTCATGAACACGAGAAATTAACACAATATTTTTGGGTTTAAATTTTTTGCGTTCAAAACGAAATAATTTTGAGAACGATTATTCGGATTTAAATATCAAAATCATATAATTCAAAATCGATTCGATATCGCGAATTTGGGTTTCATGCGAGGTGCCACGCCCACTTTTCCAACTCCCAAAAAATTGTATGAGGAGAACGGCATGCGCAAGCTTTACGCACAACCTGTTTAGCGTTGCACCATCTCTATGTTGGTCAAATAAAGCTTAAAAAGAGAGATTTTTCTCGCTGAGGATAAGAATAAAGAAATTGTATGGTTATTTTTTTTAATTCTAATTAATTATTTAAATTATTAGCAAAATTATATAATCTATATTCTCACTGGGTAACTTACAATTGTGAATTGGATACATATGTGAATATATATTAGGACGGTAAAATTTCTCACGAATAGTAAATTTTAAAAAAATTTCTCTTATTTTGACATTATATTTCTGACCATATCTCAAAAACTGTAGCTTTTCTCAGTATAATGTATTTTTGTATGTAAAGTCGTTGGCTAACACAGTGGCAAACTAAAAATAGAAATAAAGTCGTTTTTTCCTCTTTCTACGCTCGTATGAGAACATAAGCGAACTCATATCAGTGTATGTCAAAAGGTCAAAGTAAATGGTTCAACCACTGGTGAACTCTAGTAGTATAAAATATATCTCAATATTTAACATTTTTAAAAGTTTGTATGAAAATGAAAACCTTGTGTAAAATTTTAAAACAGGTTTATTTTTTCAGGCTGAAATTTTTTGATATCATATTAACCCCTTAACCGCGGTTGGGTATTTTTTTACCCATGAAAATGCAGGTCACCAACTAAGTCACGAAAAAGGCTACCAGTTAGACAACTTAATTTATGCAATAACTATATAGAATTTCAAAATTATGTTAAATATCTTGGTGTCATCCTCGATAAAAAATTGATCTATTGGAATCATATACATTTTAAAAAGCAGTTAAATCTTTGAGATCCCTGTGGCCTTTCCTAAGTAGGTAATCCATTCTTAACCACAGTAATAAGGACTTACTCTATAAATGTGTGATAAGACCAATCTTCACCTAAGCTGTCCAATATGGTACAAAGCAGCCAAGTGCCATTTAAAAAAAGATGCAAATCATTCAAAATAAATGTTTGGAAATGATAAACAGAAAATATTGGAGATACTCAGCACTAACTTTGCACGAAGAGACTGGATACGAAAAGATCATCGACTTTATAAAAAAAATAAATTTTAATTATTAAAATAAAAATGCACATTCATCTTATGCCTTGATAAGAGAATGCTCTAATGTTTCTTAGAATATTTAAACAAATAGGTAACTACTAAACAAGAAATCTGCCTCTATGTGATTATTCTTCAGAATTATCATAGAATTTGCATAACTTTTCTAATAATGTTTGAAATTTCTTTTAAACTGTGTATCATATAGAGAATTTTTCCATTTTTTTCCTCTCAATTCTTCTTTTACTTTGTATTAAAATTAATCGCACCTCTTAGAAAAGAATTTAATCATTTGCTGAAATATCTTAACTAATAAAAACTCATTATCTGTTATTAATCATATACTTTTGTACTAGATGCAATTATGGGTGAATAAAATTGAATTGAATGATGACTTCAAATCTGGCACATAAGCTTTAACCCTTGATATGTTCTTTCCGTATGAAATTTGTAAAATCTCTTTCAATTCCACAAAAACGAGGCTATGAGTAATCTGGCTTCAAATTTTGTAAGGGTGGGGCAAGGGGCGCAATGCTCCCCTACTGCAACCGTTTGTCCCCCTGGCCAAATCAGACAATGAAAAACTTTAAATTAATAATTAATATGCAATTTGTAGATATATTTGTTTATTGCTTTAAAATTAGTTTAGTTCAAAATAACAAAAAACATACACATTCACCTTATTCATTACTTGAATATGTATATAAAATTTGTTTAACAAAACATTTCAGACAAATGGTTACAATTTTTCAAATTTCTACTCGATCGCCAACATTTGCTACCAAAAAAACAGATTTAAGTGTTAATAATTTTTTAGCCCGCATCCATAGGAACTTTCTAGAAATGAAAAGCACGTTGTGCACCAATTTGCTGCAGATATTAAAAGAATATATAATTCATTGAAATGTTTTTAATTTTAAAATTTTTTTTATGCATGATGAATGTTTATTAATTTTAAAATAAGAAAAAACTGCAAATCTTAATTCTAGCAAAAATTTAAAGAAGCAGGAGATTTAAATCAAAACATACATGTTTGTTCTTAATATATAAATCTGACTAAAAAGTTTGCATAATTTTTGAATAAATTTGCATAAATTTGATGCAAACGACGGATGCGGGTTAATTCAATTTTTTTATTTGTTTTACTTAAAAAATGTCTTATACATATGTTAGCCCATTTCGCTACTCTTTCTTATATTTCTAGCCACTTTAAATAAATCTTGTATTTTTACCTTCATTTCATTACAAAGTCCTGATTTAATTTTTATATTATTTTTATGTATTAATCTCATGTATAAAAAGATCTACATATCCATGTAAATATTATAAAATTAACTGTTTTTTAATAAATATGTGTAATGTATTCATTTCACACGTTAAATGAAAAAACAAAAAAACTGCCCCCCAAGATTCATGCCTGCCCCCACTGTCTTCTTGGTCAGGCTACAGGCCTGTATATACACCAAAATTGCTAACATAAGCTTTGATAATTGAAAAGGGACTCTGAGTTTCAAATGTGAAATATTTGGAATAAGACCACACACCACAGGTTTAAAAGTGACGTCATCAAAATACTACAACATTCGAGACTTTGAAAAAACTAAAATACGACTGCAGGGGTATTTTAAATTCATTCCAGCCGAAGATAATTCTTTACTAGCTTGATAAATTAATTTAAAAAAAAAACTAATTGATAAATTTTTTTGTTAAATTGTTTTTGATCAATCAATTAAATTTGTGAATATTATTTTTTTTTAAATTTTACTCTTACGTAATTTTTTATTTATTTACTAGCAGACCACGGCTTTGCCACGGCTTTGCCACGGACCTTTTTTTTTATCAATTTCCTTAGCGCTTTAAAGACGGGAAATTTTTTCTCACATGTGCTAATTTTTACCTAATTATGCTTTTGACTAATTTTTATGTGATACGGTTAGTTTTGCGACATCCGACATTGTGATGCGATATGGCAACATCGTCCTTATTGGGTTAAGACAATACATGTCACAGAAAAGAAATGACAATTTTTTCTTTTGTTTTGCTTTGTTTTGTCATGGAGCGCCACACAGTGCGCTTTTTCGATTTTAGGGTGATATTTACATTATTTCAGAAACTACAAAAGCTAGGGCCATGAAATTTTATACAAATGGGTTTTAGCCTAAATTAAGAAACAGCCCAAAACTAAAATTCTAGGTCAACTGCATCGCCTACCTCCCATACAAACCATATTTGTTTTTAATAAAAAATACCCTCGTAAAATTGCTTATTTATGCTTTAAAGAGTAAATTTAGTTTATTTAACTTCACTTAAACGTCATGCTAAAAATATTCAAAATGGGATAACTTTTAGGTATATCTCATATAAAACAAAATTACCAAATTACGAAATTTAAATTTCTTTTTTTTTTTAAAATGGTTGCCAATACAAAATAAGGACACTACTTTTTTAAATTAGGAATTCTATTTTATTTTTCTTTAAATTTAAGAGTACTTTCAAGTTGTCTTGAAAATCTGTTCATTCTAGGGCAAAATTTGATTTTGAAAATTTTTTCAAATTAAGTGGTTTTTCTTAATAGCAGCTAGATGCAGCAGGTCTTTACAGAAACAGAAGGTAGAAGTACGATATTTTATGATAGTTTTAGCTTTCGACTTTAATAAAGCTTAATTAGCTAGATATTTTCTATAAAATTTTAATTCAATTTTCATTCCTTGAAAAATGTACAGTCATATTAAAACTATAATTTTTCTATTTTTATTTATTATTTTTTTTTGTGTTTTATACAAAATTCAATGGCGACTAATGCCTTGAACACATTGACGACGACAGCAACAGTGCGTCAAATGTCAAATTATTTTTACATGCTTTTCTTTTGGAGGTGAAAGTGGTGAAAATGTTGCAACGACAATGAGTGATAGCAACAAAGTCGCTGTCGTCGGCTTAGCATTTTTTCCAATATGACGTGCGACAACAGAGCAATATAAGTGTTTGTGTATACGTGAATGAAACAATCTAATGATACTTCCAGATTGTTGTTTCTTTCTTCATGTTGTTTCGCACTGTTGCAGTCGTCGTCAATGTGTTCAGTACATAAGACATAAAAAAGTCCACAAAACAAAACCTTGAAATATGCTTTGTGCTCGAAGTTATTTTTGTTTAAGCTTGACTTTATTTTTTGGGTTATATTGAGCTTATTTTTGTGAAAAAAGTTTTAACCTTGACGAATTTTATAAAAAAAATAACCATACAATACATCAAGTTTTTAATACCACATTCATAATACATATTTTATAATCTGACGGATAAAATTTAACAAAGAAAAAAAAAACCCAAATATAATAAATTTAAAAAAGCGCACTGTGTGCCGCTCTGCATTTATAGGTATCTCACTTTTGGCATTGTGCGAGTCTCATCAGTTTTTTTTGTTGCCCTGTGCAATTGAGCGCAAAGAAAAAGAGAAAAATAGATAGAAACATGCAGTTTATTGAAACTCTTGTAACACAAAAGTGTCAAAAGCCAACAAATAAGCAATGCGTGGCAGCTGGGATGGTTTCTTAAAAAACTTAAAACCTTAATATAATATAATTATTATTAAAATTTCGAAAGAAAAATACCCCTTAATAAATCTGTAGCACAAATATGGTATTTTAAAGTTTTTTCATAAAAATTGGTCTAGTAATTTTAGAGTAAGGTCGTAACTTAAAATTTTCACTTCAATTTTATATAATAGTATAGATATAGATGGATAATAATTCAAAATTATGTATTATAAATACAAAAGTTTTTTGTATTTTTGATGCAGCTTATATTTATTTTTTTAATTTTTTTTTCATAAGTTTTTTATCAGTAAAAAAATATGTTTTCTTCTTTTTGTTACGTTACAAAGTGTTTGATTTTGACTTTCGTTTTAACCCGCTCGTATTTTGTGCAAGTTAGTTTAAGTGTACACTTTAAAACAAAGAGGGCGTTGTTTAATGCAAACATTCTAAATTTTGTGTTTTCAAGTGAGTATTTTCAAAGTCTGATATTAGTTTAAAAAAAAAAAATCAAAAATAAGTTTTTTTTTAACGTTTGAAAAAGGCTGCACTTTTTTTCTTTTGTAAAGTTAAATTTATTCTTCTTAATGCTTCTGAAGTGTCATACAAACACTTGTTATTGTGCACTTTTTGTCCACATTTTTTTAAAAACACCGCTGATATTTTTTTGGATTAACTGAAATGGCCTTTTTTGTAACACAGCTTACAAACGACATATCGAAATAATTCGTAAAGGCTAATAATTCGACTATACAAAAGAACTTCAAGACAAAAAATTCTTAAAATTATCCAAGAAATACGTGTAAGTCTTTTAAGACTTTTTAAGCTATCTTTTCATTGTCCAATTTTACAGTTAAATTATTCATGCGAGTTTTATACATTAACGGTTAAAACATGAACTTTATAACTACTGCTTGAAGCTCTTATTGATACGTGTTTCTCCATTCCCCTGTATAAAGCAATCGGTCTTTTATGGCTCGGCTTGGACTTGGAATGATCAGCGTGAACAATTCTATTTGCATCAGTTTGCTGTACAACAGCCTGACCTCAACTACCGCAATCCCAAAGTCATCGAAGCCATGGATGAGGTTTTGCGTTTTTGGCTCGACAAGGGCGTGAGTGGATTTCGTGTGGATGCTGTTAATCATCTCTTTGAGTCGGAAGATCTACTGGATGAGCCTATAACGGGCGTAACATTTGACTGGAAATCTTATGACTATACCAAACACATCTACACCAAGGATTTAGTGAGTCTTCACAAAGTCATTAGATGAGTTCCACTAAAGTTTCACAATCAAAATTTTTACTTTTCCCTCCCATCCAGCCGGAAGTTTACGACATGTTGCAACATTGGCGTCAACTGCTTGATGACTATACGGCAGAAAATGATGGACCCACACGCATATTGATGACTGAAGCATATGCGGATGTAAAGACGCTCATGAAATATTATGAGGATGCATCGACGGGCGTTCAAGGCGCTCATTTTCCCTTTAATTTTCTCTTAATTAGTGGTCTTAACAATGATTCGGATGCACATGATTATGTCTATAATATACAGAAGTGGCTGACCTATATGCCACGAGGTCACGTGGCCAATTGGGTGCTGGGCAATCATGATAACCCACGTGTGGCCTCGCGTTTTAATCCCGAACTTGTAGATGCCCTGAATATGATGCTGATGACTCTACCTGGTGTAGCCGTGACCTATAATGGCGAAGAACTGGGCATGCAGGATTACCGTGACATTAGCTGGGAGGATACCGTCGATCCACCGGCACGTAATTCAAACCCAAAGGACTACAAAAAATTCTCCAGAGATCCAGAACGCACGCCTTTCCAGTGGGACGACAGCAAGAATGCGGGTCAGTTGAGAATTTTGCCTTATTGTAGCATTCATTTTGAATTTCTACTGCCAAATAGGTTTCTCCACCGCTGCCAGGACTTGGTTGCCCGTGCATCCTGACTATGAACAGCTCAATTTGAAGCAACAAGAAGCTGCTGCCAAAAGTAGCTATCATGTCTACAAGCGCTTAGTTGAACTGCGCAAAATGCCAACGCTGCAAAGTGGACGCTTTCAGGCGGAGGTGCTCAACCGTCAAGTTTTTGCTTACAAGAGGTTCGTTCGTTCGTTCGTTTGTCGAATCTTCAGTTCACTGAAGTTATTGATTTGAAAATGTTCTTTGTGTCCTTTATCATTTGCTAGGGAGTTGAAAGATGAACCCACCCTCGTGGTTGTCATCAATGTGGGAGCTGCAGCTGAAACAGTAGATTTGACACAATGGATTGATTTGCCCTCTAAGCTTGTTGTTCAGGTTGCTGGTTCTGCCTCTTCATATGAAAATGGGTAAGCTTTATTTGGTTGCCAATGTTTTGCTTTGTTTATCCTGCAGTATCCGCTTTCATTCATTTATTCACCAACATTTCGTCATTTCCTTTAAACTTGTAGCGAGGAGTTGCCAGCAGCTGCTTTGCATTTGGCGCCTTTCGAGGGTCTGGTTGGCACGCTTGAGTACACAGCTGAATAATAATTGGATGGGCGCAAATTTCTGAACTCTAAACTTAATTATTAAATCCCCGACAGGAAAACTCAAAACAAAATTATAAAATCTATGTTTTCTTTTAGTTAATATTTTGAAATTAAATAAAATTCTGCTCATTAATAAATGCTGTTCCTTCGGGCGGCTGTGCATTAAAGCAATTTCCCAGCGGACTGGCAAAATTGGCTCACTGGCTTAAACTGCTCGGCAATGGCGTTCGTTCCACTTAACTAATTAATGGAAAGTATCTAAATTATGCAATAATTAATTTGGGATTGCGGCAGCACACTAAAAGGCTGCTTTCGGAAATAAAGTAAAATGTTTAAACGTATACAGTTGGGAATAACTAACATTTAATTTGTCAGCCTTGGAAGTTTTTCTGCAGGTGCGCCCTTAAAGTGGATCGGTTGTGAGGACACTTGGCAACTAAAAAGTAGGACGCAACTAGGACGCATAATTTTCTAATTTGCTGCTATATTTTGTAGATTAAGAAATTGTTGACATCCATGAAGAGCAGCAGCAGGTGCAGCAAAATTGTTCTAAAACACCTTGAAAGCATGTTGGTTCTTTAATTTAGGAGTGTCATCAAGTGTCAGAAAATAGGCCGATACTCTGCTGACGTTGGAAATATTGTTTTCTAGGTCAATTGTTTATTAGGCAAATTCAGAATTTAACATAAATTTTAAAGCAACAAAAATGGTGAGCGACAATGTTTATTGAATGTTGGAAAAGCATTTGGGCTTTATAGCTAGAGACAAACGGTAACATAATGACATTATAAATAAAGAAAAATGGTCCTTTGAGGATGATAAAGAAAATTATGTGTAGACAATTTTGGCTTAAGAAATTAGCCTAAAGATTTCCGCTGCTGTGGGAAAAAGATGCCCTAATGATTGATGATATACTAAAAAAGAATGACTGATGAGAGGTGGATGTTGATATTATAAGTGGACTGGTAGTTTTAATTCCTTAATTGAGGTAAACAAAAATATACTTTGAGAGTTTTTGCACTACGAATAAAAATGTAAAAAATTTGAAACACATTTTAAATCGGCTAAAGCTAATTTATCGAGTTTGAAGATATTTTTTTTTTAATATGCTTAAACGAAACTTTGCATTAACGAAACCCACATTTACAAATGGCCCTCTTTAGAGCCCGAACAGAACCAAAAGTCGTAACGACTTGTGATGTCGAACACACAACAGAACACATGCAAGTTAACGAAGCCGTCCAAAATGAAATCGCTGAGCAAGAGTCGTAGCGACTTAACGCTAGAGTAAAATTGAATAGAATCTATTCTATTTTTTCACTAACGACCGGCGATTTCCTCTATGAGTACAATTAGTGGTGCCATATTTTGCAAGCAATTGTGTATGTTCAAAAACAATTTCATAGTTTTTGCTATGTTCTCACGTTTCTTTTTTGCTTCTGTTTCACTTACACAACAACGAAAACATGGCTGCTAAGAGCCCGAACAGAATCAAAAATCGTTATTACCGGCGATCCTCTCTGGTCGCCAGACACACAGAACCCGTCCAGAATGAAGGCGATTGTGACTGACGATGCAGGGTTGCTTTTATATAGCATAGTTTTGTTAGCAGCCATGTTTTCGTTGTTGTGTAAGTGAAACAGAAACAAAAAAGAAACGTGAGAACATAGCAAAAACTATGAAATTGTCTTTGAACATACCCAATTGTTTGCGTCGCTACGACTCTTGCTCAGCGATTTCATTTTGGACGGCTTCGTTAACTTGCATGTGTTCTGTTGTGTGTTCGACATCACAAGTCGTTACGACTTTTGGTTCTGTTCGGGCTCTTACTCATTGTAGAAGTAACAGGGACTAATATATATGCGAAAAATACTCAAAATGCGCATTTAGCTCTCAGTGTGAACATAGCATTCAACAAAAAATCGTAGGGGAAAACGACAGTGGGGGAGAGCACTTGTTGTTGTTTTAAGATACTGATAGAGAATAAAATTTTTCGACCTTGGTGTGGTTCGCTTCAGCTGATGCACTGGAAGTCATTGGAAAAGGTCGGAAAATTGTATGTCATAAAAATCTAAGTTTTTGACATTTTTCTAAAAATAACACCAAAAAATGTCAGGACTTTTCTGAAAAAAATAAATTGCAGTACAAAACTACAATTTTTGGTCTTTTAAGACACAAATACTTTAAGTTGGGTCGAAAAGAGAAGTGTTTGATAAACTCGGTCTAAATATTCCTTGGCTCATTGTAGTGCCCATTGTGGTAAACAACCACATTTTGTATGGGCAAGTTGTTCGTTTCTATAAATTGTTAAATACAAAAAATTTCAATTGTATTGTAAAATTCCAATTAAAGCCACAAAAATGATATCTTTCGAAATGTATTCAAAAAAAGTTATACAGAAAAATTCCGAGCGAGCAGATTTCTCAAAATTTTTTTTTACTAATTGGTAACCATTTTGGGTGCTTTATTTTTATTTTTTTTCTTTGACAATTCATAGAAACAAAAAATTTGCCCAAACTTAAAATGGTTTTTTGTCCAAAAAAAGAACATTTTTACAAAATTCCAGCTACCCTTAAGGCTAAGGGGACGAAAAACCGATTTTTGGAACGAAGTTCCTTTACTCGGCTTGCGGGTGTTGTGATTTAGTTGAAACCGTCACGTAACAGTTTGATTGCTGTGTGTGTGCTTTTTGAGATTCGAGCAAATTAACAAACGAGTAGTCTGCAATACAATGTAGTCTGAGTTAAGAATTTTAAAAAGTTTTGACACTAGGGTACACCCTAAATATGTGTTTTTTATTTTACACTTTTTGTGTACGTGCTGGAAGTATTAAGGGGTCGCTGATATCGAATCTAATGTTAGAATTAAAAAAAATATTTTTTTGCCACTAGGGTGGACCCTTAAAATATGTTTTTTTTTATTTAAATTTTTTGTAGATGCGCTGATCGCTAAATGGAAAAAAGTGTTTGCATTACGGTGGGCCCCTTAAATGTGTTTTTTGTTATCCCCAGTGCGCCAAAACTATCTTTTTTGAAATCATTTATGAAACTTTTCGGGTAGAAAAGTTAATTTTCAGCACTCATAAGTTAATGTTTTTGGTCTCATTCGTCTGACTAAAATGCCTATCAAAAGCGAACCTGTTTTTGTTCGAAAACGTGTTGAGAAATGAACCATAGAAAATAATGTTTTTTCAGCTCTCAGAAATTAACCTAGTGAACCAAAACTATCTTCTTTGAATTCATTTATGAAACTTTTTGGGTAGAAAAGTTAATTTTCGGCACTCATAAATGAAACTTTTAAGACTCATTCGTCGGACTAAAATGTCTCTCAAAAGCAAACTTTTTTCTTTAGAAAAGAGTTAAGAAAAGAACACTTAATTGCATTTTTTTTTGTTCGGAAACGAGTTCAAAAAAGAACCATTGAAAAATTTTTTTCTTCACTCAGAAATAAACCATTTTGAACTCATTCATCAGACTGAACTATCTCTCAAAAACGAATCTTTTTTTGTTCGAAAACGAGTTCAGAAACATAGAAAAGCACTTTTTTAGCACTCAGAAATTAATTTTTTTCAATCATATGACTTATTATTCCATATCGATAATATGCTTAAAAAGAAATGATAATGTTAACAAATTATTTTAATTTTATTTGGACAAAGTAGTTATATGTATATCCAGGGCCGTCGCCAACGAAATATTGTTCGCAGAACTAAATTTATTCGAAATTAAGAAACAATGAAATAATAATTACAAACAAAACTTGATGGGGGCATTGAAATTTTTTCTATATATTTGCTTTTCTAAATATATTTTTATAAATAGACATATTATTGATAAAAAGCTTTTCGGAACTTCAACAAATTTTTTTTAATGAATTTTCAGTATGCAAGTAGCTTCATATAAATGATTACAAAAATTTTAGATTATTAGAATTTATTTCAATGCCGCCCTCCATAAAGTTTTAGTTGTAATTCTAGTTTTTATGGTTTCCCAATTTCGAAGAAATTTTAGCAGTTCTGCCCCTATATAGTTCCGTCAGGAAGAGAAAATTTAATGAGTCTTTTTTAAACTCATTTAAGAATGTGAAAAAGTAACATTTATTATTAATTTCTTAACATATTTACGAATAGAAAATGGTTCATTTATAAGTAATTGTTTCCTTCTAAGCTGATAAAAAATGTTTCTTTTTCGACTCAAAGTAAGTAGTTTGATAATTAGTATTATAATATTAATATAAAAATAAAATATTAGTGTAATAAAAAGTATTTTTATAACTCTATTGAAAAAATTTACACGAATTTAAACTTCTTTAGCTAGAAGAATTGATCATACAAAAAAAAAAAAAGATCATAAAAAAACAAAACAAAAATTCGCTAGAGAAAATTTCTATCTGAAAACGTACTCAAAACTATCACTTTACGCAAAACCTTCACATATGGTTCAGTGGGAAACTTTTTCAATGATAAGTTGTAGCGCGCAGAACTAAATTTATTCGAAATTAGAAAACAATAATATTAGAATTAAAACGAAAGTTCATATCCGAACAATTTTTTTGATGAAAACAAAATTTAATGGATTCAGTCGTATCAAGGATGTAGTTTAGATCTACTAATTAAAAAAAGATAAAATAAAAAAAATTCTGCCCGAAAACTTACGCAAAACTCGAACCGTACACTTGTGGTTCAGTACGAAGGAGAAACTCAGGAGAAACTCAAGAGAAAATTAGGATTCTTCTTTGAACTTATTAGAATGTGGAAAAATAACATTTATTTTTAATTTCTGAAATTGTTTGTGAATAAAAAAGGGTTCTTTTATAAGTAATTGTTTCCTACAAAAATGATAACAGAGTATTTCTTTTTAGACTCAAAACAGTTTCTTAATAATTTTGCAAAAGAATTAAATTCTTTTTATGTAAAAAATTTTCACGAATTTTATATTCTCTAGCAAAATAATTTATCATACAAATTAAAAAAAAACAATATTCACAAAGAAAATGTCTACCCAAAAACGTACTCAAAACTATAACTTTAAGCCAAACCTTCGCAAATGGTTCAGCGGGTCTTTGTAAATGTTAGCACATATTTAATCTTATACTAAGTCGTTGATTTCGAACCTGATGTTAAAATTTCAAAGAGTATTTTTACGCTAGGGTTGATCCCGAAAATGTTTGTTTTTGTTTTTGTTTTATACTCTTTGTTTATGTGCTGGCAGTATTAAGGGCTTGCGGATTTCGAACCTGATGCAAGAATTTCAAAAAGTTTCTTGATACTAGGGTGGACCCTAAAAATGTGTTTTTGTCACTAAGGTGGACCCTAAAAATATATTTTTAATTTGATACTCTTTGTGGACGCGCTGATCGGTGGTTCCAAATTTTATGTTAGAGTTTTAAATATTTTTTTACACTAGGGTGGACCTTAAAAATGGGATTTTTTATTTTCTAATTTTTGTGTATATGCTGGCACGTAGTATTAAGAGGTGTCTGATTTCGAATCTGATATTTAAATTTCAAGAAATTTTTTTGCCACTAGGGTTTACCCTAAATATGTGGTTTTTTGTTTTATACTCTTAAGTAAGTCCAATTTTTGATCCAACTGTTCAATCAATTCAAGCTACATACAAAGCTATTTTGATCTCTCCTAAGAATTCTACATCTTAATTTTCAATAAATAAATCTTTTTTTCTAAAAGATTAAATAAAACTTTATGGTTTAATGTTATTTGCCTTCAAAAAATTATATAAAAAACAAAATAATAAAAAATTATAAATATACAAATTTTATTTCGAATCGCATTCGGAGTTGAAGAAAAAGGGTCCCCCGAGCGAGCCACTTTCTTATTTTTTTTCTGATCTTCATCTTATATATAATACTGTCAAAAAATTTGTAGTCATTAGGAGCAAACTTTTACGAGTTATATACAATTGAGTTTTAGGGCGCTCCTTTCCCTTTACCGATGTATCAAACTTAAATCGCTTCAAAACTTTCAAAACTTTTTCAAAACTTTTCCAAAACTTTTTTAAGTCGGGACTTCAAAACTTCAAAATGTTGGAACTTATTTCATTGCCAATTGGGGAATTATTTCATTGCGTTTGGGAATTCTCTAATTTTTTCGTTTGGGGCTTATTTAATTTTCGTTGGGACTTATTTCATTGGGTGTTATTGCATTGGGGCTTATTTCAACTAGGGTCTATTTCGTGGTGACACTTTTTTTACATACATACTAAATACTTGGTTGTGAACGTAGGATTTTATCAATTACAGCTTATTTTTGAATTAAACAACAAGAGCAATTTTGAAATAATTAAATTTTATGGATTGCACCTTAACCAAAAATTCAAAAATGTATAAATTGTTAAATTCTTCGTTCAAATCCAAGATAAAAATATGTACTACAGAAATATTTGTCGTTTTTTGGCTGTTTAATTTAAGATAAAACAATCATGAGATATCCGGACTACCACATGGAAAATTTTAAAAGTATAAAAATATTAATAAAAAAAGAACTTAAAAAAATAAAAAAAATTTGCTTTTTGGTTTGTATCTCAGACCCCTTTTACCCCTTAACACATCACGAAATTCTTTTGTGGAGTGTACTACAATGAGTTAAGGAATATTTTAGACCGTGTTTATCAAAAATTTTGGTTTTGTATGAAGACTGACCCTGCCGAATATATACATAAGTATGATATATAACTGTTAATTGGATTGACTTAATTTAATATTTTTTTTTTAAAGGCTATACCCAAGAAAAAAAACTGAAAAAATTAAATGCTTTTGTGACATATATATTCTTTAAATTTAAATGCTCTCTCTTTGAATATATTTACTTTCCAGAATTTTTTTATTAGAAAGATGGAAAAAATTGCATGGAACTGTGGTTAAATATTTTATTCAAATAAATTTTCCCAGTCAACACAATTAGCAAAACATAATTTAAAATTGCCCACTTCCAATTAAAGGTTTAAATATCCGCAAGCATGCTTTTTCCTAAGCTTTTCCTTAATTAATTTTAGAAACTGTTATGTGTGCATAGCTCTTGACTGCTTTATAATTTTTTGGCTTTTAACGTTTCTTATATTTATTTTTTTTAATGAAACTCTTTTTGCCAAAGCATTGCTGTCAACTCAACCGGTTTAATTATGCAACCTCATGAGTGCCTGATGTTGACAGGACGCACCACACTCTCAGCGTAAGTTTCAGCAAAGTTATTTTTTTGCCAACTTTTGATAATGTTGCTTATATTATTTTTGGTTTTTTTTTTTATGTTCTTTTTTTTCCTTCCTTCACAGTGAACGACGCGCACTCATCAGAACCTTCATTAAGTCGGCAAACATCATACTTGTTGGCCTCTTGATGTACAACTTGTGGAACAATAAGTGGACCAAATTAAATTTTGGTGGTGAGGTATTTGGTTTAAAAATGAGCCAACAACAGAAACGGAAACAAAAACAAATGTTTGCTAGAAAATACTTAAGCAAAAATTAGTTGTAACAATAAAATTGAAGTGTTTTATAACCCATTAGCCGGACCATAACCCAGTGAGTTCTTTTTAGAGTCATTTACAGGCAAAATACTGCTGATGCTTGAGATGTCAACTGAAGATTATCGATAGCCTTAATTAGATATTGGAATTTCTTATGGGTTCGACAGTTTGTGTGTTTTGTCGAACGGAATGGAACAGAATGCAGCAGTTTTCATTGTCATTTATTCTTAAATTGATTGGGATGCTTGAATGCATGGATCCTTGGACTGTCATTGAGACATAGAAAATCATTTTGTCGTCTTTATTTTGCTATTGCTAAAACTTAGTTCATCGTTTTTGTTTTCGCCTTCACTTTTGTTATTCAAGTAACGCATGTTTTATCTTTGCTCCAACAATGTTGTGTTGCAAAAGGAAATAGAGAGCTAACAAAAACACTGATAAAAAACAGTGCGGGAAATAAATATAGCAAAAACAATAAGAGAATCCTTATAACTGAAATTGAAAGTCATCAACGTAGTAACAAAGAGTCATCAACATGAACATCCTCATCAGCATCCGGAGCAACTCAGTCAGTATTTCGTTCGGGGCAACAACACAACAAAAGCATTAAGAGCAACGCTCAAAGCAGCCATAGAAAGCTGCTAAGATAAAGACATAAAATGTAATCTGTCTTTGTTTGTCTGGAACTGTCATGTATCTGAAGTACTCAAGGCTAGTCCCAGTTGTGATAAAATTCCCACTTATGTTGTTGCCTTATCTTGTCATTATTTCAGCTGGAGCTTGGGGTTTTTTTTGTTATGTGTTGTTTATTTCGCATCATATTTTATTCAAACCATTGAACCATTGTGCAAAATGTAGCTATTCTTGGCTACGAGTCAAACAATCATCAAAGAAGTCTGCACGTAAAACGGTGATTGCAGCTTAAATGTTTTAATATGTGGCAACATGTCTAATCAGGGCAACAAGAGTTAATCTGCCCAGAACACATCTATTTAACCAAGAGTATCTTCTTGTAATGTTTAAAGCTTTGTATTAGACTTTGAAAAAAAAAATCAAGAGAATTATCTTTCTTTTGGCGAAGAACGTGCTTGAGATAAGTACTTTTTCGACACACACATACAAATCAAGAAAAGAAGAAAAGAAAAGAAGACATACAAATCAATCATTTCCGAAACATTCGCCAGACCAAAAACGATATGTTCATAAAGTTAGTATTTTGCCAATGCATAAGAAAAGGTATGTTTGTTAACTTTAACAATAATCTTCTTTTTTTTTATTTCGTAAAAAGATTTGCGGTTTTGGGTTAATTTTATAGCAAGATGTTATACAAAATCAGAGGAAATTGATTTACAAAATAAAGAGCCTTAGGATTTTTTTTATATTTTTTCATTAAAACATATTCTGATATGCTCTTAGATCTTTCTTCAATTAAAAAAGTGTAGTATTTCGAATAAGTTAATACTTTCAAAACTATCACAATAAATGCCAGAATCCTGCTCTTAAGGACTCTTCAATACATTTCACATATTTTTTTTTTTCAAATTGGTCAACATATGAATAGGTTTCGTCGCAAGATAGGAAAAAGTAAACAGAATGAATGACAATTCATAAGTTCTAAGCTTGAGCCCTGTCATAATCCTTGCATGCTAAAAAACAACATGGTTTCCTCACTCGCAGCCTCTGCCGTTGGCGGCAACAACTCAGCCCTAATGAATGTAACGACACACACTAATACAGTAACACATTCATTCCCTCTACCATAAAGTAAGCCACGCAACGACAGCCACTCACAATAATCGAGTCGTTCCAAGCTCATGCCTATATGCCTGCAGCTATCGGTTGGCTCAATGTTACTGTTATTTATTATCCGTCACTTAGTTTATTTGGGTGAATGTCGTCTGTGTGTGTGTGTGTGTGGAAAAAGAATGAGGTTGTACGTTTGTGCTCTGCAAAGCAATGACAACCGGATGTGAAAATTTTGTTTGCTGCAGCAGAAATAAGCAGTAACGAAGCGGCTTGCAGGCACTGCAGTTGAAAGGATAACACAAATGTTATTTGTGTTGAATAGCAGCGTCAAAGAAAGGAGTGGCTGTTTAGCAAACACGCAGCCATAGATAATTTAAGCACACACACATGCACACGATACAGCTTAGAGCACTGTAGTAGCAACAGCAGAAGCAGAATTTAAGGTAGAAGAAAAGCTTAAATTTTAAAAACATTCTTAAGTGCAGGAGAAAATATGCTGTGCATGCAAGCATTTGTATAGATATATGTGTTAGAGTAAATAGTTAACAAATAGCAGTTTTTATCCTTGCATTGTGCAGACACGAAAAATGAAGACTGCGAAGAAGAATTTTAAAATCTGTGCAAATTTAATGCTCGGCAATGCATTTTAAATGCTAAACTAGTGCGATAGGTTGCAGCATCATGCATGTGTATTTTGGTCTTATGTTGGTCTCCGTCTGAGTTTCCTTTAATAGCTTTTCCAAATAGATTATGGAGAAAATTGAATTGGGTTTCATTGAAAACTAGTTTGAAAATTGAGCTCCATATTTTACAAAGTTTTGCTATTGATTAAACTTTGTGTATCAATGATATTTTATATTAGTTTAGTTTCAATACATCACAAATTCTTAGATTATGAAAAACAGGAGCAAGTTTAAGAAAAAGAATAGGGGAAAGGGCTGGGTTGTGAACCATTACTTATTTTTCTTTCCCTAATTGACATATCGCCAATCTTTCAGCTGTCAAGTTTGTCTTTTGACATGACTAAGTTTTTGTGGCAGTTTTTGTTGCTTGTGGCAGCTACTGACATCGTGTTTGAAAATCGATTGCAAAAACTTATTTGATTTTTTTGCAAAGTGCTATCAAAGTAAGTGAAGTTTTTCCAAAAAGGTGAGTGTAATGCATATTAATTGAGTGTTTTAATTCTATATTATGATCCAATATTTGGTTATGTCGAAATATGATTTGAAGTGTCGTTATTTTTGACATTTCCAAAATGGTGTAATGGCTAGGTTGTGAACCACTGTGAGAATTGGACTAGATTTGTACTAGACCAAATAGCGTCAGGAAGCACTAGTGTTTGTCACTTCTGGATAAAATTGGGCTATTACAAGCAGCCACCCCAAAGAAACCATCGAACCAAGGCCGAAAGGCAATGGAGAGCTGCAAGTTGACTTTTCCAGACAAAATTGATGATCTGAAGCAGAAAATAACAGCAGCAACGTCAAAACCTCCAGCAAAAGCAACACAGAAGAAGGTAGAACCAGCCCCACCCAAGGGTCCCAAAGCAAAAGAACCATCAAAACCACTTGATAAGGACATTGATTTTTGCACCATTTGTTTGAGGTTTTAGCCTAAAGAACTGACCATCAAAAATTTCATCGAATGCAACACATATGGCCGGGTTCACTTGAAGTGCGCCAATATGGTAACGCGTTCATATTTCACATGCAAATATTTAGATGAAGATGAATAAAATTATCACTGAACACTAGGGCGTACACTTTTTATTTCTTAAAATTTTGGGGGGCTGAAGCGGAATTAGAAAGTTCGTAAAAAAAAAATTGAGAATTTTTTCAGATTTTTTTAAAAATGTTTAGAGGTCGCTCAAGGTCGTTTCTTCCAAAAAAGTAGTTCTTAAAATTAATACTTGTGCTTTCTACCCAGAATGAGTGCATAACTGAAAAATATATTGATCCAATGATCTTATTTGGAAAGAAAAATGTTTGAATTTTATTTTCGTGGGCTTCAAAGAGAGGTTCCAACTGTTATATTAGACAGTAGGGTAAAAAAAAGAAATTTATTTTTAAAGATTTTGCTGTTTTTTATTTAGAAATTAAATTTCTCCAAATTTCCACACTTATTATACAATATTAGTATGCTGTTTTAAACAACATTTAAATTTAAGTAAGTAAAAGAAGAAAAAGTTAGGTAATGTGCTTTTTTACCGAAGTTATGTGCATTTCAAGTTCTGAAAACAGGTATTTTTCGGTTAATTTATTAGTGTCAGCAGCGTTTTTTTAAATAGTAGTTATAAAGACTTTGGTATGAGTGTAGCCATGTATTCGAGGAGAACAAGTTTAATTCTAGCCAAAAATAATTGCAAAATGTTAATATTTTTATTAATTTTTATTTATTTTTTACACACAGAAAAATTTTGCATAGTATAATCATTGTGATGCATAGTTGATTTCATTTTACATGATTTTATATTTCATGGCGGCAGTGACATAAAAATCATTATGATTTCATGTAAAATCAATATGATTTCATGTAGAACTATTATGATTTCATGTAGAATTATGATGAAAACCAGTAAAACCATTATTGCATCATGTAAAAAGTTTATCAACACGATTTCATATAGAATCATTATGATTTAATGTAGAATCATTATGACATCATGTTGAATCATTATGAAATCTAGTTAAATTATTATTGCATCATGTAAGAAAAATTTTGCGCGCTGAAGAAGTTCCTTTGTTTCTAGCACATCAGAAGTTTTATCGCGAGAAGTAGCTTCGTTAAAAATTAAAATTGTTTGTAATAGCTAGAAAAGTAAAACAAGTGGAATGAAAAGTAAATACAAGTGGAAGTAGTTGAATCCATAAACTTCGACGCAGATGAACAAGGTAATGTGATATGTGACTTATGTTACTATAACAAAATAATATCAAAATGCTGTATTATTTTTCAATAGAAACAGAAGCTTCAGTTGACTAGAAAAGTTTAAGGTACTTATCTAAGGAAGATAAACAGGAAGCTATACCACCCATAGGACTTCATGCACGTTATCGAGAAAACTATTTAGTTGGAGAAAAATTGAGGTATGTTTTGTAATTATAAGTCGTATTTTTTTTTTACTTTTCAATAAAAAAACTAAATAAAACCTTAACTTGAAGTTCTTTTTATTTCAAACTGAGGTTAGGATTCAGCTGCATTTCATAATGATTACATAATGATTCAACATGACAATCATAATGACTTTACATGATTTCATAATGATTCAACATGACCATCATAATGATTTAACATGATTTCATAATGATTCAACATGAAAAGTTGTTGCGATTTTTACATGAAAATCACAATGATTTTACTATAAATCTCTATGAAGCAAATCATAGGGGAAACATGTAAAATCATTATGTTTCTAGTTGATTTTACTATGATTTTTTTCTGTGTGTACTCTTTTTTGTTGCAGTCGTACTCAACCAACTGTTCATATTTGATTTTACCTTTAACTTAAGTAGTCGAATAGTCTCTTGTTTTGCTGAGAGGTCGAACGAATTTAAAGCAGGAATGGTTTCCCCAACATGCCACATATCTTTATTTTTTACTGAATATTCCAGCTTTAAAAAATCTTTATGAGTATTTCTTTTTTATTTGCATAAATTTAAAAACAATTTACTTAAAGAAGCAAGCTTATTTTGTCACAAGATGCTTATTTAAATTTATCAGAATTTTAAATGATGAAAAATTAATCGATTACTTTAGTTAAAGGTAAAATAAAATATACACAGGTGGTTGATTACGGCTGCAAAAAAGAGTTAAAAAATTATAAAAATTACTGAAAATATAAACACTTTGCAATTGTTTTTGGCTTAAATTAAAATTTTTCTCCTTTTAATATATGGCTACACTCAAATCAACGACTTTGTAACTACTATTTATAAAATCGTTGCTCATACTAATAAATTTACCGAAAAAGGACATGTTTTCAAAAGTTTAAATGCGCATAACTTCAGTAAAAAAAATAAACCAACGTTTTTTTATTTTGCTTACTTAAAATTAAATGTTGTTTAAAACTGCATACTAATATTTTATATTTAGTGCAAAAATTTGGAGAAATTTTAGTTTAAAACAAAAAAAAACAGCAACATTTTTTAAAAAACTTTTTTTACCCTCTTATCTAAAAAAACAGCTGGAACCCCTCTTTTAAGCCTACAAAAATAAAATTTAAATATTTTTCTTTCCAAAAAAGTTCTTTGGAACATTATATATTTTAGTTAGGCACTCATTCTGGGAAAGCACAAGTATTAATTTGTAGAACTACTTTTATGGAAAAAACAACCTTGAGCAACCTCTAAACCTTTTACAAAAAAATCTGAAAAAATTCTCCAATTTTTTTTTTGTGAATAAATATAATCTCAAATTATTATAAAAGGAAGGGTGTTTTACTTCGTATTTTTCGACTTTTATTGGGATTTGCCAGATGGTTCACAACCCAGCAATTTTTTTGGAAGAGCCAAAAATCACTTCCTTAGAAAATTTGCCGTAGTTAAATTTTAATTGAAATGCTAATTAGTCTAAACATAAAAGTTGCATTTTATATTCACCTTTTCAAACCCAGTTCATAGCCTAACCTTTTCCCCTAATTTTTTTTTGGGATAAACGGGAGTATATCCTACAAAGTATACAGCCTGCTGTCTAATATTCATTTGAACAAAATATCGTTTTGATCTGTTAGTGATTTCAGATGTTACGGACTTTGCGGATTTTGTTTTACTGCAAGCAGTGTTATTGACGGACCATTGAATGTGCAAACAAGTCGATGATAAAAGTTTTTTTGTTTAAAATTTTAAAATTTAATATTTTTTTTTTTTTAAAAAAGTGTTTAAAACAGGTTGTTTTTGTGTAGTAGAATTAACATCAAGTCAATTTCCTTAAACGCTTTGATGAAGTAAAGTTCTTACCATTTGTTTTGTGAAACAAAATTAGCATTTAAGGATTTATACTTTTTTTATTAAATAAAACCTTATTCATTAATCTTTGGAATTGTAGGAGCAATATTAAGATTAGCTAAAGTAATATATTAAATTTAAATGGTTAAGTTTTTCTTCTTTCTATGAATTTTAGTGTTAATTTATTTTTCCTCTTGCGACTGTTCTTTATGTTACTGTTATGTCACTAGCACTAGCACTATTTTAAGCTGTCTATCTTCCCGACAAGCAGTCGAGTGTCAGTTTGTAAGCTTGCAGTTTCAAAATCACCAATGCGTTTGTTATTCAAGCGTGAGAAATATTTTATCCATTCTAAACAAAAATAAATTTGAAAAGTTGAGAAAGAAAATTCTTCGAATGGTTGTCACTTCAAAATCAGCATAGATGACTTTGACAGTGAAAATTTTTCAATTTGCATTTTACATAAAAAAACGACAAATCCAAACAGTTGCCTTCACCTGAAACTGACGGAACATGAAGTGGCAGTTGCAATTTATATTTTGATTGCCGCAACGCACTATTGTATATTTTCGGAAAAAAATCTGTTGTTTTTACATACAAAAATGTAATCCATGAAAGTCAGAATATTAGAAAAATGTTCATCTTAATATATAAAAGGTAAGCACGCTGTTCCGTGCCCAATATCTCTCAAACTGTTTATAAAAATCTTCAGCCTGAAAGTATGCACATCTTTATATATAAAAAGGCAAGCATGCTGTTCCGCATACAGTTTGTATCAAAATGCAATTATTTTTTGATGTTCTCAAAAATGTTCAGCCTGAAAGTATGCACAGAAAATATATTTGATACTTTTCAGTGACAATATTGGGTTTTTAGTAATTTAGTTTTTACAATACTATGTTTTTGATCTAACTACTCCCTTTATAAATAAGTTGCGTGTATGGTAGTTACTAATTTGTTAATACTGCTTAAATACTTAAAGTGTTATTTAGAGTAGTATATTTGTATTTTGCAAAAATCAAATGAATAAAAAAATCAAGCTTTAGGAAGAGAAAAAAGTTATTTCGGCAAATGACTCCAAAGTGCGGAGGACCTTTCGCAGGAAAGGCTTTTATACTAGTATATTAATTATATGCTTGCAGCTTATTAAAAATGTTACACAGTCATGAAATTTTTAAATGTTATAATTGTACAATTTTAGTCTTAAATTTAATTTACTTAGTTTTTTTTATAAATTACATATAAACATATCATTGGCATAAACCGCATATATTCAAATCTCATTGCCATACTTAAAGTATGAGTAGCTGAACGAACTTATTGGTGTCAACTGAAAGATTGGAATGATTACTTTAAATTTATGAAACAAAACATTGCGCATATGTGCTCCTTTGTTAAAAATATCACATTTTGTATTCCCACACCTACTTCATAAAAAAAGACTGCATTTCGTATCTTCTGAATATTTAAAAAATGCATGGAAATGTTTTGGGGTTTGTCAATTATTTTAAAAGAAGCTAGTGTTTACAACAACGAAGTATCATTTCTAATGAAAGAAAGTGCATGCCAAAGTGTTCAAATCAAATTGTATAATTTTATTACTGACCAAATGTTGATAAGCAAAAAGATATAAAAAACCGTGAACAAGAAAAACGTCAAATTCGTCATTTTGCCTTTTGTTAACAACCAACAAAGTTCCACATTGCATATAGCATTGTTTGAGTTTTCATAAGTTGATAATAATTTATTAATATAAAAAATTATGAATTTTAAACAAAGTGTTCAGTATATTTAAAAAAAAATGAATTTTATGCTAATGAGGAAAGAGTGTTAAAAAAAATTTAAACAACAAAAAAAATTACAACTAAAACAACTTTTGGCCTATTTTTTGAGCATAAATTTAACATTTTAGAGGTTTTTTGAAAATAAAATAAAACATTGAATCGGTAAGGTAACAGTTAATCATTTGTTTTTTTTTCTGAAGTAATTTAATTGATCTTTCAGACACAAAAAAATTGCTTGAAAACGATTGGGAAATGACTGAGATATTTGCTTAAAAAGTCAAAACTTGAAATTTGATTTTGCCTTGCTTCAACGAAATGTGTTATATTGAAAAAATATACAGTTTTCCAAATATCTATAATAATATGGAAAATATTACCAAAAAAACTTTTGTATACCGTTATTTTTCGCAACCAACGACTTTTCATACAAAAATTCGTTATGCTGTAAAAAGCCACAGTTTTCAAGATATCATCATAAGTTTAAAGCCAAAATAACAGAAATTTTTTAAAATTATTGCTAAGAAGAAATTTCACCATCATAATTTATATTCTGACATGTTACATAAAAAAATATTATTGTAGGGTATCCGCAAAAACTAGCGAAAAATGTCTGGAGTGCTTGTTGTACATCTAAGCAATGTCTAATATGCCTTCTTCCATCTCTTTTAGTTTAGATTTCATTTAAGAAATTATCTTTAAACGCTCACATTTAAGGTCAAAGGTCACTTATCGAAAAACCAACCAAATTGTACACGCCTCTACAACCAGCACTTTCATTCGATTACTCATTTACCGTTCTAGACCCTGCCAATCCTGACATCTCAAAAATCCTCACTAAAATAAGTATATAAGCAGAAGCAAATTATTTTCATTTAAATATTTAAAGTACTTATTAACAATAGACTTTAAACTAAAGTCAAAGTAAAAAAACATAGAAATAAAAAAAAGTTGACCAAGAAATGGCTAAATTATTCGCTTTGAAAATCACACTTTCTCATTCGCATTCAAGCGAGCTCGTGTGTTAAGTTCTTTCGCCAACTTTTCAACTTTAAACGCTCATATCTGCGTAACTTATCACCTATCGAAAATCTAACAATTTTGTGCATATCTAAAGCTCAAGGCCTTTTTTACGACATATCAAGTGTTTCTGTAGCGTTTGTAGATTTCCTGGAATAATGGGACCCTTACATGAATAAATATAAAGATACTATGCATATTAAGGTGGCCCTTATTTTCAAAAGTGTCTTTGTTTTAAATCAATCCATTCAAAAATATTCGAATAGATGAGAAATGATAAAATATGAAATTTTAGATCAATCCAAAGTGATTTAGAGGTAGCTCTAGTGGATTGTTTTTTAAAAAAATCGCAAAAATTCAAATAGGACAGAATTTCAATAAAATGCAATGGAAATATTTTTTTGAAACAATGACTAATATTGACAGAAAAAATTTTGCGATTAAACTGATTATTAGACAAGTTGAATCTGGTCGTTATACAAGTTTTTCCTAGAAGTGTACCGTTTTAAAAATTTCGAGCTTAAGTATTTTTACGAAATAAATTCCTAAAAATCCAAAAATGCAATTTTTAAAAACAACGTTACAGGTGGTTCTGGCGTAATCTTGAGCCATTTTGTTAATCTTGTCTTGAGCCAAAAAATTAATCAAACCAAAATTGGAAAATAAGTTATATTATAGCTGTTGAAACTTGACTTTTTTTCAAAAATCCTCAAAGTGCCTGTTTGTGGCATATCAAACATATAAAAAAAAAAAAATCATAAAAAATAGGAAAATTTCTGATTTGAAATGACTTTAATAATTTTAAAAATATTTCTGATTAACATTCTAGTTATTCTAGTTATTCTAGAAATAACTAGTAAGTTGTGATTTTTATTTTTTAAGGAAAAAGTAAAAAGCAAAATTTGGATTTAAGTTTACAGTTCAAACAAAATTAAAAAATTTACAATAAGTCGATTCTTGTCTTTTCGTAAGTGCTTCGTAAGCTTGTAACATAATCTGAGAAGTACATACTAAAACCAGCAACATCTTTATAATTGTTAAAATTATTACAATATTCGTGTATGATCGTGTGAAAATTCACTGTGGGAAGGTCATGACAACTCATCAGCATGGATTTGTTACTGGCAGATCCACTGTGTCTAATCTCCTCGATTTTACAACGTTTTGCTTAAATTCATTTTATTGAGGTAACCAGGTCGCTCGTATTTACACTGATTTTAGTAAAGCATTTGATAAACTGCCACACAACTTAATTCTATTTAAACTAAAGTTAATGGGTTCTCCACAATTTCTTGTAAGCTGGATTCAATCGTATCTGACAGAGCGATCTTATCAAATACGATTTCGAGGCGTATTGTCAGCTGAATTTATTGCTGAATCAGGTGTTCCTCAAGGTAGCCACCTTGGTCCACTTCTGTTTCTTTTAGCCATTAATGATGTAACCCGCAACATCAAACACTCTCATCTACTTATCTATGCAGATGACATGAAAATATACAGAACAGTAGATGCTAAAGACAATTCAGATCTGCTCCAGTCTGACTTGAAATCCTTTGAAATTTGGTGTTCTAAAAATAATATGTTTCTAAATCCAGATAAATGCCAAACTATGACCTTTTCGCGAAAAAGGAATAATTTAATTTTTGATTATAAGATAAAAGATACTGCATTAAGTCGTGTAGATGCTGTCAAAGATCTTGGTATATGCATGGATTCTAAGCTCTTCTCTTCTATGCTCGGGTTTATGAAACGGTGGGCCAAAGAGTTTAATAGTATGATCACAACTACAACGTTGTATTATGCAATTGTGCGACCTCACTTAGAGTATGCAAGTCAAGTTTGGTCCACAAGTTACAATGTACTTGTTGAACGTATAGAGAGAATCCAAAAACATTTTGTTCGGTTTGCTCTAAGGGGCTTAAGTGCAACTGACACTTTAAACCTTCCTCCTTATGAGGATCGTTTGAAACTATTAAAAATGCAATCTTTGAATGAGAGAAGAAAGTCTGCAGATATCGTCTATTTACACTAACTCATAACTGGTGTATTCGATTCACCAGAACTCCTAACTCTTATAAATTTTAACACTAGCCGTAGAAGCAGTAGAAATGCTAACAATTTAATTTACTTACCTTTTAGTAGAACAAATTATATGGCTACTGCTCCTTTACATCGCATGAGTACCTTTGTTAACAACTGTAGCTTTTTTGATGTTAACTTATGGAAAGGTCAACTCAAAAGTAGATTGAAAACTAATGTATGATAAGATCTATGTAAACGCATGGTTAGTTGTTATGCCTTGTGTTGTCCCTGAGCCCAACCCACATTATGGTGGGTAAATTTTTCTCACTTTAGATTGTTTTGGACCACTCTTATCGATATCATTGAGATATTTTAATGTTATTTGGGCTGGTTCTTAGGATGATCTAATGCGGAGAAAGTGCGAAAAAGCTGTAGTAGCTGAACTCTATTGTTATTGCATGTTTTTTAAAAAATTACATAAGCTCGTTATCAAATTAAATTAGCATTGAATTTAATCATTAAACAGTAACACACTATAAATGTGTTTTTCAAAAGAAGCAATAAATTATTATTTTACAATTTTGATTCAACTGTTAATTTAAATCCTAATTTTATTTTTTATTTTTGTGTTAAAAAAGGTTATTATTATTTTTTAACCTAAAACCAAGGACTGATATCTTAGCAACCTTGAAAACAAAAATTATTTTCGAATGTAAAGCATAAATATTCTTTTAAAATTATTGAAGTAATTTCAAATGAGAAGTACTACTGTGGCAAAAAATATCGGGACTATGAACTCCTTTCAACCGGCCAAACTGTCTTTGTTTTTCCATTAGGATAATGCACCATGTAACAATGCTCAAGAAATTCATGATCATTTCGTCAAAAACTTGACCCATATTGTTCCACAATCACTATATTCGCCTGACTTAGCACCATGTAACTTCTGGCTATTCGCTTAGCTCAAGAGACCGCTCCGAGGACACCGTTTTGAATCGAAAGAAGAGATAGAGACCGAAACAAAGAAGGTATTGAATGCAATGCCGGAAGAGGGTTTTGCAGCATGTTTTGAAAATTGGAAAAAAACGTTGGTACAAGTGTTTTGCATCCGGCATGGTTGCCACCTCAAATTCCCATAAAAATACCTTTTTCCCACGAGAACAAAAAAAAATTACCACAACAATTCCCATACCAAAATACAAAAAAAATCCCACAGCTATTAAAAAAATACCACAAGTATTTTAATTACCACAAAAAAACCAACAGAATTAAAAAATACCACAAAAAATACCATATGAATAAAAAAAAAATACCACAAAATTTATTAAAAATGAAAATATTGCATACTTTTTTTACTATTTTTACATGTAAATATTGCATTTTTTTTAAATACAAATAAATATTACACGTTAAATAAATAAAACATGTACAACTGTGATCAAAAATAGTAACTTTAGAGTAGAGGGGGGTAATGTCGTGCACTCAACTTTAAAGTGCTCGTAAAGCCGTACATGACAAGCGAATACAACGAGTAAGCATCCGATCGAAAGATAATTTGGTTGGTAACATTTATGTGTAACAATATTCGTGTAGCATGAAATCGAGTTAGTAGAAATTAAAAAAAAAAATGTGCACGACATTACCCCCCTCAAAATTTGTGGGGTAATGTCGTGCATTGTATTGTAAAGGTATCAGAATGTAGCGTTTTGTTATGGCTTCACGACTCCCTTGGTACACTAGGGCGACCGCGTTTCCTTCCCTGTTCTTTTCTGTATAGTGCACGACATTGCCCCACATCAAATGCACGACATTACCCCAAAGGTCTTTTTCAAGGTTGACTTCGACAAATCGGTAAAGAACAAAAATTTTTCCATCACAATACATCTTTTTTTCGGCGGAAAGTTTGCTTTAAGAAAACACTTACCTGGTATATTTTCCTGCGAGACAAATAATTTTTCTGATCCGATAAAAAAACACTTTCGTCGTCCCGAGAACGTGCGATTTTTAAAAAACGTCGCACATATTGCCCTTACACATGGATATTGCTAGTATTGTACCTTACCTTACCAACCATACCTTACCAACGGCTGGTATATCATTCAATTTTTTATGCTAAATTTTCTCTATAGCTTTACACTTTAACACTCTATAATAATATAACTCTATAACTCTATAGCTTTACACTTAAATGGTAAACGATGATATTCAAATTATCAACAGTACGTTCAATGTAATGTTGAGTTCGCCTTTTTTTTAATTTGGATGCGTTCATAACACATTCAATATATAACCAGGGGTGAAAAAGCGTGAGGAGATATTTGTGCAAAAATAACGTTTTAAAACTGTAGGGAAAAGAAGTTTCGTGCTATATAATGATTAAAAATCCTTTAATATTAAAAATTCCCAAAAAATCCCACGTGAATAAAAAAATACTATGCTGAATTAAAAAAAAACCATGAGAATTTTTAATTCCCACGGCAATTAAAAATTCCCACGTGAATTAAAAAATACCATACTGAATTAAAAAATACCATGGGAATTTTTATAATAAAGGCTGCAACCGTGGCATCTGGGGGGGAGGAACTACTTTGAGGGTGTTGAAATTAATTTAGAAGAATAAATAAAGAGTTTTTGATACATAAACAAATTCCCGATATTTTGTGCCCACATATGCTTTCTGATTTTTTTTCGAAATATCAGAAACAGGCACTTTAAGGATTTTTGATAAAAACTCAAGTTTCAACGGCTATAATTTTTTTTCGAATTTAGGTTTTTTTTATTTTTTTGCACAAACTGGCTCAAGATTATGTCACAACCACATGTGATGTTGTTTCCATTTCAAAAGGAAATAAAGCCTCTTTGG